>JARQOD010000006.1:13034069-13083465 GCA_033576555.1 Oophaga sylvatica | reverse complement strand
ATTTGTATAAAAATTTCCATCTGGCTATTCTTGCAAAAAAAAATTGGATTGCAAATAGTGTTGTTCCTAAGTGGGTTGATTTCGAAAATGTTTGATTTATTTGGGTTATATTCTGTTGTTTAAGGTTCCCTTTATTTTTTTGAGCAGGTATAAACGATCAAGCAAAAGCGGGTTCAAGTCCCCTAGGGGGACTAAAAGTAAGTTAAAAAAAGTTTTTGTCCCAAAAATAAAGAAATAAAATAAAAAGACATTTGGTAACATCATGTTCAAAAGTCTGATCAAAATGATTATAAACAGTATGTTACACAAAACAAGCTAACATATGCTTATAGGGTCAGCAGAAAAGTAGAAAGGGGAAAAAAAAAATAATACGCACAAACGAAAAAATTCCTGTGTTCTTAAGGGGTTAAAGCCGTTCTCGTACTGTTTTTATTTATATATACATATATATATTATATATATATATATATTCAGGAGCACAAGTCTCCTATGTTAGCAATGTCCTCATTGACTGAGGCTGGCCACCGCTCCTAGACTGCAGGGGTGGTCTGGTAATCTAGGCAGCGAGCGGTAAACTAAAGAATTACAAGCACTTTACTGGTTTATGATGATAAAACCCTTTAAGGCCCGATCAGTGCAATGGATAATTGTACCAAATGTGTCCTAACTGTTACTAATTACTAATAATTGTTTGTTCAACTTAAGGATGGGAAAAGCAGGAAGAGACGGAATCCAGATGGTGAGGATCAGAGATGCTTGTCTTCTGAGTCTTTGTCTGGATCGGAATCAGAAGAGGAGGTCAGTGGGTATCGGGATGTTTTCTTTTGTCTATTTTCAGACAACGCAATAAGCTGCCAAGCCACAAAAGCTGTGTTCACACTAGTGTTGTAGAGCCTGTTTACACCACCAGCGCCTCACAGACCCCATTGTCTTATGAGGCTTGTTGGGTTCTGTTGTCACATTTGCTGACCGAGTTTGTGAAAACTTTGTGAGCAGTTTACACAAGGTATTACACGTCTAATAATTTGGGATCTGTTTTGGGGGCTTTGTTGTTTAGGCAAAATCTACGACACATGACCGATCATGCGGTGCAGTGACTCATCGAAATTATTATAACAAAAATTTTGCCATAGCCTGTCCTATCCGGTGTAGTTAGCACCTACACTCAGATTTTCTTCCCCTACTTTATGCAGTTAGTCACCAAATACTACAGAGAGCGCTCTGTAATCACTCCCCGGCACATTGATTGACAGCACACGCTATACACACGCTGCCAATCAATGTGCCGGGGATTATAGCTGCACTTGCTGTGTAGTGTTTGACTGTAACCTCTCCCTACACCGCCCCAAAGACTGGACGCATGCACTGCAGGGAGGATATAAGGATATAACTTTATTTCCACCCTGTAGCGCTGCTCCTTTTTAAGAAAGCTGGACACTATTAAATGCTATTTACCTACAGATTACCCCTATATCTACAGATAAATTGCTTTTCTTTGCTTTAACAGAGATTGGGTAAGAAATGTGTTGTTAAACGCTGGCTAGTCTTTCACGTGTGGTCATTTAATTGTCTACAGATACCAAAAAATTTTTAAAATGTACTAACACGGTCCCTGTTTTCTTAGGCGTATGGGAAAAGGAAAAAAAGCAGCGAAGAGAAAGCTGTAAGTATCTGAGGAGTCCATTCGTGAAGGCTGTAAAGTCCTGTTAGGTAGATCAATACATTATCAAATCATTGACAAGTGCACCTGTTATCCAGGGGCCCCATAAGTTATCTGTGTGATATGTCGCTGTCAAGCATGGCGATCTGTGGGACAAGATTGGCCGACGACATCGGACATTGTCTGCGGCTCCTTAAACAGCACTGTAGAATAATGCATGTGCGAAAAGGCGTATTGAGTCCCTTTCTCTGTTTCTCTGGCAACATAGAATGCTAACACTGTTCCCTCATATTACAGTATAAAGGCAAGAGGAAGAAGAAGCACAAGAAACACGGCAAGAAGAAGAAAAAGAAATCTCACGCCTCCAGCTCCGATACTGAATGACATAGAATTCCCCGCCGCACACGTGCAATGACTGTGAAAAGCCGACATTCATCCTTCGTTTCTGTTATTAGATCTTCTGTGCTGCAAATGACTGTTTCATAGAGTAACGAGCATCTCACCGGAGGAACATCCTGCCGGAAAGTGTCATGTCCGCTTCTCGATGCCACCAGGGATACGCTTTTGGTAATGGTATTATATGGGATGGGGGCAGAGGGTGTATTGTTATGGTACCACATAACATTGCTTTATCCCAGTATCCTAAAGGTATCGCCACACTGAGAGATACAGTAGCCATGGACCTGCTGTAAACAAGTGTGGTCAGTAAGGCACAGAGCACTGCGGGGAAGTGGTCCTGTGCATAGGCAGCAAACAAGATTTGCACCTCGTACCAATTCTGCATCCATCCCTGATGCAGAAAGTGATCTATGTACATGAGCCTTTTTTTATAGACTGAGACTGACCTCCACCTGAATTATAGGGAGTTACAGGGACTTCTATATGAAGGCATGAAAATGGTTTTAGCCCACAAAATCTCTGCTTACGTTTTTAGAAAAAATCAGACGCATTTTTAAACAGAGACAGTGGGAGAGAGACCTGTCCACCGTCTGACACAAAGAGCCTTACCTGCACAGTTCCTTTGCAAACGAGGCTTCCGGCGTTGTACAGTCACCTAAGTGATTGGACGGCCGCCGGTAGGAGATGCGATCTGCAGCGTTACTGGACAAGCACCTCAAATGTGCATCGGTGGTAAATGCATTAATGGGTTGTTAATCCACACAATTTCACAACCAAATAAATGTATTAGAATAAAGCAATAATAATGAGAATTCTTCCCCGGAGGATCTCTGTGTCCAACGGTACAAAGTCTAGAACTGCGTCAAATGTACAGTGAGATGAATTGGCCCTTTAATAAGCTGTACCGATGCTGCGAGTACAAAAAGGTCTTTTTTTTTTTTTCTTCCAGTCCCAACAGGACTTCAGGACATTTTATAGGGTAGTGAACATGTTCCAGTTTTTGGCCGTTGCCAGGTTACTAGTAGGTTTGCAGGTCCACCATGGCCAGGCTTAATTGTGTACCTTGGGGGTATTCTGGGCACACAGATTAAGCCCATGAGAAATGCAAACGCTTCATAATTTACTTGCTGTTAAAACTCTTTTCTGTTTCTGAGCTGGGACATGAGACCTCCAGCTCCTTACTTTTGCTAGTCTGTTCAGAGTACAGATATTTCTTGTCTGTGCTTTGAAAGGAAAGTACACCGAGCCGGTGTGGTGTCAATGCCAACATCGGTGTCTGGATGTTAGGTGAAGTGGGAGGAATGTTTGGGGGGAGAATCTGTGAGCAGCAATCTTTCACTGTCGCTCTATTGGGGGACACAGGAAACCATGGCTGTATGCTGCTGACAGTATGCACAAAAAGGTCCTCCCCAGCAGTGTACACCCCACCAACTGGCACCAACTTAATCATTTTATCTTAGTATCAGTAGGAGGCTGACAGGGGTCTTTCAGCAATGATTTACCCCCTTTTTTTTTTTTTTTTCTTCAGGTTTCCTCTTCTTTCCTTTGGAGGGATACAGTGTGAACAGTCACACTGTTTTCCCATGTAGAGAAAGTACGGTGTGGACTGACACCCTGTATACTCATCTGTATATCCGGCAGCAACACAGCACCTAACACATCAAGAGTGTTTAGGTTATCCGAAAATTGTAGTCTAGAGGGAGAGAGAGATGACAAAAAGATCAGACTGTAAAGGATTGTTTAAGTATAATAAAGGTAATGGGGTTGAAGAGTCATTAATTATAGAGGCACGACACAAGTGAATTGCCTGCAAAATCCAACCTAGACTTTCTGACAAAGACAGCGCTACACCTGTCCATTGGTTGTTTCTGATATTAAGACTCTACTATATAGCGAGTGGTGTTGACCTGTGGAGTAATATTGGGCATTTTCTGAAAGAACGCGGCCATGTTTTTGTAATCTGAACTATTACCTATCCACAGAATAGGACAATAAGTTCTACTTGGTTGGAGTCCAACCGCTGGGCATTTCAATCCCCAACATTCAATTCCTATGGGACTGCCAGAAATGGCTACCTATGACTACAGCGCTCGTCTTTCTCTGGTAGTGCCATAGAAAATGAATGGAGCGGTGACATCTCAAACCCAGCATTTCTCTCCATAGGGCATTTTGAAGCCCAGTTGTCAATATCGTTGACTCCCACCAATCCACAAGTTATCATCTAACCCGTAAATAGGAGATAACTTTCAATTTTTGGAACAACCCTTAAAGAACCTCTTAAATTATATTTTAATAGAATTTGATGACCGGGTTTGGTCAAACTCTTCTGATAGCCATAATGCTTTATTAGGTTCGTCTCTAGCAGCATGCTTGAAGGGTTGAGCGGGGGGTCTAGCAACAGTGACACCACGTCAGTTTAATCTGCTAATCATGGCAGATTTCTTGTAGACTCGAGAGCAAAGGAAGCACTGGTTGCATCCCATTCTCCCTGCAGAGCAGCGCTCACTGACGCTCATGTCTGCTGCAGAACGATCAGACAGAGTCACTGTGCTGGGAAAAAAACAGACGAAAGCGACGCACCAAATCATGCGCAGGACTTGTGGGTTCCCTCAGGTTGGACCCCGCTGATCCGAAAGTTATTTTTCAGTTTGGAAAAAGTGTGAAAACCCCAAGCGTTCTTTGCTTCTTTTTATCATTGGCTACTCACCCGGCATCCGTATTCGTGTCGGCATTATCAAGAATCTGCTTTTCTGCATTGCCATAAACACTATGGACTATTAACCCTATCACCCAGAGGTTGTAAAGTATGCAGCGACTTGTAGTTCTGCAGAAAATGGTGCATTTTAATTTAAGTTTCTTACTTTTCTTTTTTTTGGGACAGAACTAGTAGTACACACAGCGACACTGATGTATTATCACAGTGATGTCCCCAAGGGAGGTCAGATTGTCCCCCACGTTGATATTTTGCATGTGTCCACACACTCTACATGCGCAGCTGACGCTATCAGTAGTGAATATCAGTCTGACTGTTTTACCTCGATGACGTTGTTAGCGTGAAGAAAGCTACATTTGTTTTGTATTTTTTATATAAATATATCTATATATTTAACAGCTTCATATTGAAGCTAGCTACTTTCGGTACCAAACCCGCTTTGAACTCGTCCTGTTTTATGAAAGTCAATTATACATTGAAATAAAAATATTAATTAATGATTGTTGCCTCACTTTTCATCATATTTTAATATTTGTCACTTTTTTTTTTTTTTCTTCAACAGAGCATTATAAGCCAAAAAAGACAACTTAGTGCATGTTCTGGTTTAGCAGGTTTTCAAGTATCCCTGTCATTTCGGCTGACTGTAAAGAGTAAGAATAACCCCATTCCTGCCCAATATATCACATGTTTATTCGAACGTCCATGACAGCACTACAGAGAGAGGGGATCCGCCCCTTAGGAACAGGAAACCTACAGATATAAAAGGGCGGCACCTCTCCCACACATCAGTTGGTTTCCTGTTCCTAAAGGACGGGTTTCCTACAGATGAAGATCTTCAGGAGGACCCAGGCCGGCCGGTCGACCCAGGTAGCGGGGGGGATCTCCTACCTCGGCCGGTGCGGAGCCCCTGGAAGCGCCACGGTGGGTCCGGGTAGGATTCCACGGCAGTGTGCGGAGCAGGTGGAGCAGTATCCAGAGGATCTCTGTCTCCCAGCCAGCGCCGGTAGGTAAGTATTCCCCCCCTCTCCCTGGTCCCGATGCCTTCTCCCTGTCCTCTCCTGTGGTCCTGTCATGGTGGGGGCCTCTTAAGGGGTGCAGCCGTGATTTTTAAAAAAAAAAAAAAAAATTTATTTTAAAATTTGAATTTCCCGCCGCGTCACTGTTATGGACAGCGCGGCGGGGGTTTTTTGAATTTTCCGCCGCGCGTCACTGTTATGGACAGTGCGGCGGGGGTTTTTTGAATTTCCCGCCGCGCGTCGCTGCTATGGACGGCGCGGCGGGCGGTTTTGAATTTCCCTCCGCGCGTCACTGCTATGGACGGCGCGCGGTGTTTTTGAAAATTTAGTCGTGCGCCGCTGTTGCAGCAGCGCGGCTGGGTTTGGGGGAGATCTCCGCTCGGAGGGGCGATGCAGCGGGGGATTATACTTACCTCCATTGGTACGGTGGGGTCCGTGCGAGCGGGGGAAAAAAGGGGGCGGAGTCTCCACCACCGGAACCGGAAGTGAGACGCCGGCCGGCGTTTTTGAAAATTTTGGCGGCTGCATCATCAGACGGCGCCTGCTGTGGGGACGGCGGGGAGGTGCGGGGGGGGCCGTGGGGCGGGGAGTAGGAGGGGGTGGACCCCTGGCCAGACCTGCTGATCCGGATATCCGGGGGAGGATATAAGGAGCCTAGGAAAGAGGTAAAGCGCTTCTGCCCCATTTTTTTACGATGGACACTGCAGAGGCTCCCTCGGTGCAACAGGAGAGCCAGCAGCAGCAGCCAGAGCGCTCCTCTTCAATGGCCAGGAGCACCAGCCGCAGAAGTTCCGCAGCTGGGAAAAAGCCCCCTCCCCGTGATCCGGTACCTACTGCTGTACAATCTGGGTAAGAGATCGTCAGATTTAGAATACCCAGTAATACAGTTTTTTCCCCATTTTGTGTCTGTTACTAGGGGAAGAAGTGTTCGGTGAAAAGCAAGCACAGGGAATGTGCCTTTTGCGCTTGCCCTCTGCCTGACGCTTGCCCTAAGAGGTTGTGCCAGCCGTGCATGCAACAGACGGTAGGGCATTTTTAAGGGGAAGGGCAGGGGCATGGGATGACATAGTAAACCCCCCCTATGCCCCTTCCCTTTTTAGATAGCGGAGGAGACTCCAGATTTCACCGAAAGCCTGAAGGAGATAATAAGAGCAGAGTTGAAAGCGTCCTCAAGACACGGAGAATTTTCCAGGCGTAGAAATGTACCAGTTTTATCTGATTCAGAGTCACCTGCCGCCCATGATAGGGGTGAAGTTGTGTCAGGACCCTCCTCGCCTTCCTCTTCGGCTTCCTCCTCGTCTTCTACAGAAGACGCTACCCGTTTTTGTTTTCCCTTGGACCAGATGGACAAATTTGTCAAATCAGTTAGGTCCACCATGGGGGTAGAAGAGGCGAAACCAGAGCTCTCAGTACAGGATCTGATGTTTGGTGGTCTAGATCCAAAAAAACGGAGATCCTTTCCACTAAACAGTAGCATCCAAGGCCTTATAGACAGAGAGTGGAAGAAGCCTGAAAAAAGAGGCTCCTTACCCCAAGCGTTTAAACGAAGATATCCCTTTGAAGATCCCCTGACGGGTAGATGGGATAAGGCCCCGAAGCTGGATGCAGCAGTGGCGAAGGCTTCTAAAAAATCCTCCATCCCATTCGATGATATGGGGTCTTTGAAAGATCCACTAGACAAGAAGGCAGACTCCTTCTTGAAAGGCACATGGGAGATGTCGGCAGGTGCCCTGAGGCCGGCGGTTGCAGCCACTTGCGCAGCCAGGTCATTGATGGTCTGGCTAGACCAGTTAGCATCCCAGTTAGCAGATGGAACCTCCAGGGGGTCAATTCGGAAGACCTTGCCAATAATTCAGAACGCAGCGGCTTTCCTGGCTGATTCCTCAGCGGACTCAGTAAGAATGGCTGCCAGAGCGGCAGGGCTGTCTAATGCAGCACGAAGGGCATTATGGCTGAAATGTTGGCCGGGCGATATTCAAGCCAGATCTCGCCTCTGCTTCATTCCGTGTGACGGCGAATATCTTTTTGGCCCGGTCCTGGACGAACTTTTAGAAAAGGCAGGGGACGACAAGAAAAAGTTTCCCAGTCTATCAACCCCTTCCTATAAAAGACCTTTCAGCAGAAGAAGGTTCAGCTACCGAAGGTCGTCCAGGGAACGAGCCAAATGGGATGAAAAGAGGCGAAGAGGTACAGGGTTTATGTTTAGAGGTCCACCTAGGGAAACAAAAAAACCCTCGCAATGACTATCAATGCCGGTAGGAGGCAGATTGAAGGCCTTCTACCCGGCCTGGTCGGAAATCTCAAACAGTAGCTGAATCCTTAACATCATAGCTACAGGGCTGCGGTTAGAATTCTCCTCGGTACTTTGGGATAACTTTAAAATTACCCCACTCAGGTCATCGCCATCGGAGCAGGCCGCTCTAGAGTTGGAGGTTCAGGAGCTTTGCGCTAAGAATGTCTTAGTGGAGGTGCCAGAAGCAGAGCGGGGTAAGGGGTTTTACTCCCCTCTGTTTTTGATCCATAAACTGGATGGGTCTTTTAGAACAATTATTAATTTGAAAGCCCTCAATAAGTTCCTGATTATTCACCCATTTAAAATGGAAACGGTCAGCTCAGCAATAAAGCTTCTGTTTGAAAATTGCTTTATGGTGGTGTTAGATCTGAAAGACGCTTATTACCACATACCGATCCATATGGAGCATCAGCGTTTCCTCAGAGTAGCAATCCAGATGGGGAATCACTGCGACATTTTCAATTTAGCGCCCTTCCCTTTGGCTTGGCGGTTGCCCCACGAGTGTTCACTAAGGTTAGGTCGGAGGTCATGGCCCACTTACGTGAATCAAATATGCTTATAGTCCCCTACCTTGACGACTTTCTTATTATAGGAAAGACGGCTGAGCATTGCCTAGAGCAACTGAAAAGAGCGATTTCTACCTTAGAGCGGCTGGGATGGCTAATAAATACCAAAAAGTCTCGTTTGAATCCGATGAGGGTTCAGCAATTTCTAGGGCTAATTCTGGATTCACAAAATCAGAACTGTAGTTTACCGTCAGACAAGTTAATTCGCTTACGGTACCAGGTCCTAAACGCTTCCAGTAACCCCTCCATGTCGCTTAGGAAGGCCATGTCTCTTTTGGGCTCCCTCTCGTCCTGCATTCCCGCGGTTCGGTGGGCCAAATTTCACACAAGGGCACTGCAAGCTGAGGTCTTGCTGTATCAAAATTTGCTAGGTGGTTACCTGGAAGGCCAGCTATCCTTGTCCCAGGCTGCTATAAGATCCCTGGATTGGTGGAAGAATGAGACAAACCTGTCTAAGGGGGTTCCCTGGGAATATGACATATCCCGAATAGTCACAACAGATGCTAGCCCCTCTGGGTGGGGGGCTCATATGGGGGACGTTATGGTTCAGGGCTCATGGGAGCAGGATCAAATTCAAATGTCTTCTAATATGAAGGAATTAGCAGCGGTAGAGCAAGCAATTAAAAAACTCCTTGTCTATCTACAGGGTCACCACGTTCGAGTGCTCTCCGACAATCGGGTCACAGTCGCATACATCAACCACCAGGGTGGTACTCGTTCCGGTCCTCTCATGGAAGTGGCAAGGCGCCTACTTCAGATAGCAGAACGACACTTTCTTTCTCTAACGGCTCTACATATAAGGGAGAAGAAAGTACCAAGGCGGACTTCTTAAGCCGCAATCTCCTGAGCCAAGGAGAGTGGTCATTAAAGACTTCCATCTTCGACCTAATTGTGCAGAAATGGGGTCAACCGGAGGTAGATCTCTTTGCTACCAAAAGCAACAGGAAAGTGAGACAGTTCTGCTCTCTGAATCCCAAAGAACGCCCTCTGGCAGTGGACGCTCTTCTATTACAGTGGGATTTCAATCTAGCCTACGCATTTCCTCCCCTGTCCTTACTTCCCCTAGTATTGAGGAAGGTCAGGAAGGACAGGGCAAGGATAATATTAATCGCTCCTTTTTGGCCCAGGAGGGCATGGTTTTCATGTCTCAGAAACATGTCGATAGCCGACCCGTGGGTCCTGCCGGACATTCCCGATCTGCTCTCCCAAGGTCCAGTCTACCATCCTCGAGTAGCGGGCCTCCACCTGACGGCGTGGATTTTGAACGGTCGCTGCTGAGATAAGGGGTTTTCTGCTAATGTAATTAATACTCTCCTTAAAAGCAGAAAAGAGGTTACAACTAGGATCTACGCTAGTGTGAGGAACTCAGCCGGCCGCCACACGGTAGCCCGGGTATCACAGCTTCTGATACCACCGCCGCTACCAAATGTGACGGACGATCCCTTTCCTCCCACGTCACCAATGGGACGTAACTCCACAGGTACAGCTCTCCGGCGCCCCCCTTTGTCTCTCAGGTCAGTAAGAGAACTGCACCTAGAGCAAATGGCCGCTGGGAAGGTGTCCTGCTACCCACTGGGTATTCTAAGATTTGTGATCAGAGTAAAAGCATCAGCCCAAGATTAATTTTATGGTTTAATTTGCCTTAAGGGCGCACTAGATAATTACAGAAATATACAGTAAAGCTATACAACGTAACTACAATGGAATGGCAGTCAGAGTAAAAATACAACAATAATGTACAAGGCTTAAAGGTATAAGCTATGGATCAATATTACCGGGTATTATGGTCATGGGAAGGCCTTGGCTCTGCCATTCCCAGGTACAGTCTTCAGTTCCTGAATAGTCCCTTGGTCTTTCCTAGACCATCTTGTTGGCTTCTGTGTGTGAAATGGAATGAGACCAGCAGCCTGGTCATGGCTAGCTCTTAAACCTGCTAGGCCCATCCCCATTGCTTTGAAGCACGCATATTAATTGGCCTGCAATTCATATGGAGCAGGAAACAATGCCTGAGCTTGGGCTATTTACCATACGACTGACCATCTCATTCAGTCACTGGCCTAGACTAATTAGCATGTAAAGGCCTATTGATTCCTAGTGGACATCAAAACCTGTCGTACTGGATATGCTAATAGGCAATGTGTAGCTAAAAGTCTGTGGCTGTGTGAACTGACAAAATGGAGGCTGGTACAGGCCCTATACAAAATGGCGACAACCTTTTCCTTACAGCTAGGATTTGGCAGAAATTTCTTCAGAGCTCGGCGGTTGTAGCAGGGGACACAACACCGATAACCCAGATTCTAGAATTCCTACAAAAGGGTCTGGACTTAGGTCTTTCCACAAGCACCCTTAAGGTGCAAGTTTCAGCTTTGGGGGCACTCTTTAGTTGCAACATCGCAAATAATTACTGGGTCAGTAGATTCATTAAAGCTGCGGGTAGGTCGAGACCCATAGTGAAGGTGAGAATCATGCCATGGGACTTAAATCTTGTTCTCACTGCTTTAACAGAGCCCCCTTTTGAACCTATATCAGCAGCATCAATAAAAATTCTTTCCCTTAAAACCGCTTTCCTGGTAGCATTAACCTCGGCTAGGAGGGTAAGTGACATCCAGGCACTATCTAGACTATCTCCTTACACTCAGGTCCTGAATGACAGGATAATACTTAGACCTGATCCGGCATACCTACCTAAGGTGTCTTCCGCTTTCCACAGAACACAGGAGATTGTTCTCCCTTCATTCATCCCTAATCCATCTAATCAAAAAGAGATGAAACTTCATACTTTAGATGTTAGAAGATGTCTGCTGCAATATTTGGCAGTCACTGATCCCTGGAAAAGGGACAATGCATTGTTTGTCTCTTTTCAAGGAATTAACAAAGGCCGTAGATTAACAAAGAGCTCATTGGCCAGATGGATTAGGGAAGCAATTTCTCTGGCATACACCTCGAGGGGCAAGCCGGCACCTGAGAGCCTAAGGGTTCATTCCACCCGAGCTGTGGCGACTTCATGGGCAGAAAGGGCAGAAGTCTCGATTGACCAGATATGTAAGGCAGCTACGTGGTCTTCTCCACACACGTTTTACACTCATTATAGATTAGATTTGGGTGCTTCCTCAGACCTTTCTTTCGGACTAAGGGTGCTGCAGGCAGTAGTCCCTCCCTAAGTAGTTATTACTCTCTGTAATTCTCTCTGTAGTGCTGTCATGGACGTTCGAATAAAGTCTAAGTTACTTACCGTTAAAGGTATTTTTCGAAGTCCATGACAGCACCCTTACATTCCCCCGGGTTCTATGTGCACTTCCGCTTATGTAGTCCACATGTAATAAACAATTGATTAATGTTACTGTGTGATGCATAAAATTTTTTGCTGTATACCATTTAACCTTGATAGTCCTCTTATGCTCTGTAATCCAACTGATGTGTGGGAGAGGTGCCGCCCTTTTATATCTGTAGGTTTCCTGTTCCTAAGGGGCGGATCCCCTCTCTCTCTGTAGTGCTGTCATGGACTTCGAAAAATACCGTTAACGGTAAGTAACTTAGACTATCGCCAGCTTTCTCCTCTGCAGGCTCTATCCCTAATTTCAGCAGCAGAATGGAAGGAAAGGAGACACACTATAACTAGTGGGTAGGCGGAGCCCAGATGACAGACACCTCAGATTATAAAGAGTGTTGACCGGCCCCTCCAGCTCGGGCTCCTCCTACTCCTGCTTCTTCAGTCTAAAATTTGAGGTCCAGAGGATGGTCGCTGCTGGAAGCAGCTCCTCAGAAAACTTTATTATTTTTATCGGACAAGAGACTTGGATCACCAGAAGTGGTCTAGAGGTCTCAGGGGTCTCAGCGCTGCTGGACCCCCACCTCTCCCTTGGTGATCTGTAATACCCTGTATGGTGGTCCCTGCAGTTTCACGCCGGCCCTGGGGGATGAGGATTGCTTCCCTGGCGGGGATGCAAACCGCACATCGGGGGTCACTGCGTTCCCCGCCTGGGGGGGGAAGCGATGGGCATAGCGCCACAAACCCCTGGGGGTCCCTGTGGCGCTCGGCTGGTGAGTACGGCATTTTTATGTGAATGTGTGTGTGCTCTCAGTGGCTGCTGCGGTAGCCGCTGGTACATGTATTAGATGACATGTTTGGTGACTGTATTTTATGTCCGCAGGCAGATGCCTGCAGGACAGAGGAGAGCAGAGAGCGAGGAGTTCGCGCTCTTTTCTGAAGCCGGAGGGGGGCGTGGCTTCACGCTTCCCGCTCTTTTTGTGACAGGAATCGCTCTGAGGAGACTGCAGCTTCACTGTCCTTCTCTTCCGGCTTCTCTCAGCGCGGCGGCCATTACAGAGGCTCCGGGCTCCTCATGCTCCGCTCCTCCTGTTTAAGGTATACTTTCACCGAGGCCAGCTGGGTGAGTGAATATCATCACCCCACAGCGCAGAACCTATCTGTGTTCCAAGTGACAGATAGCGTTTATCTGCAGCCGCGTTCTCTTATAGAGACCTGGGACTCGCACACTCCTTTTATTTTATATAGGGAGTTGTGGGGAGTTGGCGGCATTAACCCCTATGAAGGGTTAACCCTTCCAGCAATAACCGCCGCAGGTTCTACCCGGTAGGGATCAGAACGCAGGAGGTTATTTATATACTGAGAGATAGCTGGGGTAACTCTCTTCTTTAAGAGCTTTAACCCTTCAGCGTACTTGTTCAGTCTGCTTAGTAACCACACTGTTTCCAGTTACTAACAGGGTTTTGACCTGCCATTTACTGCTGACATGTCGGTTCAGGGTCCGGAAGGTGCGGACCATCTGCCAGATCCGCTACAGGATCAGTCGCAAGTATCTGATACGCAGACTTTGACGGCATCAAGCGCTGCGATTTACAGCGATACCAAATTAGATGCCATCGCTCAGTCAATTAATGGCTTGTCTGACCTTTTAGGTCAGTGGGTGTCAGCTAGATCCTCTCATGACAGGAAGTGGCGCAGGCCGGTGCCATCTTTTCCGCGTAGCGAATCAGAGGTATCTGATATGGAATGCGGACAGGGTTCTCCTTCAAACTCAGAAGGGGAGTTATCCGATTCGGATGAGGAGGATCGGCAGGGACATTCTTTCTCTCTTGTGAGCCGAACAGAGGCTTTAATTGAAGCTATGAGAGAGGCGTTACAGTTACCGGAGGAGGTAACTACACGGCCTGGTAAGTCGGGCCGCATGTACCAGGAGTACCATAAGTCGCGGTCAACATTACCAGCTCTGGAAGAGCTTAATACGGTAGTGGAGAAGGAACGTCTGTGTCCAGATAAACGTTTTCAAGGGACACGGTTCTTTGAAGCATATCCGTGTTCAACGGAATTGACGGATAATTGGATTCCTTCTCCTGAAGTGGATGTTTCTTTATCCCAGCTTAGTAAATCCTCATTGCTTCCGGTTAAAGGGAAAGCGAGTCTGCAAGAGCCGCTGGACAGAAAAACGGAGATGGCGGCGAAATCCATCTATGAAGCTGCAGGTCATGGATTCAGAGCAGTACTAGGATCCATTTGTGCTTCTAAGGCTTCCCTGTGCTGGTTGGTCCGTTTACGGAAGGCGTTGCAAAATAGATCTCCATTATCCGTGATAGATGGACTTCTCGATTTATTGGAGACTGCAGCCCCATATAGCTGTGATGCAGGTCTGGATACTGCGTCATTATTATCCAGGACGCAATCCACAGCGGTCACAGTCAGAAGAGCACTGTGGCTTAGACAGTGGACCGGGGACGCGGTTTCCAAGCAGGGTTTACTGTCTTTAGCCTACAATGGTGGTCAGCTATTTGGATCTGATCTCACAGAGCTGATTGCCAAGGCAAAGGCTAAAGAAGCGGCTTTACCACAGCGGAGGGCTATGGCTTCTACGTCTGGCAGACCTAGTGCCGGTAATGGTCGGCGGTATTTTCGGTCTAGGGGACGATCCGGTCAGTCTTCTTGGGGATCGGGTCGTCCCTCTTTTTCGGGAAAGAAGTCTTCTCAGAAATCCCGCACCCCTTGGAAACAAAGTTTCCGTCAAGACAAGCGGGAAACTGACAAGAAGCCCGCCAAGGCAGACTGACGCCAGGTCCTCACTCGAGGGCACTCGAGTGGGGGGTCGCCTGCTCCAATTCAAGGCGAATTGGATTTCCCGCGTTCCGGATTCCTGGGTAACGCGAGTTGTGTCGGCAGGCTATTTCATAGAGTTTTCTTCTCGACCCCCGGACAGTTTTTGCCAGTCTCACATTCCGTCAGAGCCCGAGCTATTTGCCGCTCTGCTGCGAGAGGTGGAATTCCTTCTGCAGAAGGGTGTAGTAATACCGGTTCCGACAGAGGACCGGGAAAAGGTTTTTATTCAAATCTCTTTGTGGTCCCCAAAAAAGAGGACAAATTTCGTCCTATTCTGGATCTCAAAAGATTAAATCAGCATGTCCACACCCAAAAATTCCGCATGGAGTCACTTCGCTCCGTTGTGGCAACCCTGTCGCAGAACGACTTTCTGGTGTCAATCGACATTCGTGACGCTTATTTGCATGTTCCCGTCGGAAGGGCTCACCAGCGCTTCCTTCGTTTTGCCATAGGTCAGGACCATTACCAATTTGTGGCCCTGCCATTCGGCTTGGCTTCAGCGCCCAGAGTTTTTACAAAAATTCTAGCGCCTCTCATGGCAATTCTTCGAAGACAGGGAGTCACGATTATTCCCTATCTGGACGACCTTTTGATTGTGGCGTCCTCAAAGGAGGAGGCGGTGACGGCTCACAATCTATCCCTTCAGCTCCTGGAGGACTTCGGGTGGCTGGTCAATTGGGAGAAGTCGTCTCTGGAACCGTCGCAGTCAATCCTGTTTTTGGGGATGCATTTCGACACGGTACGGGCAGTGGTGTCCCTACCTCCAGACAAGCGGGCATGTCTCCTTCAACATGTACAGACTATGAAGTCTTCGACAGCAATGTCCCTTCGGAAGTGTATGCGCCTTTTAGGTCTGATGGTGGCTTCCATGGAAGCGCTTCCGTTTGCCCAGTTTCATTCCAGAGCCCTCCAAAGGCTCATTCTGAGTCATTGGGATCGATCGCAGATTGCACTGGCTCGCAGTATCCTCATCTCTCGCAGGGTGCGAGAGTCCCTAAGTTGGTGGTCACGTCCAGGAACGTTATCACTGGGGAAGTCTTTCCTTCCTCCGAGGTGGTCGGTCATAACCACCGATGCCAGCCTGACGGGCTGGGGGGGTGTCTGGAACGATCTCTGGGTTCAGGGAGTATGGTCATCGGAAGAGTCTGTTCTACCGATCAACATCTTGGAATTGAGGGCAATTTTCCTTTGCCTCCAACACTGGACGGTCCCTTTGAGCGGTCTACCAGTCCGAGTGCAGACAGACAACGCAACGGCGGTCGCATATATCAACCACCAAGGCGGGACGAGGAGTTCCAGGCTCATGGTGGAAGTGTCTCGGATCCTGAATTGGGCCGAGGACAGAGTACCAGCCATCTCTGTGATTCACATTCTAGGAGTTCAGAATACCACGGCGGACTTCCTCAGTCGAGAGAAGATGGATCCCGGAGAATGGAGTCTTCATCCGGAGATCTTTGCACTGCTGTGCTCCCTTTGGGGAGTTCCCCAAGTGGATTTGATGGCATCCAGGTCCAATGCCAAGTTGCCGACCTTCATGTCCAGGTACAAGGACCCGAAGGCTGTGGCGGTGGATGCTCTGGTGGCCCCGTGGGACCGATTCGAGCTAATCTATGTGTTTCCACCGATATCCTTACTTCCTCTGGTGCTGCGTCGGATCAGACTGGAGAGAATCCCGGCTATGTTGATAGCCCCAGATTGGCCAAGGAGGACGTGGTTCTCGACACAGGTGTCGCTTTTGGCAGCACCGCCATTTCCACTTCCTCTTCGCCCGGACCTGTTAACCCAGGGTCCTGTCTGTCATCCGGACTTGAAGTCTCTGCGTTTGACGGCGTGGCTCTTGAGACCGAAATACTGACCCGTAGAGGTTTTTCAGCCAAAGTCATTGCCACTCTGCGAGCTGCCAGAGGTCCGGCTACTACTAGAAGCCTTCTTCTCGTGGTGTTTGGGTTCTTCAAGGAACCCGAGGATTTTTTCCATTCCCAATCTGTTGGCTTTTCTACAGTACGGGCTGGACAAGGGTTTGGCAGTTAGCACCCTGAGGGGTCAGGTTTCTGCCCTGTCCCTGTTGTTCCGGAAAGTTATCGCCTCGCGTAGAGACGTGCGCTCCTTTTTTCGCGGGGTAACCCGTCAGTTTCCGCCGCGGAAGGCACCTGTGTCTGCTTGGCGGCTCAACCTTGTCCTGGAGGCTCTTCAGCATGGGCCTTTTGAGCCAATGGATTCTGCTAACCTTTCTTTGCTTTCTTGGAAGGTTGCCTTCCTAGTCGCAGTCACTTCTTTGAGAAGGGTTTCTGAGTTGGCGGCTCTTTCTTGCTCGCTTCCTTTCCTGGAATTTTACCCGGATCGAGTAGTGCTTCGCACACGGGGCGACTTTCTACCTAAGGTAGTGTCGCAATTCCATGTTAACCAGGATATTGTTTTGCCTTCACTTTGCCCGGGCCCGAGGAATGCAAAGGAACGGGTTTTGCACACATTGGATTTAGTGCGGGCTTTGAAGTTCTATTTGTCTGTTACTCAAGGTTTTAGGAAGTCAGACGCCTTGTTTGTGATTCCAGCAGGTCGTCGACGTGGTCAACGAGCTTCCAAGGACTCTATAGCTCGTTGGATTAGGTCAGCCATTTTGGAGGCTTACCGACTTAAAGGCGAACCTTGCCCGATTAAGATTCGTGCTCATTCCACGAGGGTTGTGGCTTCATCGTGGGCCTTTCATCAAGGGGCTTCGGCAGCTCAGCTCTGCCGAGCGGCGACTTGGCGCTCCGTCCACACGTTTACAAAGTTTTATAAGGTGGACGTCAGTGCTTCCGCTGATGCGGCCTTAGGACGCAGGGTCCTACAGGCGGCTGTAGTGTAAAGTTCTAGTTAACTTGTATTTGGCGCCTGTTGTGCATTTACCAAGGTTGTTGGGATTCTGCCTGTTTTTTTCTTGGTTATATTCCCACCCTTAATTTTTGGACTGCTTTGGGACGTCCCACTAGTCATTACTAGTGTGTCACGCGGTCTTATGATATGTGTACGATGTCAGTAAACTATTCTTAAAAGAACAACACTCTATACAACATATAGATTAGCAACATCAGCATGTAAATATAGAATAGATTTACCTGACACGATATCCGTTGAACTCAGGATTAATCTTGAGGACTTGATACACTGTCACAGGAAAGAGGAGGACCGGGGTCTAACCTGACCCTAAACTGGGGTCCTAACTAATCCCTCACCTTGGAGGTACTGATAATGGTTCAGAGGTCCAAGTCTCCAGCCTAACCCTGTCTCCTATCAGTCCCTGAACCCTGTAATCAGTCCTAAGAAGGATTCTGATTACCACCAAAGGGATATGGGCTGATCTCTGCTAAATACACAGATTAGACATATAAGACAGACTGGAGAAAACACAGACTTGCATACACACTCAAACACAGAAGGAAAATAAATGATCTGGGATATTAAACTCTAAGCAAGGTGAGCTTAAAACAACTAAGGAGCTCTTTAACTTAAGTCTATACAGATACAATCCTATCTGTGGTCTGCATGAAGAATTTCACTGGCAACTCCCAACACAGACAACCAGAGATTTAAAGGAAACCAATCAACAAATAATTAATTGCAGCCGGGAGAAAACTGCACCCAGTCCCAGAACTGAGCACAGACAGAATTAACTCCCTAACTGCCAAACACAAAGAAACAGCAACTCAGCTGTGAGAAGTCAGAATGTGCAACCGCGACGATCTTCGTGGCGATGCACACATGACAGTACCCCCCCTTCTACGAGGGGCCTCCGGACCCTCAGGGCCAGGTTTGCCCGGGTGAGTTCTGTGGAAGGTCCGCACCAAACGATCTGCGTTAATGTCAGACGCAGGAACCCACGTCCTCTCCTCTGGACCATACCCCTTCCAATGCACCAAGTACTGAAGGGACCGGCGATTCAGCCGTGAGTCAATGATCTTTGACACTTGAAACTCCAAGTTACCATTGACCACCACTGGAGGAGGAGGTAGAGGTGATGGTATGACTGGTGCCACGTACCTCTTAAGTAATGACTTGTGGAACACATTATGAATTTTAAACGTAGGAGGGAGGTCCAGACGAAATGCCACAGGATTAATTATGGAACTGATCCTGTACGGCCCGATGAATCTGGGGCCCAGCTTCCAGGAGGGAACTTTAAGTTTTATATTCCTGGTAGACAACCATACCAGATCGTTCACATTAAGATCTGGACCAGAAACTCTCCTCCTATCAGCCATACGTTTATAACGGTTCCCCATAGCACTCAGATTATTCAATACACCTCTCCACACTGAAGCAAGTGACGACGAGAAACGCTCCTCCTCAGGAACCCCAGAAGGGCCCCCCCCCATTGAATGTACAAAACTGGGGATGAAAACCATATGCCCCAAAAAATGGGGACTTACCAGTGGACTCGCTCCGCCTGTTGTTAAGAGCGAACTCTGCCAGAGGCAAGAAAGAAGACCAGTCCTCCTGGTTCTCTGAGACAAAACACCGAAGATAAGTCTCTAGGCTTTGATTCAGACGCTCTGTCTGACCATTGGTCTGCGGATGAAAAGCCGAGGAAAATGACAATTGCATCCCCCGACGTAAACAAAATGCCCTCCAAAACTTGGACACAAACTGAGACCCCTATCTGACACCACATCAGAAGGCAACCCATGAAGTCTCACAATCTCCCCAATGAACACCTGCGCCAGAGTTTTAGCATTAGGGAGGGCAGGAAGAGCAATGAAATGTGCCATCTTACTGAACCTGTCAACAACCACCAGTATGACAGTCTTCCCTGACGACTGAGGAAGGTCCGTGATGAAGTCCATAGACAAATGAGTCCATGGACGCTCCGGAAGTTTCAAGGGTAAGAGGGTCCCAGACGGACGGGTATGAGGGGTCTTAGAGCGAGCACAAACCCCACAGGACGCGACAAAAGTTAAAACATCTTTATTAACGTTAGGCCACCAAAACCGGCGAGAAAGGAGATCTAAAGTAGCCTTACTCCCTGGATGTCCTGCTAAAGCAGAATTATGATGTGCCTCAATAACCTTTTGTCTCAACTGATTTGGGACAAACAGTCTCCCTGGAGGTCCTGCAGGGGCGTCCCCCTGAGCCTCTAACACCTCCTCCTCAAGCTCAGAACATACAGCCGACACTACCACCCCCTCCTGAAGGATAGGAATCGGGTCATCCATTTTCCCGGCCCCTGGGAAACTGCGAGACAAGGCATCCGCCTTAACATTCTTAGATCCAGGGCGATAAGTGACAACAAAATTAAACCTGGTAAAAAACAACGACCATCGAGCTTGTCTGGAATTCAGACGCTTAGCAGATTCCAAATACAGCAGGTTCTTGTGATCAGTAATGACGGTGACCGGGTGGACTGCCCCCTCCAAAAAGTGACGCCATTCTTCAAAAGCCAACTTAATGGCCAAAAGTTCCCTATTGCCGATATCATAATTCCTTTCGGTGGACGACAATTTTTTAGAAAAGAAAGCGCACGGATGCCATTTACCAGGGACGGACCCTGGGACAATATTGCACCCACCCCTACGTCAGACGAGTCCACCTCCACAACGAACGGCTGTGATGCATCTGGTTGGATGAGAACGGGTGCCGAAGCAAAACATTTTTTCAAAGAGGGAAAAGCTTGGCAAGCTTTGTCCGACCATTTAGAAAAATCCGTCCCTTTTCTTGTCATGTCAGTGAGAGGTTTGACAACAGATGAGAAATTACAAATAAATTTCCGGTAGTAGTTAGCAAACCCCAGAAAACGCTGCAGAGCCTTAAGATCCTCTGGCTGATCCCATTCAAGCACTGCTCTCACCTTTTCAGGGTCCATACGGAAACCGGAGGCTGACACCAAGAAACCCAAAAACTGAAGTTCCTGTACGGCGAATACACACTTTTCCAGTTTGGCGTATAGTTTGTCTCGCAAGATCTGCAACACCTGTCTCACATGCTCCTGGTGAGACACAAGATCTGGTGAGTAAATTAAAATGTCATCCAAATATACGACCACAAACAGCCCACCAGATGACGAAAAATGTCATTAACAAAATGTTGGAATACTGCTGGTGCAGTAGTCAGACCAAAAGGCATGACTAGGTTCTCATAATGTCCCTCCGGCGTGTTAAACGCCGTTTTCCACTCATCCCCCTCTTTTATCCTAATCAGATTATACGCCCCCCTGAGATCCAATTTAGAGAACCATTTGGCGCCAACAATTTGATTGAAGAGATCAGGAATCAGAGGGAGTGGATACGGATCTCGAACAGTAATCCGATTAAGTTCGCGGAAATCCAAGCAAGGGCGTAGGCCTCCATCTTTTTTCTTCACAAAGAAGAACCCCGCGGCCACTGGGGAAGATGAAGGTCTAATATGCCCTTTGGCCAGACTTTCCGAAATATAATCTTTCATAGCCTGCCTCTCAGGACCAGAAAAGTTATATAACCTAGCTTTAGGTAACTTAGCATCAGGAAGTAAATTAATAGAGCAGTCATACACGCGATGAGGAGGCAACTCCTGACACCCCTCCTCAGAGAACACATCCCCAAAGTCCTCCAAAAAAGGAGGCAAAGTACTAGGCACGACCGCACTGATGACTGTGTTCATGCAGTTACTTTTGCAAAACTCCCCCCATTGGCTTATATCTCTGGACTGCCAATTAATCACAGGGTTATGTTTAACCAACCAAGGAAGTCCCAACACAATAGGAGTAGGTAGACCCTCCAACACATAACAAGATAATAGTTCCCTATGTATTGCCCCTACCCGAAGGTCAATGTTATGAACCTCATGAACAAAGCTACCTTGGCCGAGAGGCCTGGCGTCAATGGAGAATATAGGGATCGGTTTGACCAATACACTCAGATGCATACCTTGAGCCTGAGCAAACTGAGCGTCAACCAGATTAGCCCCGGACCCACTATCAAGAAGAACAGAAAATCTCTCCACTCTCGTACCAACCACCACCTCCACTGGTACAAGGAACTGAGAAGAATTAGCGGACGAAATACATACTCCCAGGTTGTCGTCCACCACACAACCTGGGATTAACAGTTTTCCGGCGACTTTTTGCTCAACAAGGCACGGGATGGACATCCCCCAACAAAATGTCCCTCTTTCCCGCAGAAGAAACACCTTCTAGTCCTGCGGCGTACCGCCAATCCCCTCCTACGAAATGATGTCCCTCCCAACTGCATAGGCTCCTCCGAACAGACAAGGGGAACCTCAACATAAGGGACTTTAGTAGTAGGTGGAGTAACAACAGGGGCGGAGTTACCTCGCACCTCTCCCGGAGCCGTCTATCAGTACGGATAGCTAGGGCCATAGCAGCCTCCAGTGATGGAGGAGAATCATACTGAGCCAAAACGTCCTTTAATTTGTCAGAAAGCCCATGACAAAACTGGCTCCTAAGAGCTGGGTCATTCCACTGAGTATCTGTGGCCCATCTACGGAACTCAGAAGCAAATTCCTCCGCCGGACGATCTCCCTGCTGTATCTTACGTAATTTTGTCTCAGCAAGAGAGACCCGATCTGGGTCATCATATACCAAACCCAGGGCAGTAAAAAATCGATCTACTGACTGTAGAGCCGGGGATCCCGGAGGAAGGGAGAAGGCCCAGGATTGAGGGTCCCCTTGTAGGAGCGAGATAACAATTCCCACTCTCTGCTCTTCACTCCCTGATGATCGAGGCCGAAGCCGAAAATACAATTTACATGCTTCCCTGAAGGTAAAAAATTTGTCTCGCCCACCAGTGAACCTGTCCGGGAGAGCTACTTTAGGTTCAAATCTGGTTTGCTCCGAGGGAGAAAAAACTTTGGACTTAATGTCCGTCAGCTCCATGGATAATCCCTGCAACTGCAGAGCCAGCTGGGCTACTGGATCCATGGCAACTGGGAATAATTTTATGGGCCAGTGAAAATGTCACGCGGTCTTATGATATGTGTACGATGTCAGTAAACTATTCTTAAAAGAACAACACTCTATACAACATATAGATTAGCAACATCAGCATGTAAATATAGAATAGATTTACCTGACACGATATCCGTTGAACTCAGGATTAATCTTGAGGACTTGATACACTGTCACAGGAAAGAGGAGGACCGGGGTCTAACCTGACCCTAAACTGGGTCCTAACTAATCCCTCACCTTGGAGGTACTGATAATGGTTCAGAGGTCCAAGTCTCCAGCCTAACCCTGTCTCCTATCAGTCCCTGAACCCTGTATCAGTCCTAAGAAGGATTCTGATTACCACCAAAGGGATATGGGCTGATCTCTGCTAAATACACAGATTAGACATATAAGACAGACTGGAGAAAACACAGACTTGCATACACACTCAAACACAGAAGGAAAATAAATGATCTGGGATATTAAACTCTAAGCAAGGTGAGCTTAAAACAACTAAGGAGCTCTTTAACTTAAGTCTATACAGATACAATCCTATCTGTGGTCTGCATGAAGAATTTCACTGGCAACTCCCAACACAGACAACCAGAGATTTAAAGGAAACCAATCAACAAATAATTAATTGCAGCCGGGAGAAAACTGCACCCAGTCCCAGAACTGAGCACAGACAGAATTAACTCCCTAACTGCCAAACACAAAGAAACAGCAACTCAGCTGTGAGAAGTCAGAATGTGCAACCGCGACGATCTTCGTGGCGATGCACACATGACATAGTGTGTCTCCTTTCCTTCCATTCTGCTGCTGAAAGACGGATTTTGGTAAGAACTTACCTGTAAAATCCTTTTCAGCGAAGGAAGGAAAGGAGACACAGCACCCGCCCATGGCAGAAGTGTATTGATGTGTTTTCAGATGCGGCGTGACCCTCTTCTGATAGCGATTATCTGGACTGAGGTTGACGCGCTACGGCTCCTTTCCAGCATTGCCAGCTCATCGCGGTGGTCAGGTCCAGTGAGTAGTACCTGGAACTGTGTGGTTTTTTTGCCTACATGCATGCATAACCTGTATTCTTGCTTTTTCTCTGAATTCCTTCAGAAGGGGTTATGTTACTCCGCTGGTGATATTTGCTCTTCCCTAAGCTTTTGTACGACTGAAGAAGCAGGAGTAGGAGGAGCCCGAGCTGGAGGGGCCGGTCAACACTCTTTTTAATCTGAGGTGTCAATCCTATCTGGGCTCCGCCTACCCACTAGTCATTACTAGTGTGTCTCCTTTCCTTCCTTCGCTGAAAAGGATTTTACAGGTAAGTTCTTACCAAAATCCGTCTTTTCAGTTGTCTGGGTTAGTGGGTAGAGACTAGCTCCGATAAGGTCTCCGCACAGCACTCACATGAAGGATTCCTGCGCTCCTGTCTCTATGTAGCTCATGTTAGAAAGCTGCAGCAGCTTGGAGAATATTACAGTGGCTTGCGAAAGTATTCACCCATTTGTCATTTTTCGTGTTTTGCTACCTCACAACCTGGAATCTCACAACTAGACATTTATTTTGTCCTATTTGCTTCACACAAAAACAACTTAAAACAGTAGTGTGCATAACTATTCGCCCCCCTTAAAGTCAGTACTTTGTAGAGCTTCCTTTTGCTGCAATTACAGCTGCAAGTCGCTGTCATGTATAGTGTACAGTTCCTATAGCGTCTTGTGCTTGGGTGCGAGGAAAACACAGGAGACATAGGTTGAAATGAAATGACTTGTATTACTTCATACAAGCATGCTGAAAAGTTCACACAGTTTGCAGGAACAGAGTCAGGAGACACAGCTGGACAGAGTAATTTCAAGCACTACAATAAATCTCCAAAGCAGGTTCAGGATCTCTTCTCTGTACCGTAATTCCTCTGCAAACATGGATTCACCAAACAGCAGGTTTCCAGAGTCCAAAAGTGTTCAAAGGTTCCTCAGTAGGGAATAGCTGGAGTACAAGTTCAAGGTTTCCAGGAGTCAGGTCACAGACTGACTGAGGCTTGATTCAGGAGCACTGATTGTTCAGCTGAGGCTGCTTAAGAAGCAAGAGGGAGAGAATCAGGGCGGGAACATGAAAACTGGAAACTCCATATTAACTGAGGGCAAGAGCTGCAGAAAGACAGAAAGCAAAATGGCAGACGGAAAACTGAGTTTCAAAGAACATGTCAAAAGAGACAAAGAACCTTACATTACTCCCCCTTAAGGACATCCTCCGGATGACCTCAGACCAGGCTTGTCAGGGTACCTCTGATGAAACTGGCGGAGCAGGTGAGGAGCATTTACATTATTGACTGGTTCCCATGAGTTGTCCTCCACTGGGTAGCCCTGCCATTTAATCAAATATTGCAACTGATTTCTGTACAACCTGGAATCTAGAATCCTTTCCACCATAAATTCTTCCTGACCATCGACCAGCACTGGGTCAGGGCAAGGAGAAGAACGTCCAGGAAACGTATTGGGTGTTGCAGCCTTTAGTAGGGATACATGAAAGACAGGGTGGATTCTCATAGTTCTGGGCAGTTGAAGACGACAAGCAACAGCACTTATAATCTTACTGATCTTATAAGGTCCAATGTACTTATGTCCCAATTTAGACGATGGAATCTTTATTTTAAGATTTCTGGTTGACAGCCAGACCAAATCTCCTACCTTGAAAGCTGGTGCAGGTTTACGAAATTTATCTGCTGCTTTCTTGTACCTTTCCTGAGCCAATTCTAGATTTTCCTTTAGAAGATCCATATTCTTTTGTAAAGAAGTGATTCTTTCAGCCACTGCCGGCAAGGGCGTATCTATGGGAAATCGAGGAAGAATGTTAGGATGATAACCTAGATTGGAGTAAAAAGGAGACTGCTTAGTGGAGGCGCTCTGAGAGTTGTTATAAGAGAATTCAGCCAGTGGAAGTAGATCCACCCAATCATCTTGTAGGTGGCAGATAAAGCAGCGGAGATACTGCTCCAGGTCTGATTGGTTCGTTCTGTCTGTCCATTAGTCTGAGGATGAAAAGCAGAAGAAAGGTTTACTTTAATGTCCAATGCTGCACAGAAATTTTGCCAAAACCTTGAAGTGAATTGCACCCCTCGATCCGAAATGACCTCATCCGGTACTCCATGTAAGCGAAACACATTCTTAATCATCAAGTCTGATGTCTGTTTTGCAGTGGGTAAGCCGACACAAGGGATAAAATGAGCTGCCTTTGTTAGACGGTCAACCACCACTAGAATGGTGTTCTTCCCTTGAGAGGTTGGTAACTCCACAATGAAGTCCATAGAAATGGATCCCCACGGGCGGGACGGGGTGGGAAGAGGTTGCAACAGACCAGTTGGTGAGGAGCGAGGTGTTTTGCATCTTGCACAGACTTCACATGAAGTGACATAGTTTAAAACATCTTTCCTGTAAGTGGGCCACCAAAATAAACGAGAAAGAAATTCTTGTGTCTCTAGATTTCCCCTATGCCCGGCTATCTTGGAATCGTGGATGAGTTGCAATACTCTCAATCTGACTGTTTCAGGTATATACAGACGTTGTCCCTGAATCCACACACCATTCTTAAAGACAAGACTTACGTCCCTTGGGGGTTGAGCCAACAAAGAATCCGCATGGTATGCTTCCTTGATGTCCTTAAGTAGGTCTTGATTATGAATCACTCCCAGGAATCTAGAGTCAGGAAGAATAGTCTTAGGAGGAGTAAGTGGACGTGTCTCTGCTGAATGAATCCTAGAGAGTGCATCAGCCTTTCCATTGCGCGATCCTGGTCTATAAGAAATGACAAAATTAAATTGGTTTAGGAAAAGATTCCAGCGAGCCTGGCGAGGAGTCAGGCACTTAGCCGACCTGATAAATTCAAGGTTACGATGGTCTGTCAGGACGACTATTTGCTGTGCAGTTCCCTGAAGAAGGTGTCTCCATTCCTTGAAGGCGGCAATAATGGCCAACAATTCTCTATTGCCCACATCGTAGTTCCTCTCAGCCGAAGACAACTGCTGGGAAAAGAAGGCACAGGGATGCAAGACATTCTTCTCACCTGTTCTCTGAGAGAGTATAGCTCCAACGGCACAGTCTGAAGCATCCACCTCTTATTATGAAGGCAAGCTCGGGGTTGGGATGTACTAAGATAGGTGCGGTGGTAAATTTATCCTTTAAACAGGAAAATGCTTCCTGAGCTTGCGGGGTCCAGGAGAACCTAGACTGTTTCCGGGTAAGTTGGGTGATAGGTGACACTACCTCAGAAAATTTTTTAATGAAACGTCTATAGAAGTTGGCAAACCCGATGAAGAGCTGCACCTCCTTCACATTTCTAGGAATTGGCCAATCCTTGATGGCTTGGGTCTTGCTTCCATCCATACTAATCCCTTGCGTAGATAGTACATACCCCAGAAATTGAATTTCGGTCCTATGGAATTCACACTTTTCAAGTTTGATGTAGAGATGGTTTTGTCTTAGGCGTTCTAAAGGGTATGCCACACTAAACAACATCGCTAACGGGATCGCTAAAAAACGTCACTATTTAGCGATCCCGTTAGCGATGTTGTTGTGTGCGGCAGCTGCCAGCGACGAGCTTCCTGCTGTGATCTCGCTCGTCGCTGGAATCGTTCCGGACCCTATTTTTATCGCCGGCGCTCCCGCTGGGTAAGTATAATCGCTAAGTGTAGCACCTTTTCTTAGCGATTTAGCGGTACTTTTGTACCGCTAAAGTCGTTAAGGACGCTTTCGCGGTTAGCGATCTCCTTAACGACATCGCTAAGTTAGGTAGCTACTAGCGATATAGAAACAATCCCGCTAGCGATCTCATTAGTATGCGACGCTAACGAGATCGCTAGCGGGATTGTGTAGTGTGGCAGTACCTTAAGACCATTCTCACATGTCCATGATGTTCCTCTGTGGAGTTAGAAAAAATTAGAATATCATCCAGATAAATCACCACAAATGTATCTAGGAGATCCCTGAAGATATCATTCACAAAGTGTTGGAAAGTGGCTGGGGCGGTACTGTCACGCGCTTATGATATGTGTACGATGTCAGTAAACTATTCTTAAAAGAACAACACTCTATACAACATATAGATTAGCAACATCAGCATGTAAATATAGATTAGATTTACCTGACACGATATCCGTTGAACTCAGGGTTAATCTTGAGGACTTGATACACTGTCACAGGAAAGAGGAGGACCGGGGGTCTAACCTGACCCTAAACTGGGGTCCTAACTAATCCCTCACCTTGGAGGTACTGATAATGGTTCAGAGGTCCAAGTCTCCAGCCTAACCCTGTCTCCTATCAGTCCCTGAACCCTGTAATCAGTCCTAAGAAGGATTCTGATTACCACCAAAGGGATATGGGCTGATCTCTGCTAAATACACAGATTAGACATATAAGACAGACTGGAGAAAACACAGACTTGCATACACACTCAAACACAGAAGGAACATAAATGATCTGGGATATTAAACTCTAAGCAAGGTGAGCTTAAAACAACTAAGGAGCTCTTTAACTTAAGTCTATACAGATACAATCCTATCTGTGGTCTGCATGAAGAATTTCACTGGCAACTCCCAACACAGACAACCAGAGATTTAAAGGAAACCAATCAACAAATAATTAATTGCAGCCGGAAGAAACTGCACCCAGTCCCAGAACTGAGCACAGACAGAATTAACTCCCTAACTGCCAAACACAAAGAAACAGCAACTCAGCTGTGAGAAGTCAGAATGTGCAACCGCGACGATCTTCGTGGCGATGCACACATGACAGTACCCCCCTTCTACGAGGGGCCTCCGGACCCTCAGGGCCAGGTTTGCCCGGGTGAGTTCTGTGGAAGGTCCGCACCAAACGATCTGCGTTAATGTCAGACGCAGGAACCCACGTCCTCTCCTCTGGACCAAACCCCTTCCAATGCACCAAGTACTGAAGGGACCGGCGATTCAGACGTGAGTCAATGATCTTTGACACTTGAAACTCCAAGTTACCATTGACCACCACTGGAGGAGGAGGTAGAGGTGATGGTATGACTGGTGCCACGTACCTCTTAAGTAATGACTTGTGGAACACATTATGAATTTTAAACGTAGGAGGGAGGTCCAGACGAAATGCCACAGGATTAATTATGGAACTGATCCTGTACGGCCCGATGAATCTGGGGCCCAGCTTCCAGGAGGGAACTTTAAGTTTTATATTCCTGGTAGACAACCATACCAGATCGTTCACATTAAGATCTGGACCAGAAACTCTCCTCCTATCAGCCATACGTTTATAACTGTTCCCCATAGCACTCAGATTATTCAATACACCTCTCCACACTGAAGCAAGTGACGACGAGAAACGCTCCTCCTCAGGAACCCCAGAAGGGCCCCCCCCCATTGAATGTACAAAACTGGGGATGAAAACCATATGCCCCAAAAAACGGGGACTTACCAGTGGACTCGCTCCGCCTGTTGTTAAGAGCGAACTCTGCCAGAGGCAAGAAAGAAGACCGGTCCTCCTGGTTCTCTGAGACAAAACACCGAAGATAAGTCTCTAGGCTTTGATTCAGACGCTCTGTCTGACCATTGGTCTGCGGATGAAAAGCCGAGGAAAATGACAATTGCATCCCCGACGTAAACAAAATGCCCTCCAAAACTTGGACACAAACTGAGACCCCCTATCTGACAACCACATCAGAAGGCAACCCATGAAGTCTCACAATCTCCCCAATGAACACCTGCGCCAGAGTTTTAGCATTAGGGAGGGCAGGAAGAGCAATGAAATGTGCCATCTTACTAAACCTGTCAACAACCACCAGTATGACAGTCTTCCCTGACGACTGAGGAAGGTCCGTGATGAAGTCCATAGACAAATGAGTCCATGGACGCTCCGGAAGTTTCAAGGGTAAGAGGGTCCCAGACGGACGGGTATGAGGGGTCTTAGAGCGAGCACAAACCCCACAGGACGCGACAAAAGTTAAAACATCTTTATTAACGTTAGGCCACCAAAACCGGCGAGAAAGGAGATCTAAAGTAGCCTTACTCCCTGGATGTCCTGCTAAAGCAGAATTATGATGTGCCTCAATAACCTTTTGTCTCAACTGATTTGGGACAAACAGTCTCCCTGGAGGTCCTGCAGGGGCGTCCCCCTGAGCCTCTAACACCTCCTCCTCAAGCTCAGAACATACAGCCGACACTACCACCCCCTCCTGAAGGATAGGAATCGGGTCATCCATTTTCCCGGCCCCTGGGAAACTGCGAGACAAGGCATCCGCCTTAACATTCTTAGATCCAGGGCGATAAGTGACAACAAAATTAAACCTGGTAAAAAACAACGACCATCGAGCTTGTCTGGAATTCAGACGCTTAGCAGATTCCAAATACAGCAGGTTCTTGTGATCAGTAATGACGGTGACCGGGTGGACTGCCCCCTCCAAAAAGTGACGCCATTCTTCAAAAGCCAACTTAATGGCCAAAAGTTCCCTATTGCCGATATCATAATTCCTTTCGGCGGACGACAATTTTTTAGAAAAGAAAGCGCACGGATGCCATTTACCAGGGGACGGACCCTGGGACAATATTGCACCCACCCCTACGTCAGACGCGTCCACCTCCACAACGAACGGCTGTGATGCATCTGGTTGGATGAGAACGGGTGCCGAAGCAAAACATTTTTTCAAAGAGGAAAAAGCTTGGCAAGCTTTGTCCGACCATTTAGAAAAATCGGTCCCTTTTCTTGTCATGTCAGTGAGAGGTTTGACAACAGATGAGAAATTACAAATAAATTTCCGGTAGTAGTTAGCAAACCCCAGAAAACGCTGCAGAGCCTTAAGATCCTCTGGCTGATCCCATTCAAGCACTGCTCTCACCTTTTCAGGGTCCATACGGAAACCGGAGGCTGACACCAAGAAACCCAAAAACTGAAGTTCCTGTACGGCGAATACACACTTTTCCAGTTTGGCGTATAGTTTATTGTCTCGCAAGATCTGCAACACCTGTCTCACATGCTCCTGGTGAGACACAAGATCTGGTGAGTAAATTAAAATGTCATCCAAATATACGACCACAAACAGCCCCACCAGATGACGAAAAATGTCATTAACAAAATGTTGGAATACTGCTGGTGCAGTAGTCAGACCAAAAGGCATGACAAGGTTCTCATAATGTCCCTCCGGCGTGTTAAACGCCGTTTTCCACTCATCCCCCTCTTTTATCCTAATCAGATTATACGCCCCCTGAGATCCAATTTAGAGAACCATTTGGCGCCAACAATTTGATTGAAGAGATCAGGAATCAGAGGGAGTGGATACGGATCTCGAACAGTAATCCGATTAAGTTCGCGGAAATCCAAGCAAGGGCGTAGGCCTCCATCTTTTTTCTTCACAAAGAAGAACCCCGCGGCCACTGGGGAAGATGAAGGTCTAATATGCCCTTTGGCCAGACTTTCCGAAATATAATCTTTCATAGCCTGCCTCTGAAAGGTTATATAACCTAGCTTTAGGTAACTTAGCATCAGGAAGTAAATTAATAGAGCAGTCATACACGCGATGAGGAGGCAACTCCTGACACCCCTCCTCAGAGAAAACATCCCCAAAATCCTCCAAAAAAGGAGGCAAAGTACTAGGCACGACCGCACTGATGACTGTGTTCATGCAGTTACTTTTGCAAAACTCCCCCCATTGGCTTATATCTCTGGACTGCCAATTAATCACAGGGTTATGTTTAACCAACCAAGGAAGTCCCAACACAATAGGAGTAGGTAGACCCTCCAACACATAACAAGATAATAGTTCCCTATGTATTGCCCCTACCCGAAGGTCAATGTTATGAACCTCATGAACAAAGCTACCTTGGCCGAGAGGCCTGGCGTCAATGGAGAATATAGGGATCGGTTTGACCAATACACTCAGATGCATACCTTGAGCCTGAGCAAACTGAGCGTCAACCAGATTAGCCCCGGACCCACTATCAAGAAGAACAGAAAATCTCTCCACTCTCGTACCAACCACCACCTCCACTGGTACAAGGAACTGAGAAGAACTAGCGGACGAAATACATACTCCCAGGTTGTCGTCCACCACACAACCTGGGATTAACAGTTTTCCGGCGACTTTTTGCTCAACAAGGCACGGGATGGACATCCCCCAACAAAATGTCCCTCTTTCCCGCAGAAGAAACACCTTCTAGTCCTGCGGCGTACCGCCAATCCCCTCCTACGAAATGATGTCCCTCCCAACTGCATAGGCTCCTCCGAACAGACAAGGGGAACCTCAACATAAGGGACTTTAGTAGTAGGTGGAGTAACAACAGGGGGCGGAGTTACCTCGCACCTCTCCCGGAGCCGTCTATCAGTACGGATAGCTAGGGCCATAGCAGCCTCCAGTGATGGAGGAGAATCATACTGAGCCAAAACGTCCTTTAATTTGTCAGAAAGCCCATGACAAAACTGGCTCCTAAGAGCTGGGTCATTCCACTGAGTATCTGTGGCCCATCTACGGAACTCAGAAGCAAATTCCTCCGCCGGACGATCTCCCTGCTGTATCTTACGTAATTTTGTCTCAGCAAGAGAGACCCGATCTGGGTCATCATATACCAAACCCAGGGCAGTAAAAAAATCGATCTACTGACTGTAGAGCCGGGGATCCCGGAGGAAGGGAGAAGGCCCAGGATTGAGGGTCCCCTTGTAGGAGCGAGATAACAATTCCCACTCTCTGCTCTTCACTCCCTGATGATCGAGGCCGAAGCCGAAAATACAATTTACATGCTTCCCTGAAGGTAAAAAATTTGTCTCGCCCACCAGTGAACCTGTCCGGGAGAGCTACTTTAGGTTCAAATCTGGTTTGCTCCGAGGGAGACAAAACTTTGGACTTAATGTCCGTCAGCTCCATGGATAATCCCTGCAACTGCAGAGCCAGCTGGGCTACTGGATCCATGGCAACTGGGAATAATTTTATGGGCCAGTGAAAATGTCACGCGGTCTTATGATATGTGTACAATGTCAGTAAACTATTCTTAAAAGAACAACACTCTATACAACATATAGATTAGCAACATCAGAATGTAAATATAGAATAGATTTACCTGACACGATATCCGTTGAACTCAGGGTTAATCTTGAGGACTTGATACACTGTCACAGGAAAGAGGAGGACCGGGGGTCTAACCTGACCCTAAACTGGGGTCCTAACTAATCCCTCACCTTGGAGGTACTGATAATGGTTCAGAGGTCCAAGTCTCCAGCCTAACCCTGTCTCCTATCAGTCCCTGAACCCTGTAATCAGTCCTAAGAAGGATTCTGATTACCACCAAAGGGATATGGGCTGATCTCTGCTAAATACACAGATTAGACATATAAGACAGACTGGAGAAAACACAGACTTGCATACACACTCAAACACAGAAGGAACATAAATGATCTGGGATATTAAACTCTAAGCAAGGTGAGCTTAACACAACTAAGGAGCTCTTTAACTTAAGTCTATACAGATACAATCCTATCTGTGGTCTGCATGAAGAATTTCACTGGCAACTCCAACACAGACAACCAGAGATTTAAAGGAAACCAATCAACAAATAATTAATTGCAGCCGGAAGAAACTGCACCCAGTCCCAGAACTGAGCACAGACAGAATTAACTCCCTAACTGCCAAACACAAAGAAACAGCAACTCAGCTGTGAGAAGTCAGAATGTGCAACCGCGACGATCTTCGTGGCGATGCACACATGACAGGTACTCAGACCAAAAGGCATAACTAGATATTCAAAGTGTCCATAGCGTGAGCTGAAAGCAGTCTTCCATTCATCCCCAGGTCTAATACGGACCAAGTTATAGGCCCCACGGAGATCCAGTTTAGAGAAAATTTTGGCATGCCGCACTCTCTCCAACAACTCAGGGATTAAAGGCAATGGATAACGGTTTCTAATAGTAACCTTATTGAGTTCCCTATAGTCTATGCAGGGTCTCAGAGATCCATCTTTCTTCTTCACAAAGAAGATGGGTGCACCTGCGGGAGATGAAGAGGGGCGTATGAAGCCCTTGGCTAAATTTTCGTCTATATAATCCTTCAAAGCTTTTAGCTCGGGCCCCGCTAGGGGTAGATCTTACCAAAAGGTATCTCGGCTCCAGGCAATAATTCAATTGGACAATCATATGGACGGTGAGGAGGAAGCTGATCAGCGTTCTTCTTGTCACATAAATCCACATAGTCCTGGTATACAGCTGGTAGTTCAGGGACTGACATGGTTCCTTTAGGAACAGAGCAAGCTGAAACTCCTTGACTCATCTGTTTCTCCGGAAAGTGTAATTCCTTGGTCTCCCAGTTAATCGTAGGATTCTGCGCCTGCAGCCATGGTAGCCCTAGAATAATGGGAAAGTGGGGAGAAGAGATCAGCATAAAAGACATTTTCTCCTGATGATCTTTACCCATAAGGACCCTCAAAGGCTCTGTTTCTTGATCCACTGGTCCAGAAGTCAGTAGAGAGCCATCCACAGTCTCCATCTGTACTGGAGTAGCCTTCTTCACTGAACATATCCCCTTTTCAGAGCAAAGGAGATATCCATAAAATTTCCACTTGCTCCTGAGTCGATCATAGCAGAGCTAGACACCCAGACTGAGTTAACCCAGAGTTTGATGGAAAGGAAGCAATGAGAATTGTTTCTTTTACAACTCAGCTGGGACATCGCTGAGGAAACTTGAAAAATTGCAGCGTTTATACCGTCATCGTCCCCAGAACTAACAGAGTTTAAGTCCGAGAAATCAAGATCTCTTGCAGCAGATCTCTCTGGAGCCTGAGGCTCGGACATGACAGAGCTCCTCTCGCAACACAGTGAATGACTGCTGCAGTAGTCTTACGAGAACGGCTGGGGCAGTTTATAATGAAGTGCCCTGACTTACCACAGTAGAAACATAGATTTTCCTTTATACGATGTTCTTTGCGTGCATCACTAACCCGTCTTTGTAAAGAGTCCACCTGCATGGGTTCAGGTTCTGGTTCCCTTGTGATCCTACTCAAAGGTTCCTTAGCTGAGGAGGGAGGTAGTAAAAGGTTAGTGCGATTATTTTCGAACCATCTCTCTTGTCTGCGTTCAGTCAGACGAGCGTCAATACGAATACAATAGTTAATAAAGTCACCTAACGCAGTGGGAGGGTCGGCACGAGCAAGTTCATCCTTAATCAGTGGAGACAACCCTTTCCGAAAAATAGATTTCTTAGCGGAAGTGTCCCAAGTGGTATCAAGAGCCCATCTCCTGAAATCCAGGGCATATTCGGCTACTGAACGCTTACCTTGGCGCAAAGTTAACATGGCTGCTTCAGCTGTTGCACCTCGATTGGGGTCATCAAACACCTGCCCCATGGCTGAAATAAAAGCATCAAGGTGATTCAAACAATCATCCTCAGTCTCAATTAGAGGGTTTGCCCACATCAAAGCCTTATTGGTAAGCAACATGATTATAGTAAGCACTTTGGATCGTTCAGTGGGAAATTGTGAAGCATGTGCAGAGAAAAATAAATTGCATTGATTAATAAATCCCCTGAATTTCTCACGTTCACCGCCAAAACGAAAAGGAGGTAATTTGGGGATCCCAGAACTCGGGGTTATGGCAGGAGCCTGGGCTCGTTCCTCTAGAGCCTCAATCCTGGCTCGCAATTCCTGGGTAGTCTGTCCAAACACTTGCAAATTATGATTAGTGAGGTCCTGTAGGCTTGCAAAACGGGTTTTTAAAGTCTGTACATCTGAAAGGATTGTATCAGTCACTCCGCAAAGTTCCTTTATGCGGGCCTCCATCTTCCAGATCTTTTAAGGCAGAAGTGCTGGAAGGAGAAGAGGAAGGAAAAAAAAAAAAAAACAATAGTGTTTACCTGTGGTAACACTGCAGAGTAAAATTTTAAGGGAATACGCTCACCTGGATTGGTTGTGAGAAGTCACAACCACTGTCATCACATAAGGTATTTAAACGGACATCTGATATCCACAGTCACAGCAGACACGGCTTTCCCAGACCCAGCAGACACTAAACATTGGCTCCTGAATCTTGTCATGTATAGTGTACAGTTCCTATAGCAACTTGTGCTTGGGTGCGAGGAAAACACAGGAGACATAGGTTGAAATGAAATGACTTGTATTACTTCATACAAGCATGCTGAAAAGTTCACACAGTTTGCAGGAACAGAGTCAGGAGACACAGCAGGCCAAAGTAATTTCAAGCACTACAATAAATCTCCAAAGCAGGTTCAGGATCTCTTCTCTGTACCGTAATTCCTCTGCAAACATGGATTCACCAAACAGCAGGTTTCCAGAGTCCAAAAGTGTTCAAAGGTTCCTCAGTAGGGAATAGCTGGAGTACAAGTTCAAGGTTTCCAGGAGTCAGGTCACAGACTGACTGAGGCTTGATTCAGGAGCACTGATTGTTCAGCTGAGGCTGCTTAAGAAGCAAGAGGGAGAGAATCAGGGGGGAACATGAAAACTGGAAACTCCATATTAACTGAGGGCAAGAGCTGCAGAAAGACAGAAAGCAAAATGGCCGACGGAAAACTGAGTTTCAAAGAACATGTCAAAAGAGACAAAGAACCTTACAGTCGCTTTGGATAAGTCTCTATGATCTTTCCATATTTTTCCACTGGGATTTTTGCTCATTCGTCAAGGCAAAACTGCTCCAGCTCTTTCAGGTAACATGATTTCCTCTGGTGAACAGCAAATTTCAAGTCTGACCACAGATTCTCCATTGGATTAAGGTCTGGGCTTTGACTAGGCCACTCCTAAACATTTATACGTTTCCCCTTAAATCACTTGAGTGTTGCTTTAGCTGTATGCTTTGGGTCATTGCCTGGTTGGAAGGTGAACCTCCGCCCCAGTGTCAAATCACCGATGGACTGAAACAAGTTTTGCCCAAGAATATCCCTGTATTTCGCACCATCCATCTTTCATACAACTCAAACCATTTTCCCTGTCCGTGCTGCCAAAAACCATCCCCACAGCATGATGCTACCACCACGTTTCACTTTGGGGATGGTGTTCTTGGGGTGATGAGCTGTGTTGGTGTAATGCCAGATATAGTGTTTACCTTAGTGGCCAAAAAGTTCAATTTTGGTCTCCTCTGACCACAGCACCTTCCTCCATACATTTGTGGAGTCTCCCACGTCTTTTGGCAAACTCAAAACGAACCTTACACACAAAAATTGTAAACTCAGCCTACTCTTCCATAAAGGCCACCTCTATGGAGTGTACGGCTTAGTGTGGTCATATGGACAGATACTCCAGTCTCTGCTTGGGAACTCTGCAGCTCCGTTTGGGTTACCGTTGGTCTCTGTGCTATCTCTCTTGATTAATGCCCCCCTTGCCCGGGCTAAGAGTTTCGGTGGGCGGCCCCCTCTTGGCAGGTTTGTTGTGGTACCATGTTCTTTCCATTTGATGATAATGGGGATCATCAGAAATTGGAATATTTTTTTTTTTTTTAGCACCCAACCTTGACTTGTGCTTGTCAACAACTTTGTCCCTGACTTGTTTGGAGATCTCCTTGGTCTTCATGGTGTTGTTGGGAGATCTCCTTGGTCTTCATGGTGTTGTTGGGAGATCTCCTTGGTCTTCGTGGTGTTTGGAGATCTCCTTGGTCTTCATGGTGTTGTTTGGAGATCTCCTTGGTCTTCGTGGTGTTTGGAGATCTCCTTGATCTTCATGGTGTTGGGAGATCTCCTTGGTCTTCGTGGTGTTGTTTGGAGATCTCCTTGGTCTTTGTGGTGTTGTTTGGAGATCTCCTTGATCTTCATGGTGTTGGGAGATCTCCTTGGTCTTCATGGTGTTGTTTGGAGATCTCCTTGGTCTTCATGGTGTTTGGAGATCTCCTTGGTCTTCGTGGTGTTGGGAGATCTCCTTGGTCTTCGTGGTGTTGTTTGGAGATCTTGGTCTTCGTGGTGTTGTTTGGAGATCTCCTTGGTCTTCGTGGTGTTTGGAGATCTCCTTGGTCTTTGTGGTGTTGTTTGGAGATCTCCTTGATCTTCATGGTGTTGGGAGATCTCCTTGGTCTTCATGGTGTTGTTTGGAGATCTCATTGGTCTTCATGGTGGTGTTTGGTTAGTGATGCCTCTTGTTAATGGTGTTGCAGCCTCTGTGGCCATCCAGAAAAGGTTAAGTTTATATAGTGACAGACATGGATCACACACGGGGACGTCCTATCACTAAGCATGGGACTTATGAAGGTAATTAATTGTGCCAGAAATTTTTAGAGGCTTTACAGCAAAAGGAGTGAATACATATGCACATGTCAATTTTCAGTTAGTTGATCCCATAAATTTAATTTATGCCTATATTTTTCTCAGTTCTAACCAACTTACACTATTTAGTACTGATGCATCACACACAAATCTGATTACAAAAATATTTAAACACCAGTTGTAATGTAACAAAATAGGTAAAAAGCAAAGGGAGGGTGAATACTTTTGCAAGCCACTGTATACAGCTGTACTGAGTGGTGCAGTTGTGAGTCCAGCACTAGAGTGAAATAAAACACTTAATAGAAAGGTGTAGCAAAATCTGCCGGTCTCCCTGCTTCTTCCAGTTCTCTCGCTGTGCTGTTTCCTCCACCTCCTCGTGGATTTAAATATGCGGCTGTAATCCTAATTCTCAGTGAATTGACTGTTCGTCTTGATTTGACCAAGATGGATTTAGAGCAGTGAATGATGAGATCCGGAGATGGGAGAATAGCTCACACTCGTGTTGTCGTGCTTCTTTCACAGTCGTATGAATAAGGTTTGGAGATGGCTCTGCACTTACTGTGGAAATAACATCAGTCAGATGAGTGGAAATGATTTTTATTCTCAGAAATTTCTGCAACAAATCTAGCTTGTGTGAACATACCCTTAGGCCAGCCTCACATGGTCCATGTATGAATAGTAATTTCTGGACCGGGTGAGGGTCTTCTGACGCTAACACAACAGTCATATATGACTATGACACTGTTGTGGTCAGTCCAGAACTTGTGGTCCACTCATGGCCCATGAAGGCACATTCACAAAGACAGTAATTCTGTCTTTGACAAATTGGCAGCAACATTCACATCTTACACAGCTTTTAATGTAAAGCTGCATTTAAAATGTCACAATTACTGAGGGTGACGTCCAGCTGTGTTTGTCAGGGACATAAATTACAGCCCAATAAAAGCCACCATAGGGTAGAAAATCTGTGCAGACCATGATGTTGGGAGAGGCCGGGTTCACAGTCTCCATTCTAGATCAGCGGTAATATAATGGGGCCGGAGTTTATACACTGGGGGCAATGGGTCTGGATGTTATGTACCAGTTGGGCAATGGGGCTGCAGGTTATACACTGGGGGGAGGGGATGAGGTCGGAGGCTGTACACTGGGACAATGGGCCCGGAGGTTATACATCAATGGCAATGGAGTTGAAGGTTATACACTGGAGGTAATGGGGCCTGAGGTTATACACTGGGGACAATGGGTCTGAATGTTATATACCAGTTAGGCAATGAGGCCATAGGTTATACACTGCGGGAGAGGGTAATAGGGCTGAAGGTTATACAGTGGGGGGTGCAATAGGGCCAGATGTTATACACCGGGTGGGGTAATGGGTCTGGATGTTTTACACGGGGGGATAATGGGTCTGGATTTTTACACTGGTGGGGGTAATGGGTCTGGATGTTTTACATCGGGGGGGGCAGTGGTAATGGGTCTGGATGTTTTACACTGGTGGGGGGGGTAATGGGTCTGGATGATTTACACTGGTGGGGCGGTAATGGGTCTGGATGTTATACATCGGGGGGGTAATGGGTCTGGATGTTTTACTCGCGGGGGAAAGGGGTAATGGGTCTGGATGTTTTACTCCGCGGGGGAAAGGGGTAATGGGTCTGGATGTTTTACACTGGGGGGGGGGTAATGGGTCTGGATGTTTTACACTGGGGGGGTAATGGGTCTGGATGTTTTACACTGGGGGGTAATGGGTCTGGATGTTTTACACTGGGGGGGTAATGGGTCTGGATGTTTTACACGGGGGGGGTAATGGGTCTGGATGTTTTACATGGGGGGGTGGTGGTAATGGGTCTGGATGTTTTACATCGGGGCGGTAATGGGTCTGGATGATTTACACTGGTGGGGGGGTAATGGGTCTGGATGTTATACATCGGGGGGGGTAATGGGTCTGGACGTTTTACTCCGAGGGGGGGTAATGGGTCTGGATGTTTTACATGGGGGGGGGGTAATGGGTCTGGATGTTTTACTCCGGGGGGGCGGTAATGGGTCTGGATGATTTACACTGGTGGGGGGTAATGGGTCTGGATGATTTACACTGGTGGGGGGTAATGGGTCTGGATGTTTTACTCCGGGGGGGGGCGGTAATGGGTCTGGATGATTTACACTGGTGGGGGGGGTAATGGGTCTGGATGTTTTACTCCGGGGGGGGGGGGGCGGTAATGGGTCTGGATGATTTACACTGGTGGGGGGGGTAATGGGTCTGGATGTTTTACACTGGTGGGGGGGTAATGGGTCTGGATGTTTTACTCCGGGGGGGCGGGTAATGGGTCTGGATGATTTACACTGGTGGGGGGGGTAATGGGTCTGGATGTTATACATTTGGGGCGTGAGGCGGTTGTAATGGGTCTGGATGTTATACATCGGGGGCAGGGGGCAGTGTAATGGGTCTGGATGTTTTACACCGGTGGGGTGTAATGGGTCTGGATGTTATACATCGGGGGCATGGGCGGTGTAATGGGTCTGGATGTTATACATGGGGAGGTAATGAGTCTGGATGTTATACAGCGGGGCATGGGGTTGTGTAATGGGTCTGGATGTTTACACCGGGGGGTGTAATGGGTCTGGATGTTATACATCGGGGGCAGGGGGCAGTGTAATGGGTCTGGATGTTTTACACCGGTGGGGTGTAATGGGTCTGGATGTTATACATCGGGGGCATGGGGCGGTGTAATGGGTCTGGATGTTATTACATGGGGGAGGTAATGAGTCTGGATGTTATACAGCGGGGGCATGGGGTTGTGTAATGGGTCTGGATGTTATACACCGGGGGGTGTAATGGGTCTGGATGTTATACATCGGGGGCAGGGGCAGTGTAATGGGTCTGGATGTTTACACCGGTGGGGTGTAATGGGTCTGGATGTTATACATCGGGGGCATGGGGTGGTGTAATGGGTCTGGATGTTATACATGGGGGAGGTAATGAGTCTGGATGTTATACACGGGGGGCATGGGGTTGTGTAATGGGTCTGGATGTTATACACCGGGGGGGTAATGGGTCTGGATGTTATACATCGGGGGCAGGGGGCAGTGTAATGGGTCTGGATGTTTTACACGGTGGGGGTTGTAATGGGTCTGGATGTTATACATCGGGGGCAGTGTAATGGGTCTGGATGTTTTACACCGGTGGGGTGTAATGGGTCTGGATGTTATACATCGGGGGCATGGGGTGGTGTAATGGGTCTGGATGTTATACATGGGGGAGGTAATGAGTCTGGATGTTATACAGCGGGGGCATGGGGTTGTGTAATGGGTCTGGATGTTATACACCGGGGGGTGTAATGGGTCTGGATGTTATACATCGGGGGCAGGGGGCAGTGTAATGGGTCTGGATGTTTTACACCGGTGGGGTGTAATGGGTCTGGATGTTATACATCGGGGGCATGGGGTGGTGTAATGGGTCTGGATGTTATACATGGGGGAGGTAATGAGTCTGGATGTTATACAGCGGGGGCATGGGGTTGTGTAATGGGTCTGGATGTTATACACCGGGGGGTGTAATGGGTCTGGATGTTATACACGGGGGGTGTAATGGGTCTGGATGTTATACATCGGGGGATGGGGCGGTGTAATGGGTCTGGATGTTATACATGGGGGAGGTAATGAGTCTGGATGTTATACATCGGGGGCATGGGGCGGTGTAATGGGTCTGGATGTTATACATGGGGGGTGTAATGGGTCTGGATGTTATACACCGGGGGGTGTAATGGGTCTGGATGTTATACATCGGGGGCATGGGGCGGTGTAATGGGTCTGGATGTTATACATGGGGGAGGTAATGAGTCTGGATGTTATACAGCGGGGGCATGGGGTTGTGTAATGGGTCTGGATGTTATACACCGGGGGGTGTAATGGGTCTGGATGGTAAATAACGGGGGCAATGATAAACCCGAAATCAATCATTAAGACGTGTCCAAATACTTTTCTCCTGAGGAGAGGCAATAAATGTCTGGTTGTCAGTAGGGACACGGGGCAGTAACTGCGGCCGGTAATGGTCGGGGCTGATCTTTTATAGCAGCTTTGAATGTACTCTTTTTGGCATACATATATAATATAGCCCCCAGCAGTCACATTCCCCCTTTAACTTTACATCTCATCGTCCGACCATCACTCACAAAACAACTCCATCTGCTTGTGCTGAGAATGTGCCGGTGCTTTTATACAGTCACGTGTTGCCCGCGTTCCAGAAGTGACCAATGAGGTAAGAGGCACAGACCTGATGACGTTCTGGGAGCGCTGAAGCCGGTTGGCTCTAGCTGTTACCATGGCTACGCTTGTTGTGCTACTGACGCTTTGCTGATAGATTTCTCACACGTCTCCAGAGTCGCGGACTACAACCCCCAGCAGACCTCGCCATGTCCCAGCATGTGGCTGCCATGAACCGCAAGAACCTGAAGAAGCTGGCGGAGACCCTGTGCAAGAGCGCCCGGCACTGTAACTATCCGGGGAGCGATGTGTGCGGAGCCAGAGAGGGGATCTGCTGTGCCTCCTGCTGGGAGTTGTAGTGTATAAGCAGACATTGCCTGCTGGGAGTTGTAGTATATAAGCAGACATTGCCTGCTGGGAGTTGTAGTGTATAAGCAGACATTGCATGTTGGGAGTTGTAGTGTATAAGCAGACATTGCCTGCTGGGAGTTGTAGTGTATAGGCAGACATTGCCTGCTGGGAGTTGTAGTGTATAAGCAGACATTGCATGCTGGGAGTTGTAGTGCATAAGCAGACATTGCCTGCTGGGAGTTGTAGTGCATAAGCAGACATTGCCTGCTGGGAGTTGTAGTGTATAAGCAGACATTGCCTGCTGGGAGTTGTAGTGTATAAGCAGACATTCCATGCTGGGAGTTGTAGTGTATAAGCAGACATTGCCTGCTGGGAGTTGTAGTGTATAAGCAGACATTGCCTGCTGGGAGTTGTAGTGTATAAGCAGACATTGCCTGCTGGGAGTTGTAGTGTATAATCAGACATTGCATGCTGGGAGTTGTAGTGCATAAGCAGACATTGCCTGCTGGGAGTTGTAGTGTATAATCAGACATTGCCTGCTGGGAGTTGTAGTGTATAATCAGACATTGCCTGCTGGGAGTTGTAGTGTATAAGCAGACATTGCCTGCTGGGAGTTGTAGTGTATAAGCAGACATTGCCTGCTGGGAGTTGTGTATAAGCAGACATTGCATGCTGGGAGTTGTAGTGTATAATCAGACATTTCATGCTGGGAGTTGTAGTACGCTACGTCCTGACTTAGAGGGTAAATGGGGGTATTCAGTGCTCTCCCAAAAAAGTCGCACAATCTGCTGCCAGGTGCAAAAAAAATAAACTTTAGAATTTTACAGGATTTAGTAAGAAGATGATAGAAGGGCTGTATAACATAGTGGGGGGCACAACCAGCGCCCTGGGGGGTCACATGCGGCTGCGATTCGGTGCAGCTCACAACCGTACGTACAGAATAATGCTTGTCTGACGCTTATCTGTATGTGGCGCTGACAATCGTGGTCCATAAGGACAATCAGTTCCGGTTTACAAGAAAAAACCTTTACAATCAAAGCTTCATTTACAAAAATGTAAAACCACAGAGTGTTTGCTGTGGAGATTATGGATTGATGGAGGGGACTCGTGGAGGCGCAGCCTGGCATCCAGATAAGTGCTGCACTAGATCCAGGACGCGTGCCGAGCTGTTCTGTGGATGATCTGTACCTGGGATACGTATGGAATAATGTCTGACGTGTGGCCTGCTCCCGGTGTAGCCAGACGGTGTACAGTGGCTACGTGTATCCACGGAGACACCGCGGGGCGATCTGCTCTCCTTATTCAGTAGTAACTATAACTCCTATCTAGTATCGATATAGGGCTGTGCAGGAATATACAGGGCTAGTCCGCGTTGAGCGGGGACGCCATTTGCGCTGAATCTAGGGTGCCAATCTTTTACTGAAGATCCAAAAGCAGCGACGGGGGAAAACTATCTGCAGATGGATAACGAAGTGGCTAAATAACAGGAAACAAAATGGTACATTATCTAAATGAGAGATAGTCAGCAGTGGGGACCACAGTGATCTGTACTGGGAGCAGTGGGGACCACAGTGATCTGTACTGGGAGCAGTGGGGACCACAGGGATCTGTACTGGGAGCAGTGGGGACCACAGGGATCTGTGCAGGGAGCAGTGGGGACCGCAGGGATCTGTACTGGGAGCAGTGGGGACCGCAGGGATCTGTACTGGGAGCAGTGGGGACCACATGGATCTGTACTAAGAGCAGTGGGGACCGCAGGGATCTGTACTGGGAGCAGTGGGGACCGCATGGATCTGTACTGGGAGCAGTGGGGACCGCAGGGATCTGTACTGGGAGCAGTGGGGACCACATGGATCTGTACTAAGAGCAGTGGGGACCGCAGGGATCTGTACTGGGAGCAGTGGGGACCGCATGGATCTGTACTGGGAGCAGTGGGGACTGCAGGGATCTGTACTGGGAGCAGTGGGGACCGCAGGGATCTGTACTGGGAGCAGTGGGGACTGCAGGGATCTGTACTGGGAGCAGTGGGGACCACAGGGATCTATACTGGGAGCAGTGGGGACCACAGGGATCAGTGCTGGGAGCAGTGGGGACGCAGAGATCTGTACTGGGAACAGTGGGGACCACAGGGATCTGTACTGGGAGCAGTGGGGACCACAGGGATCAGTGCTGGGAGCAGTGGGGACCACAAAGAACAGTACTAAGAGCAGTGGGGACCGCAGGGATCTGTGCTGGGAGCAGTGGGGACCGCAAGGATCTGTACTGGGAGCATTGGGGACCGCAGGGATCTGTACTGGGAGCAGTGGGGACCACAAAGATCAGTACTAAGAGCAGTGGGGACCGCAGGGATCTGTACTGGGAGCAGTGGGGACCGCAGGGATCTGTACTGGGAGCAGTGGGGACCGCAGGGATCTGTACTGGGACCGATTCTTTTTTACATCTTTATTAATGCCCTTGTGGATGGGGTTGAGAGTAAAGTGTCAGTCTTACTCTTTGCTGACAACACCGAACTATGTAGGATACTAAAATCTGACCTTGACATTACAGTATTACAGAACGATCTGGATGAGACGTCTGATGGGCAAACACTTGGCAAATGAGGTTTAATGTAGATAAATGTAAAGTAATGTACCTGGGATGGAGTAATCCTATTGCTGCTATACATTAGATGGGAGAATACTCGGGATACAGAACAGAAGGAAGGTGGATTCTGGTTACATGTAAGCTGAGCAGCAGCACTCAATGTCAGGCAGCAGCCGCAAAAGCTAACAATATATTAGGATGTATAAAAAGAGAGATAAAATCCTGCGATCCCAACGTATTATTACCTCTTTATAAATCACTGGTGAGGCCTCATCTAGAATATGGGATCCAGTTTTGGGCTCCACATTTTTGAAAGGATTTTCAGAAGTTAGAGTCAGTTCAAAGACGACAACTAGATTATTACAAGGGATGGAGGCCGCTCATATGAGGAGAGGGTGGAAAGGTTGGGCTTGTTTAGCTTTGAAAAAATACGTCTCAGAGGAGAAATCATTTACATGTATAAATACATGTGTGGTCAGTACATAGGACGAGACCATACTAAGGACCAGGGGGCGCTCATTATGGGTGGAAGAAAAGAGATTCCGGCTGCTAATAAGAAAGGGTGCTTTACAGTTAGAGCAGTCAGACTGTGGAACGCCGACCACAAGAGGTAGTAATGGCCGACACTATAACAGCTTTTATACAAGGGCTGGAGGATTTCCTCGAAACACGTAACATTGTGGGATATTGTTAATTGTGACAAAATGTATAACTGGTGGAGAAAGGTTGAATTTGATGGACCGGGGGTTTTATCAATCTTTGTAACCTCCTCGGCACGCAGGTTTTTAAGCCGCACACAGATGAGCCGGGACTGGCGGGTACTAATGGTGCCCTGTGTGGATGCCTCATACATCAGAATGGTGTCTCGTCACCTGTTTGGTAGTATAGAGTTAGATAAGTGGCCTCCGTGTCTGTGGCTCACTCCAGTGTAGTCTATGGGACTTCTGAATCATTAGGCAGCAAGCAAAAACCCCATGACCTATTGTAGGGAGCCGTGTGCACACATCACCTCTTCCTCTTTAGGGCCCATTCACACTGTTTTTTTACGAGGATTTAAAAGTGGATTTTACTACAAAGCCACATAAAAATGCTTAAAATACTCTTTGACTAAGCTTCCTATTAGTTTTACTGGGACATCTTCAAATAATGTGAAAAAAAAAAAAAACCAACTCTGTGTGAACGTTCCATTAGCAGTCATAGTGCTCACACGCGCAGTATCGCTGCCATTCATTGTCTATGGGACTAATGGAGAAAAATAAGAGCAGTGCTCGGCTACCCTATCAGTTCTATAGACAATGGATGGAGCGAACGGCATGCGAGGCAGTTTCCCCAGTTAAGCAGGGGACTCCACAGCCCTATACGTGGGTTGGTAAATCGGACCCCTGTGATTTGCAGGTTGTCACCTGTCTTCGAAATAAGTCATAACTTGCTAAGGCGAGAGAACCCATTTGGCTCTTTTTCAACATCCGCCATACAGGTACAGCACATGTCGGGTGCTAGTGTGCAGAGCGGGCTCAGGTCCTGATCTCGCTTCTCGTAAGGCAGGTGCCGGCTGTGCTGTACTGTACAGCCAGAATCTGCCTGTAACAACAGTGATCAGAGCTGACTCTGATCACTACTGACAGGCTCAAAAAGCAGCATTTAAGTGGTGTGATCTCAGAGCTGAGCTGATACCGGTGCTCATCGCCTCTCATCCCCAAATGTGATTGTGGGGGTACACGTGTTGCCATGGCCAGCTGAAGGCCCCCGTCATTGCCATTTTTTAACTCTTATGAAGCTTTTAAGGATGGTATAATTTTCTATATACCGTAATATTTAATTACAGGGAAAGTGATTAAACAATCGCAGGATCAAGTCTCCTTTAAATACTACAAAATAATGTAAAAATTAATGAATTTTATTTTTAGATAATAAAAGAAATGTAGAAGTTTGACTCAAAAAACTTTTCCCAATTAAGAAATAAAAAAAGATCATTTAAAAAAGTTTACAAGTTTAGTATCGCTGTGATTAAGGTGACCCCGAGAATCGTGTCGCCAGGTTTATCGCCCACTGAAAGCCGCAAAAGCTAAAAAATCAATAGTGGAATTACGTTGTGTCACAATGTCACTAAATGTGGATTGTTTTTTTTAGCATCGTTCAGTGCATTATATACTGTAGTAACGTGAATGATGAAATGTAAAACTAGAACTCGTCCTGCAAAATAACAAGTCTTCCTGCAGTTATTAGCTCATCGGTATCGGAGGATCCCACCATCTAAAGCCCTCTGGAGTCTCATCAGGGATTGTTGTGATTCTTGCAGTCACCAGACAAGAGGTGGAAAGTCTCATCCGTCTGTACAACACGATCGTCGGACGCCCGATAGATCCGTACAGCAGAGGCGGCATCGACAGGAACACGTTCAGGAACATCCTGCACAACACGTTCACCATGACGGATGATATGATCATGGACCGGGGTGAGTGCAGGACTCGACGTAGCGCTATTGAAAGGGGCCGCACAGCGCTCTATAGAAAGGGGACGCAGCGCTCTATAGTAGGGGGCCACACAGCGCTCTATAGTAAGGGGACCACACAGCGCTCTATAGTAAGGGGCCACACAGCGCTTTATAGTAAGGGGCCGCACAGCGCTCTATAGTAAGGGGCCGCACAGCGCTCTATAGTAAGGGGCCGCACAGCGCTCTATAGTAAGGGCCGCACAGCGCTCTATAGTAAGGGGACGCAGCGCTCTATAGTAAGGGGCCGCACAGCGCTCTATAGTAAGGGGCCGCACAGCGCTCTATAGTAAAGGGCCACACAGCGCTCTATAGTAAGGGGCAGGGTGGAATGATTTAAATCACGCCGATTTAAATCAACGATTTTAATCATGATTTAAATCACTGATTTAAATCAAAAGATTTTTTTAATATAAATCACGATTAAAATCTAAAACTTTCAATCATTGTTCAATTAACTCCACACTTCTAGCTTGGTTTCACTTTCTGTAGCTTGGTTTCAGTTTCTTTTTCCATTCAGTTGACATGCCCAAACTTGTTGGATAGTCAGTCAGCAGTACTTGGCTGTAGTAACAATCAAACTTCAGAAGTGATCTGCGTGAGCCATGGCAGGTCGTAAGAGAGACCCTATTTGGGTTCATTTTGTTGAGATGCCAGCAGAGCTTGGAAAGAAAGGTGGGAGAGCAAAGTGCAAATACTGTCAAAAGGATATCCAAGGACTTGTTTGCCGTTTGAAATCACATTATGAAAACTGCAGCCAGAAGGGAAATGAAGATGTTGATAGTGATACAACTAATGTCAATGAACCCCCACAGCTTCTTATGCACCAGGACCCTAGCACTAGTGGTAAGTCTGGCAAGTACAACCTATTTTAACAGACGTTTTACTGGGATGGTTAAAGTCTATGAAAAGAAAAATTTCTAGCACTAGTTCTGGAGTATAGAATTTAAATTTATGTTAAGGCAATATTTCACAGAAGATTAACGTTAAGTAAAAATAAAAGAGTGTGTATACGCCTATTTTTTTTTTTTATTGTAGGCTACAATTCACTTTTGAAGTCTGCCAAATTGACCATTTTTTTAAAAAAACATTTATAAAACTTTTGTGACATAATTTTTTTCAGTTGCTGTGATAATACTAGTATTACAGCAACTTCACCAGAAACTTGAGTAGCATAACTTTTGAGACAGCCCTTATAGGACGAGGACCATTACATTGTTCAAAAAGTTTGTTTCAAAATATTTTCATTATATTTCTTCAAATACGCAGTCGAATTATATTTTTAATTACTGTGCTTTCAGGGTCAAATATGGCTTGTGCTGCACGTGACAATCAATATCTGGGTACAACTTCAACAAAGCAGCCCAACAAAAAACTTTGCGTGCAAAGTGTAGAAAAATTCCTCTTAAAGACTACGACGAGCCAGAAAGAACATTTTGATGAATTAATTGCTAAATTCATATTTGCAACCAATTCTTCTTTCCGACTAGTTGAACATCCATTGTTTGTACAAATGATCGAAGGAATAAGACCAGGCTACAAACCACCAAGTAGTTTGATATCTCAGGAAAACATCTTCAGGCTGTATACGACAAAGAAAGAGCGGCTTGTACAAAATATTTGAAAGACAAAGTTGTTAACATGAGCTTGGATGGTTGGAGCAACATCCACAACGACCCCATAATTTGCACTTGTGTCACAACAGAAGATGGTGAAACTTACCTTACAGACACAATCGACACATCTGGAAATTCACATACTGCTGAATATTTACTTGAAATTGCTAAGAACTCAATTCACCAATGCCAAGAACAGTTTGGATGTAAAGTAAGGTGTTATGATTTGGTAGCTGAGGAGAGCAGGCAAAAAGGAAATACACCAGAGCAGTTGGAAACTATGAGATTGCAGTACCCTGACTAACCACCACAA
>JARQOD010000006.1:12800574-13033969 GCA_033576555.1 Oophaga sylvatica | reverse complement strand
AAGAATATAACTACTATAATACTGCCCCTATGTACAAGAATATAACTACTATAATACTGCTCCCTATGTACAAGAATATAACTACTATAATACTGCCCCTATGTACAAGAAATAACTACTATAATACTGCCCCTATGTATAAGAATATAACTACTATAATACTGCCCCCTATGTACAAGAATATAACTACTATAATACTGCCCCCTATGTACAAGAATATAACTACTATAATACTGCTCCTATGTACAAGAATATAACTACTATAATACTGCCCCATGTACAAGAATATAACTACTATAATACTGCTCCTATGTACAAGAATATAACTACTATAATACTGCCCCATGTACAAGAATATAACTACTATAATACTGCCCCATGTATAAGAATATAACTACTATAATACTGCCCCTATGTACAAGAATATAACTACTATAATACTGCTCCCTATGTACAAGAATATAACTACTATAATACTGCCCCTATGTACAAGAATATAACTGCAATAATACTGCCCCTATGTATAAGAATATAACTACTATAATACTGCCCCCTATGTACAAGAATATAACTACTATAATACTGCCCCCTATGTACAAGAATATAACTACTATAATACTGCTCCTATGTACAAGAATATAACTACTATAATACTGCCCCCTATGTACAAGAATATATCTACTATAATACTGCTCCTATGTACAAGAATATAACTACTATAATACTGCCCCTATGTACAAGAATATAACTACTATAATACTGCCCCTATGTACAAGAATATAACTACTATAATACTGCCCCTATGTACAAGAATATAACTACTATAATACTGCCCCTATGTACAAGAATATAACTACTACAATACTGCTCCTATGTACAAGAATATAACTACTATAATACTGCCCCTATATACAAGAATATAACTACTATAATACTGCCCCTATGTACAAGAATATAACTACTATAATACTGCCCCTATGTACAATAATATAACTACTATAATACTGCATCCTATGTACAAGAATATAACTACTATAATACTGCCCCTATGTACAAGAATATAACTACTATAATACTGCCCCCTATGTACAAGAATATAACTACTATAATACTGCATCCTATGTACAAGAATATAACTACTATAATACTGCCCCTATGTACCTGGAATAAATAATTAATATGACAGGATATAACTGACCTCTATCATCTGTAGCTCGTGCCACGTATCGTCTTCTATCTTGAAGTTTTTCTCTGGTCTCTTGAACACTCTCGAACTCCGGGGCGTAGCAGACATGAAGGATGCCTCCAAAGAAACTGTTTTCATCTAATTTCCGTTTGGCAACTCTAAAGAGTGAAGAGAGAAACCGTGGAATTAATAGGACACATCATCTACGTATCTGGCCCAAAGGTCGATACATTCAGACGTGATACAATTACCTTCTGAAAAGACAATGGTCTTTGAATATTCCGGGGGCTCCACATCCTAGGCGAGGGGCATATATTCTTACGTTTTGGAAATCGTAGTGCATTTGTGATGAACATTTGTTAATCTGCTCACAGATAGGAATGTTTGATCCCTGATCAGTGATGTCTGATTCTTAAAGGGATATTCCCAGTAAGAGAACAGCGAGTTTCCAAATTAAACAACGGGTGGTCGGGCAAGCCATCAATCGTCATGGAATGGTGCATCACAACACTGGGGTAACAGTCCCAATAACTCATTCCCACCATGGCCTTGTCACGACCCAGTACTAAGTACAGAGGACCTCCTCCTCTGAGGTCCCGTCCCTGTTGAAGTCTCTCCGCTCCAGGTAACATTAGGGGGTCTCTACTAGAAAGGGAAGGTATAATACAATGAAAGCTCCTGATACAGAAGAAAGCCGCTGCCCAAGTCTCACCGTGCACTCTGTAACCGCTGGAACTTAATGAGGTAGACCTCAGTGAACTGCTCGGCCGGGTATTCATCCAGAGGATTGTATTCTTCTACTGCTCCAAAAAGTGCAAACTGCTCAATCAGTTCCTTCATAACACCGATGGCCGGAACCCCCTGCACCAGCAAATACCGAGACTCCAGATTAATCGTGTAAACCTACAGATGAGAGGACGGAGAAAGGCACAGAACACTGAGCCGAGCACTAAAGAAACCCACCCAAGGGGCACCGTCTATGTAATGATATTATTCTACATAGAAGAAGGAGTCACTGTGTACATACATTACATTACTGATCCTGAGTTACATCCTGTACTGTACTCCAGAGCTGCACTCACTATTCTGCTGGTGCAATCACTGTGTACATACATTACTGATCCTGAGTTACATCCTGTATTATACTCCAGAGCTGCACTCACTATTCTGCTGGTGCAGTCACTGTGTACATACATTACATTACTGATCCTGAGTTACATCCTGTATTATACTCCAGAGCTGCACTCACTATTCTGCTGGTGCAGTCACTGTGTACATACATTACATTACTGATCCTGAGTTACATCCTGTATTATACCCCAGAGCTGCACTCACTATTCTGCTGGTGCAGTCACTGTGTACATACATTACATTACTGATCCTGAGTTACATCCTGTATTATACTCCAGAGCTGCACTCACTATTCTGCTGGTGCAGTCACTGTGTACATACATTACATTACTGATCCTGAGTTACATCCTGTATTATACCCCAGAGCTGCACTCACTATTCTGCTGGTGCAGTCACTGTGTACATACATTACATTACTGATCCTGAGTTACATCCTGTATTTTACCCCAGAGCTGCACTCACTATTCTGCTGGTGCAGTCACTGTGTACATACATTACATTACTGATCCTGAGTTACATCCTGTATTATACTCCAGAGCTGCACTCACTATTCTGCCGGTGCAGTCACTGTGTACATACATTACATTATTGATCCTGAGTTACATCCTGTATTATACCCCAGAGCTGCACTCACTACTCTGCTGGTGCATTCACTGTGTACATACATTACCTTACTGATCCTGAGTTACATCCTGTATTATAATCTCAGAGCTGCACTCACTATTCTGCTGCTGCAGTCACTGTGTACATACATTACATTACTGAGCCTGAGTTACATCCTGTATTATACCCAAGAGCTGCACTCACTACTCTGCTGGTGCAGTCACTGTGTACATACATTACATTACTGATCCTGAGTTACATCCTGTATTATACTCCAGAGCTGCACTCACTATTCTGCTGGTGCAGTCACTGTGTACATACATTACATTACTGATCCTGAGTTACATCCTGTATTATACCCCAGAGCTGCACTCACTATTCTGCTGGTACAGTCACTGTGTACATACATTACATTACTGATCCTGAGTTACATCCTGTATTATACTCCAGAGCTGCACTCACTGTTCTGCTGGTGCAGTCACTGTGTACATACATTACTGATCCTGAGTTACATCCTGTATTATATAACTCCAGAGCTGCACTCACTATTCTGCTGGTGCAGTCACTGTGTACATACATTACATTACTGATCCTGAGTTACATCCTGTATTATACTCCAGAGCTGCACTCACTATTCTGCTGGTGCCGTCACTGTGTACATACATTACATTACTGATCCTGAGTTACATCCTGTATTATACTCCAGAGCTGCACTCACTGTTCTGCTGGTGCAGTCACTGTGTACATACATTACATTACTGATCCTGAGTTACATCCTGTATTATACTCCAGAGCTGCACTCACTATTCTGCTGGTGCAGTCACTGTGTACATACATTACTGATCCTGAGTTACATCCTGTATTATACTCCAGAGCTGCACTCACTGTTCTGCTGGTGCAGTCACTGTGTACATACATTACATTACTGATCCTGAGTTACATCCTGTATTATACTCCAGAGCTGCACTCACTATTCTGCTGGTGCAGTCACTGTGTACATACATTACTGATCCTGAGTTACATCTTGTATTATACTCCAGAGCTGCACTCACTGTTCTGCTGGTGCAGTCACTGTGTACATACATTACATTACTGATCCTGAGTTACATCCTGTATTATATAACTCCAGAGCTGCACTCACTATTCTGCTGGTGCAGTCACTGTGTACATACATTACTGTTCCTGAGTAACATGCTGTATTATACTCCAGGGCTGCACTCACTATCATTACTGTCTCTGTGTCACCATTTCCATGTGTTGTAGGACTACAAGTATCAGGTCTTCGCTGCAGGTGTTTCTAATCCCTCAATAAACTGAAGTGTCACATTTAGCGTAATAATAATGACTCCACGCACTTTGACCGCTCTCGGATTCCGTCCATCACGGTACTTTGCTCGGGAGGCGCAGATCTTTCGCTGTTCGTGGTGCGGATGAACTTCTATCTGCAAACGGGGATCCGTCATTTTCTTCTTTCTTCCTCCAGGCCTCTTTCACTCACTGACCTTCTACACAATATAACATCACTGCGCTGTCTGCCTGTGCAGGAACCATTCTCCTGAAGCCTATGGCTTGATTATTAACGCTCTTGGTCTCCGGAATGATGGCCGCCCTTGTAAAGCCTTACTGAACAGTACAGGAGGCGACACTTTTGTTTATTAAGCTTAACGCGCTCTACAAATCACGTGTCCGCACAGTACCCGGAAACGCCAACTACGAATCTGATTGGTCAGAAGGAACCATAATGCATAAAACTGGAAGGGGGAGGCTCTATAATTTTTTTCATGAATTTAAACAATAATATTATATACACCTGTGTGATATCCGTTGTTTTTTTGTTATAGTTGAATAATCTAGACTTTATTCCAGACGAAGTTTAATTCTTATTATTGGAGCTTTTGACTGACACTTGTGAACAGTCCCCCCCCGTAGGTGTTAGAATGCTGAGTTCCAGCAGCGGTGTGTCCCTAGCACTGTAGAGAATGGTGCTGTGATCTGGAGCCGCCGTGGGGAATGCTAGGAGGGGGGATATCGGGGGCTGCGGCTGTCACCGTGAGGTTCACCGGCGCTAAGGATGCGTTCCTGCGCCTGACACCCGAGCTCAGCGCTCAGCTGCGCCTGGAACAGGTGAGAGCGTCCTCTGCCGACCTCCTGCAGGCTGTGCACTCAGTGACTCGGGGCCCCTCCTCCAGCTTATATATAGGGGGCCACAATGTGTCCTCACTGTGCATGCAGGTGCTGCTGATCGTCCCTGTTATAGAACTGTATCTTCCAACATGCTGCTGCCAGGGCATGCTGGGAGTTGTGGTTCTACAGCAGCTGGAGTCAGATCTACGTGAGATCTGAGACCACCATTGATTTCTGGAAGTCAGGGAGCTTGGAGTCTTTGGCAGGGCTCAGAGATTGCTCTGCACATGTCCTTTGACCTCCATCATCTTTTTTTTTTGTGTGTGTGTTCCCCTTTAAATATTTTATTCTGTCTTTTTCTGCAGAACATAATCTCTTGTAGTAATGGCCCCACGAGTACGTGAGATCTGCGGCGTCACCGTCCCCTAGAATAAAACCTTTGCTCCAGGAGACGCCGAGAAAAGGGCCACGTTAATGAGTAATCGTGGCGCGGGGCGTCCAGGCTGGGGGAGGGGAGGCTGCTGCAGCGGCGGCTCGTGAGCAGCGTAAGTGCTCAGGACGGGTGCGAGTCTTGTCTATGTGGTCATATTAGTGCACCCGTTTTTTAATTAAAGGGCTGGTTGGTACTGTAAGATCCCATTAAAGGGATATTCTCATTTCTGCAAGTGATGTCCTACTGCTAGGAGAAAGCCGACCTCCGGCATCTTTAGGCCGTGTGCACACGTTGCGTTTTTTTCAGTGCAGATTTGTCACAAAACCTCAAAGGCTTCCTTATTCCAGCGAAGTGAATGAGAATCCTGAAGTCTCCGGCACACGTGGCTTTTATTTGTGACTTGTAGATTAGATCTGAAGCATTTTGATTTTTAGATACAGATATCCTATAACTAAGGGCGCCGTGGTCCGCCTGAAACGCTTCAGAGTCTCTCTCAATTTTACAATTGTTTTTTTAAAATGTTCCAATAAAAAGAAATTTTATTTCAACTGGATGGACGTGCTGGAAGCCCCCCTCCTTCTTCCCCCCCATGTCAATTCTTAAGGTACTGCCACACTAAACAATCCCGCTAGCGATCTCGTTAGCGTTGCATACTAATGAGATCGCTAGCGGGATTGTTTCTATATCGCTAAATGCTGCCGCATTTAGCGATATAGTTAACGACGCTATCGCCGTTAGCGATCTTCTTAACGACTTTAGCGGTACAAAAGTACCGCTAAATCGCTAAGAAAGTGCCACACAGCGATTAGATACTTACCCAGCGGGAGCGCCGACGAGAAAATAGGGTCCGGAGCGATTCCAGCGACGAGCGAGATCACAGCAGGAAGCTCGTCGCTGGAAGCTGCCGCACTGAACAATATCGCTAAGGGATCGCTAAATAGTGACGTTTTTTAGCGATCCCGTTAGCGATATTGTTTAGTGTGGCATACCTTTAGACTATGTTCACAAGTTGTTTTTTTTTTTTTTTTTGCTGCGTTTTTTTTATGCAAATTTTCAGCTGCGTTTCATAGAAAATCGGTTATTATTCATTATTAGTGAATGTCTGAAAACTGCCCACAAAGTTTACGGGGAAAAAAAAAAATTGATAAACAGTAACAAAAACTCATGTCAAAAACCAGTAACTCGTTGTGTGAACAGACCCGGCCTAAACGATGGTGCACACGCAGGGACCACCGTGGTGAGTCCACTTCACAAGGGCAGCCCCATAGACGTTCTTGATGTGCAGTTCAGTTCATCCTGTCTCCAGAGCCGTTCAGTGAGTTTCTGGGTTGGATGAAGGAGCACGAGGGTCCAGATCCTATTAGGATTTAAAGGGAATCTGTCGTGGGATCACCCCTCGTAGGCAGTCTATGTTGATGCGCTTTTTTTTTTTTACACCACCCTGGGTTCAGTTTTAACTTAAAAAAAAAGTACATGGTGAAGCAGACCACTGATTGCACGCTGTCATGTTTCCTCCAGGGCGGCGCTCTAGAGGTGACATGGGAGGAGCAGCCGGTCTATCTCGGTTGGATGGAGAATCGCAGCAGAGTTACAGACTACACCGTGGTGGAACTCAACAGACAGCTGGCCGAGAAACTGGGACTTGTGGATGAACAGCAGGTACTGAGCGTACGCTCCAGCTCCGAGGACATGTGTCTCCTTGGCTGCTGAGAAACTACAACTCTCAGCATGCCCGGACATTCACATGTGCGTATTGACAAAGAGTTTTAGCCATAGATGGATGCATTTTAAGGGGGTCACACAAAAGTGTGGTCACTGGGGGGGTCTGACCCTAGAGGCCATAGACAGATCAAAATAACAAGGGTCCACCCAATGTCCCCCTTGTGACAGTGGTCAGGCAGAGTACAGCCCCATCTGTCACATGGAGCGACGAAGCACGATTGACCAACGCTTCCATTAAACCAGAGGACTAAGGATCCCCCTAATCATTACTGATGAGGGTCCCAGTGGTCACTTCTAAAAATCCTCATGTCATCACCTATCAAAATGGAGATCATAACTGATTATACGATGAGGCAAAACAGCGTCTTTGGCTGCGACAGCCTGTGTCACTGCTACATTGCAGCGCTGTAGGAGTGGGGCCACACTGCCGCAACAAGCAATTCACAAAAAACTCAATTGGTCTTTTTCCAACTTGCTTTCTTTTTGGAGGCAGAAAAATCCATTGTGATTTTTTAAGAGAAATCTATGTCAGGAATCCATTTTGTTTTTGCCAAGGTTTTGAGATCCAACCAGATTTTTTTTGTAGCCTTTTGACTGAAGTTTGTTGCAGATTTCAGAAAATTACATGTGAATAGCATTGTGGATTTCCCATTTCCATCCAGAAAAAAGCATAAATATTCCTAAGCCTGGGCAAGATTTAGGAAGGATTTTGAAGCTGATTCTGCTCTAGAATTCTCATCAAAATCTACATAATCTACTCTTTGGCTCCACTTTCAGTGGGAAATTTACTTTGCTGCTCAGAAAGTAATTTTTTTTTCCTAGAAGGTTTTGAAAACTTGAGATCATAAAGAAAAAAAGAAGGGACATGTCACTTGTTTCATGCAAATTCCTTGTGAAATCTGCTTCTTGAAGTTAGGTCAAAAGGTTGCAAAAAATGTGGGAGAAAAAAAAAAAAATTTCAGAAACCGGATCAGATCTGTAAAGCTCATCTAAAACATACTTGGATTATGGATGTGAATTTCTCTAAAGCCATATTTGCTTTTTCCTCTACAAAAAAAACTCAGTGTGAACATTCCCAAAAAGCTGCAGCCTGATTCGTTCCTAGGGACGAGCGTTCACATTCTGCTTTTCGCTGGGGTTACATATCCAGGATGTTTTGTTCTCAGTCTTGAGATTATGTACCTGTAGCTATTCCTCTATATTTGATGCCAGAATCGGCTTATTCCCAAGAGGTGATCGTGCCCAAGCTGCCGGACCCTGAAACATCTGTTTTGGTTCAACATTTTTCCATATAATTTGTATAAAATAATGACTAATTTACTACAGAAACTGAGAATTCGAGGATTGAAACTATATGCAAATTGGAGTGGAAATGCATTTGGGGCGTATCAGTGCACAGGGTAGTGACACCCCCCAATGCATTTACAGACTGATTTGCATGTGGCTTCAAGGCTTGATTTCTCAGCGCTCACACTTTGGATTACTACAAGACACGTGTCGCCTGTACGGACGAACTGCTAGTTTCATTATTAAAATCTTCCCAACAAGATTCACATCTCGCACCTGGAACAAGTTTGCACCCAACTATTTTTTTTTCTTAAAAGATTCTTGATATTTTATTGCAGGAAATAAGTAAATGACCTTTTTCTCCTACGGGCAGACACGTAATGTACAGGGGCTGGAAACATCTAATACTCGAAACTTCACATATGGCCTGTTTTATACTCTGACCTGTGGTCCCATAGTCTGGTGCCTTCTCTGTAGCTCCACCGGCCCTCTTGTCTGTCGGGGTCACTGTATCAATCAGGATGCTGGCTTAGCTCCTTCGTACACTTCACTTGTCCAATCCTAAACTACAAATCTGTGATCATTCTGTGACTGCTGACTTATGAATCCTCAGAGCGTGCGCACTACGAGAGTTCTCCCGACCACATTCAGACTAGACGTGTGCAGCCTCACTCAATGCAAGTGTATTAAGTGAGGCCGGACTCAGTCTAGTCTGCTTGTGGCCGGGCGTATCTATATCGCACGCTTGTGGCCACATGATCGCCTGCTCCCGGCCTTGGTGAATCCTCACAGCGTGCAGTGCATGTACTTTGAGGATTCACACGTATGCAGTCACAGAGTAACTGCAGATTTGTACCCTAAGGTCGGACAACCGTTTTAAGAAAAGTGACAACGCTGCTGAAAATCCGATCCAGAACGCTGGTGAAAAGCGCTTTTTTCCTATGACGTCTGAACGACCCCGCACCAGACCATGATCATTCTGCACATAAAAGAATGAAGTCCATTTGTATCTTTGTAGAAATGAAATACATTTATTTATGTGAACAATATAGAAAAAAAATTTGCTAAAAAAACATTGGTAAAGTTTGCAAAGCATGAAGTCCATCAATATCTCTTCAGAATTAAAACACTAAATCAGCAGCAGAGTGCATGTAGGACACACACCAATGTAGAATATATACAGTGCTCAGTGGTGGCAGGGCCAGGAAGAAGGTAGAGATCTCACCCAATTCTTGTATGGCCAGAGGGGTGAACCAGTAACCTTATGTGCCCAGTATAACTCCCACTCTGACAAGGGCAGCACCTAAGTATAAGCTATGCATAGCCCACTGACGCTTTTCCGCCTCAAAAGCAAAGCTCAGTCAGGGGATGTAACTTACTAAAAGAGGAAAAAGGATCCATTTAGATTCCACATCTAAAGGTGTATAAGTCAGGGTGCTGCAGTGACAGTAAGCCCTAAAAGAAGCGTGCAGAACGCTGCTGATGAGGCTGAAACGTGTCTGCTGGACTACTCTTTCGGGGCATATCCTACATGTTCATACTCGAGTCCTGTCCTTGTCCGGGCAGGAGTTATACTAGGCACAACAGGGGATATTAGGTTACTAATTCACCCTTCTGGCCATATACTCTTGCGTCGGCATATGACTTGAGTCCACTACAAGAATTGGGCGAGATCTAAGCCTTCTTTCCTGGTAGCACCGTACTATTGTAGTGTGTTCCTGCACAGAGCTCTTTTACTCCTTTATTAAAAGTTACATACAGTAAGTTCTAACCATTTATCCTACTTGTATTCTTCTGCTGATTTAACATTTATCGTCAGATTTCAACGTTAAGAAAAGGAAAAGACATATAAAGCACACAAACAATGTAGCAGAATAAAGGTAACGAAAAAAAAAAAAAAAAACGGAAAGCGCAAGAGACAGAAAGCCAGGCACTGTGAAGCATAAAGGGACTTAAACAGGTCTTGGACATTAGACGCCATTACCAGCAGTACAGATAACATAGGAATATACGGTGATAACTGATTACTCTCTGAAGCAGGCCACTCATAAGAATACATGTAAATGACTATTTGGCACATACGGGACTATTGTATCAGGCCAGGGAGTCGGCTCTGCTGCAGAAGAGCGAGCGGAAAGTTCAATTCAATGGACCCAAAACACAACCTCATACCTCTGTCAGCAACAAGAATAATACACATGCCATAAAGTTATAGGGTTATTCCCATCTACAAGATCCTATCCCAAAATGTAGGAGGTGCAATAATAATAGCAAATACCTCCAAGTAGAAATGCAGTATAGTTCTTCTGATTTGCTATGTCTCTTTCATCATGTGCAGGCATTGTAGGACCTTAGGTATCCATGGTTATGAGCACTAGCTAAGTCACCTTCAGTGGTCGTAATCATGGATACCCAAGGTCCTGTAATTCCCTTTGCATGAGGAAAGAGACATAGCGAATCAGAAAAATTATACTACATTTCTAATTGGAGGTATTTGTGAATATTATTACACCTATTTCATATTGGGATAGGATCTTTGAGACTGGAATACCCCTTTAAACTACCAATGTAGATTTGTGAAGAGTAGTTATAACCAGCCATTTATTAATCTCTTCATTCTGGACAAAGGTTGGCTTCAATGATATCTGTCCATCTACAAGTAGGACCGCCCACTGGACTCCTAAACCAAATTGAGTAGAGAAAAAAAACTGCAAGTTATAATCAATTACTTCTCACTGCCATTAAGTGTTTAATGGGTTGTTCCCAGTTTTAGAAGTTAGCACCAAACTTGCTGATCGACCTGGCGTCCTAATGCCGGGACGTGTGCCCCACTGCGGTGTACATGCTCTATGGAGGATTGCAGAGCACAGCGATCGGCCATAGAGAATGGCACAGTGGTGCACACATCGGTCACCACTACATTCAGAAAGCGTTCTGGAGTCCAGTGCGGGTCCCAGCAGTCAGACCTCCTGACAGGTGGTAATTTCTAAAGATTGGAACACCCCTAACAGTGACACAGGATATAACAAGTGACCAGATAGACCCCGATCAGTGGTGGCTTATACCCCTGTGAAACCTCAATATTATCGTGACTTGGCTTCACACACGTCCATTTTACTAATCCAGATGTAAATCGCATGTATCCATATAGTAGAGCTGCATGTGGTCAACATCGCTTCTCCATGTGTGCCAGCAAGTCATGTCCAGTTACCATGGGATGTAATGTCCGCTGCAGCTTTAGATGAGTCAGACATAAGGGACAGGAGCGTTTAGGGGAAGCATCGGCAATTATGGATGAGTCCCGGAAAGATAAGAACTGTAATAACGTAATCTTGGCTGCCCACCACTTATCGCCCCCTCTCATAGCCCGGGAAGAGCTGGCCGAGGACGCTCTGCAGGGGTTTGTTCACCCTCATGTCGTAGTTCTTGCCCAGGTCGTGTCGGCAGGCCGGACAGCTGTACACGGAGGCCTTGAAGGAGCGGTCCAGGCAGCTCTTGCAGATGTTGTGCAGACACTCGGTGGTGATGGGCTCGTACACCACCTCCTGGCAGCAGATGCACAGGAAGGTCTCCTCCACCTTGCTGATGAATTTGGGACCTTCCTTTAGATGCGTCATCACTTCACTCCATAACTTGACGTTCAGCTCGTCCTTTTCGATCAGCTCTTTTTGCTCCGGGGTCAAGTCGTACACAAGCTCAGTTTTAGTTTTCTTCTGCGTTCCTTCCTCATCGTCGTCATCATCATCCTCAATGACACATTTTCTTTTTCTCTTCCCTTTGACCGGAGTTTCTAGTTCATCAGAATCGATGTTTTCCTTCTCCCTCTCCTTGTTGGCCACAGACTCTAGGTAACCCTCGGGGTACTGCATGGTGAGGCCCAGTTTTTTACCACGTTCTTTGCCCTCCTTGGTCCATGGCGCCGGCTCGTCGTCATCTCTCCTCAGAAGGTAGCGCCATATGAGGAAGCCAGACTTGCCCTTCTCAGGCCAGTATTTCACCACTTTGTAGATGCCGTCGTATCGGTTCCCCTCCTCTGGGGCGAATTTGCTGTGTTTGCTCCCTTTGGCATTACGCACGACACGCACGGGTTTGCCCGCTTTCCAGTCTTTAGCTTCGGCCCCTTCTTTATCATTGATGGGGGCGTTACAGTTCATGGCTAGTGCTCGGTTCATGTTGGTCAGTTTCTGGTCACACGACTGCTCCGCCGTCCGCTTGTTACCAGAGAGGTCACGACCTCCACTCCCGGTGTAGGTAAACTCTGTGCCATCATCAGCATCATCCTCGTAACCACCAGCCAGGACCAGAGAAAAGGAGCCGTCATGGCTTCTCCCATGGATGCCGGCCACATGAGGCCGATGCACACCCGCCTCGCTAACCTGCACCCTGAACTTCCACATGGTGCCAACGGGTACACCGGGTATCTTGCCGTAGTGATTGGACGGGACAATGGTGCACTCTCTGGAGCGCCCGACGCACGCCATGCCTTTCCCCCAGTCTCTATGAGAAGACGAGCTAGCGGACGCCATTTTGGCTTTCTTCTTGCTCTCCTTTAGCTTTTCTCCCGCCAGCACCACCTCGCTGGTATCGTTCCTGCAGTCCGGGCAGTACCAGTCTTCCACGTCTGGCAGGGCGGACAGCGGCGGGTCCAGGCAGTAGATATGGAAGGCCATGTCGCACTCATCGCACAGCAGCTGCTTCTCAGGGTCCTGTTTGCCCCCGCAGACGTGGCAGGCGCACATGCGGCACTTGGTTTTGGGGTCATCCTTGCACAGCTTGCATTGGGGTCCAGTCTGCGGTTTGGCAGGCGCTTCCTCGGGAGGCGGGGTCTCTGCTGGGATTGGGGTCCCGGGCTTCTCGATCTTAAACACCTCGTCCACAAATACGATTTTGCAGTCATTTATGGGGTCTCCGGTATCCCCCATTAGCAGCTTTGCGTACAGTTCTTTGTGGTCCTTGCCCTCTTTTTTGCGGAGGATCTCGGCGTCGTACCAGTAGCCCCGCTCCTTGGGGTCGTCCGGGTTGTAGTTGAGCATGACCACCAGTCCGGCCCGCAGCTCCTCCCAGGGCAGCGTGCTCCGGGCCCGGGGGCGCACGTCCTGGCCCCTCAGCTGCACCACCCCATTCTCAGGATAGCCATCATACTTGATATGGTAGATGACGTCATCAGCGGGGTCTCCGGGGCTTCCCCGGGTCACGTTCACCACCTCCGCCTCGAACCAGGCGCCCATGTGCAGGTCCCGGGCGTCCACCGGCTCCTTTACCCGGTACAGGCCGCGGGCGCTGGGCTCCTCCTCCGGCTCAGTCTCCGACATCGGGGAGTCGTCACCGGGCTCTTCCGCCGTTACCGGCGCCGAGGGAGGAGGCGGGAGCTGGCGGAGCAGCAGCTGCACGATGTCATTCAGGCCGACGCTGTAATCAAAGAGCGTGTGTCCGTCCTCCATCTGCTTCCCCCGGTAGAAGAGCCGCTGCCGGTCCTGCTCCGCTCCGAACACCTCCTGGATCCGCTCCCGCAGCTCCTCCACCTTGGTCAGTTTAGACAGGGAGTCAATGCGGTGCGTCTCCCGGCCGTCCATGGTGCGCACCTGGATCCACATGATGGCGGCTACTTCTCACTACGGAAGAGACTTCGGAACTCCCGCTCTCCGCCGGCGGCGCTGTTTATAATCTGGCGGGAGCGTGACACGCCCGCTGGTGATTGGCTAGCGCGGATCAGTAGTAAGGCGTGTACTAGAAGTAGCTCCGCCCCCTATGCGTCGACGCCACTTTCTCGCCCGCTGTTCCTGTTGTCATGGAAACGTTACCACATCCATTAGTGATAATGGCCTCCCCTCACCCTACACGTCGCCCCCTCACCGTACACGTCCTCTCCTCTAGTACTATACACGTCCTCCCTCACCGTACACGTCCTCCCCTCACCGTACTCGTCCTCCCCTCACCGTACACGTCCTCCTTAGTACTATACACGTCCTCTCCTCACCGTACACGTCGTCCCTCACAGTACACGTTCTCCCCTCACTGTACACGTCGTCCCCTCACAGTACACGTCCTCCCCTCACCTTACTCGTCCTCCCCTCACCTTACACGTCCTCTCCTCTAGTACTATACACGTCGTCCCCTCACCGTACACGTCCTCCCCTCACCGTACACGTCGTCCCCTCACAGTACACGTCCTCCCCTCACCGTACTCGTCCTCCCCTCACCGTACACGTCCTCTCCTCTAGTACTATACACGTCCCCTCACCGTACACGTCGTCCCCTCACAGTACACGTCCTCCCCTCACCGTACTCGTCCTCCCCTCACCGTACACGTCCTCTCCTCTAGTACTATACACGTCCCCTCACCGTACACGTCCTCCCCTCACCGTACACGTCGTCCCCTCACCGTACACGTCGTCCCCTCACAGTACACGTCCTCCCCTCACCGTACTCGTCCTCCCCTCACCGTACACGTCCTCCCCTCACCGTACTCGTCCTCCCCTCACCGTACACGTCCTCCCCTCACCGTACACGTCCTCCCCTCACCGTACACGTACTCCTACATCACCACTGGTCTTAAAGCAATACCGAGATTATACGGTGTCATTATCATATGTGAGGCAATTGCCATATTCCATAATATTGTGACTGTCAGCGGTGCGAAAAATAAAAAAAACTAGTGTCAGTTATACAATGTCTGTCAGTGTCCAGCACCATTCACATGGATGGGTTATTTTTTTAAGTGGTTTTTCTCCAAAATCGTCTGAAAAACAAAAAAAACATCATAAATGGAATCTTATCTGATCCTATTAAAAATCCGATGAAATGTGAGGGGGTTTTTAAGCATTTTTTCCATGAAGAGGCTTTGGAAAAACTGGTGTTCAGTTCTGTCAAAAAAGCTGCAAAAAATAAATAAAACTTCCCCAAAAATGAGGGTTTCTACTAGGAAAATCGTGTTGTTTTTGAGCACCTCAAAAACTTGTGTGTGAACAGGGCCTGATTGGGATTTAGGCCTGTTTCACACTTCTTAGTTTTACAGTCTGCGTACACATCGCCGCGATGTCCTGTCCGGCCGCGGCTCTCCTCATAAGCATATGGATCGCCCACCAGGGCAGTGGGGTACTCGATACTGGGCCGATATCTTAAAGGGATGTGTCACAGCAGCAGTGACCCGGTCCGTGGCCCTGGGCATCCAATTAAAAGGGGAATATTTGTACAGGGGATGATGAGAGATTGTGTTGAAGTGTTTGTGACGCCACCTGTGGTTTCTGGTCAGAGGTGACCAGCGCTGCAGGGCAGATCCTCTGGGACAGATGGTGTGATGCAGCAGAGGTTGGAATAGCTTCCCACAGGTGAAGCTTATTGTCCCAGGGCAGAGAGAGATGTAGATAGTAGTGGTGCGGGTAGATGTAGCAGAGTGGAGTAGGTGCCGCAGGAAGAATTGGAGACACATTCAGATGCAGTTTCAAAGGCTTTACTCACTGTTCTGGTGCACAGAGGTGCCCACTTAGTGCCACGTCCTCCAGGTGAGGAGTCCAGCCAACTCCCAGGTAGATGGAGACCACCAGTCCAAAGCTCCCTGTAAGTATATGCCTTCCCTGGCTGTCTCACTGTGCTGTTTCCCACTCCTGCTTCTTTCCCAGCACCTCACAGTGTCCCAGTTCGGTAGCTGCGAATCTTGTCGGACAACGTGACCCAGGTGTTTCCTCGATTCTATAAAGCTTCCCTTCCCAGAAAAGATGCTTGTGGTTGTTGGCTGTGACCCCTAAAGTTGTCACAGCTGTCGGCTTGCTAGCTGAGTCCTGTTGTACGCTCCACTAGTCTAGGGGCCGAGTCCCTTCTGCGACCTGGATTCTCCCAACTGACGTCCGTCAGCCTGGAACAAGCCCCACGGGTAGCCTTCTGCTTAGCCGTGCCTCTGAGAAATCCCTTTTCCCTACAGGGAACCTTCTTTTCCGTCTTTCTATCTGTGAGCAGCTCCTCAGGACCTGGAGCCTGCTGCATGTTTCTATCTCTTCCCGCCTTCCCAACGGGAGGGCTGCCTACTCACATCCTTCCACTTCTTCCCCTACAAGACTCCCTCTTACTTTCCTCTCACCTCCTGCTCTGACCCACAAACACCACCCACCATCTGACACCCTTTCCTAGCTACAGGCATGCTATTGGAACTGAGCTAGTGTGTGTGATGGATGCAGTGTTGTCAGTGCCAGGTTAAGTGTCCCCATCTTACCTGAAAGGTGGGATACCACATCTCTGGCTGAGATGCAGTACCTCTGTGGCGACTGGACCCTCAGGGGCGCCACACATATATGGCCTGCGGTCAGTCTGGGCTTTGTGGTCCGTATACGGTCTGTGAAATACGCCAGTCTGAACCCCGGCCTAATGAAAGCAGTCACACATGATGCCTTGTTGGTGCAACGCCCCTGGACCCCGTAGGGTTCGTAATTCCTATTAACTGCAAAGAGACCGACCATTAATTATAGGACCGATGACTTTCACCCCTTCTTTCTCGGGGAAGTCTTAGACGCCGGTCCCCCTCCAATCTGAGATGCTTGTAATATCTTCTTTATGTTAATATTTGTTTTCAGGTGTTCCTCAAGCCTTGTAGGAATGTCCCATCTTGTAAGGAAGTCATAGTGGAGCCTCTGTCTGCCGATGACTGGGAGATACTGGTAAAGTGCATCTTTCATTTTTACATCACCCACCACAAGGGGGCGCTCACTGAATATATATTTATAAAGGTTCCGTGGTTGCGTCTGACTTATACTGCCAGCACCTGGCAGCTTCAAGTCCCATAAGGAAACTATAGATACATAGTTATTCAAATGAACCCTTTCCTGCTTTTTCTCTTATTAATATTAAAAAAAAGTAGAATTTATAAAAATATAAAATTATTTAATTTTTAGGCTATGTGCCCACGTACAGGATTGTTTGCAGAATTTTCCTGATTAAAACCGGACTCCTTTCCCAGGAAATCCGCACTCGTTTTTATCATGGTTTTTTCGCGTTTTTTCCAGAGCTTCCTAATAGAATAATATAGCGGCAAATCTGCAAATTTTCTGCAAAATTAATTAACATGCTGCATTTTTTTCCGCCATGCGTTTTTTTTTGCGGAAAAAGCGCAGCATGGGCGCAAAAATTGCAGAATGCATTCTAATAATGGGATGCTTAATGCATGCGTTTTTTAAGCATTTTTGCAGCAGAAAACCGCCGCAAAAACACTAAAAAAACGCGAAAAATCCTGAACGTGTCCACATAGCCTTACAGTTAGTGCCAAAAAAAGCTCAAAATGGTAGAATTTCCATTTTTCGGTTGCTCCCTCCTTTAAAAAGCAATCAAAACATCCAGAGTACTCCATACGCTATCAAAAAAAGATATCCACTCGCCACGAAAAAAACTATCTTTTCCCCAGCGCCGTTTGCCTAAAAATTAAAGTCTCAGAAAATGGCAGCACAAACCAAACTTTTTATTTATTTATTTTTTTACAAATTTGTGATTTTTTTTTTTCCTGACTAATAAAATATAAAAATGTTATGTAACTTTGGTATCCTCGTAGGCACAAGAGTCATGGTGTCATATCTTTTTTTTTTTTTACTGCCTCACGAATGCCATAAAATAAAAAGAACCAAATAAATACAATGGTGGAATTGCATTGTTTTCACTATTTTATCGCATTTGGATTTTTTTTCCCTCAGTTTTTCAGTACATTATATGGTTATATATTTATTTTAACTACAACTCATCCTGCAAAAAAAAAAAAAAACAAAGAAACCCACATGCAGCTATGATTATAAAAAAAAAAAAAAAAAAAAAAAAAAGAAAAATGACTGGCTCTTGGAAGAAGGGGAGAAAAATGTGAAAGCTCAAAAATGAAAATTGGCCAGAGTGGTAGGGTTAATATAACATACAGCAAAATTATTTCTTGGACTCTATAGCCGGGGAGCGCGGTCTCGGAGTTCCTGCCGTGGCTAAATTTGTCTCAGTAACATCGGAGATCCATAGCTTCCCGTGACCCTCATGACCACAATTACAAAGTCGCTGCTCAGAGTCTGATTTATGACATATCATACAGTGGTATTAACTTCTGTGTGTTCTCAGGAGCTGCATGCGTCTGACCTTGAAATGCACCTTCTGGACCAGATCCGGATAGTTTACCCCAAAGCCGTGTTTCCAGTGTGGGTGGACCTGCACACATGTATATACATTCAGATAGGTGAGTAGTAGTGTATAGCCCATATACCACCATATTCCCTTCTATACGCAGCAGTAAATATCTGGAAGCCGTGGAATAGAACGATCTCCTACTTTATATATTTGATTTGTCGCTTACATAAGTCACGTCACTATGGGTCCGTTCTTCTGACCTATACATGTACATGATGTATGTAGCGACATGCCATATATTGGCTTGCGTCACCTGCGGCCTCCCACCCTGCGTGCATCCCCTCTTATACTTTTACATAGATTTTTCCATAAGGAAAAATAAAGAATACCGTTTAACACTAGTCAGCCGTATTGTACATGGTCTTGGCGTAGGACTCGTTTATTATATTCTGTGAGCAGGTTCAGCCGATATGTCTGGGGTCTATTCCATTACATTCATTACTTATGGTTCCGTCACAAAACTAAACAGTTTGACTATGGTTTTCTTAAGCCCCGGCACACTAAGCGAGATAGCTAGCTAGATCGCTGAAGCGTCACCGATTTTGTGACACAACAGCGACCTAGCCAGCGATCTCGCTTAGTGTGACACGCAGTGACGACCGGCCCCCCTGCTGGGTATCGCTAATCGTTGTCGAATGGCCTGGACCAATTTTTCCATCGTTGGTGTCCGCTGGCCAGCGCGCATCGCTGCGTGTGACAGCGGGAGACCAACGAGCTGGGAGCTGGTATCCAATGTACATGTCGGGTAACTAAGCACTGCGCGGCACCTAGTTACCCGATATGTACCCTGGTTACTGGCTCCCAGCGTCTGCTGTAGAGCGCTGAGAGCCGATATCTAGGGTACATATCAGGTAACTAGGTGCCTGCCTGGTGCTTAGTTACCCGATGTGTACATTGGATACCGGCTCTCAGAGCTCTACAGCAGAAGCTGAGAGCCGGTATCTAGAGTACATATCTGGTAACTAGGCGCCGCGCGGTGCTTAGTTACCCGATATGTACATTGGATACCAGCTCTCAGCGCTCTACAGCAGAAGCTGAGAGCCAGTATCTAGAGTACATATCTGGTAACTAGGCGCCGCGCGGTGCTTAGTTACCCAATGTATACATTGGATACTAGCGTGCTCGCTGGTCCTGATCGTTGGTGAGTCTGCCCATGTGACAGCTCACCAGCGATCAGCTAATGATGTCCCTGCGATCCCATCCACGTCGTATTGTTGGTGGGATCGCTGGGATATTGAAGAGTGTGACGGGACCCTTAGAAGGAAATCGTTATCAGAAAAATTACCTATCTTTTAAATCTGATTTTTATCTTACTTTTTTTTCTTTTAATTTGAAGTTAAACAATGATCAGAAATCTTGTAATTTTAACACTGGTCACTAGCTCTAATACTAGAAACATATTTCCTGTTATGTACAGATGTCTTTTCAGCAGTCTAATTATTAAAATGAATGCTAACACCTCCATATACAGGAGATAACACAGGATCCACCATTCACAATAGGTGATGTCACAGCTCACCTCCTCCTACTCCTGTACAATGACTGGTAACACCTCTATATACAGTAAATAACACCGGATCCACCATTCACAATAGGGATGTCACAGCTCACCTCCTCCTCCTGTACAATGACAGATAACACCTCATATACAGAAGATAACACAGGATCCACCATTCACAGTAGGTGATGTCACAGCTCACCTCCTCCTCCTCCTGTACAATGACTGATAACACCTCTATATACAGTAGATAACACAGGATCCACCATTCACAATAGGTGATGTCACAGCTCACCTCCTCCTCCTGTACAATGACTGATAACACCTCTATATACAGTAGATAACACAGGATCCACCATTCACAATAGGTGATGTCACAGCTCACCTCCTCCTCCTGTACAATGACGGATAACACCTCTATATACAGTAGATAACACAGGATCCACCATTCACAATAAGGGATGTCACAGCTCACCTCCTCCTCCTGTATAATGACTGATAACACCTCTATATACAGTAGATAACACAGGATCCACCATTCACAATAGGTGATGTCACAGCTCACCTCCTCCTCCTGTACAATGACGGATAACACCTCTTTATACAGTAGATAACACAGGACCCACCATCCACAATAAGGGATGTCACAGCTCACCTCCGCCTCCTGTACAATGACCTCTATATACAGGAGATAACACATGTGATGTCACCACTGTGTGTTTGTAATAAGGTATTTAGATGATTGTGGGGGTGATGGTAATCTCTGTACAGCTTCAGAATATGTTGGCGCTATAATAAGCAAGGTGGGAGTAAAAACATTTTACACTTATGAAAATTATTTTTCTCTCCAGGAGCTTTGACTCCGGCTGCAAGTTATGGCCGACTGGAACCTCTGACCGAGTTAATTGTGACTCCGAAAAACAGAACTTCTGAGAATGTTTTGTCACATTTGCCCCCTGCAGACTCTGATCTTGGATCCCATAGAACAACTCATGGAACCACAAGTAGCAGCGATACGTCATCACTCAAAGACAGGAGTGAAACCTCTGAAATGCCCCCTCTGGAGGTCTCTAGTATATGGGACTCTTTAGGAAATTTCTTTTCTTGGGCTTTGGGAAAAAATCCCCCTCGGACTCATCGCGGCCTCGATAAGGACGTCTTTGGGAGGACTGTGCTGAAAAGCGTTAGCCTTGGAGCAGTTTTCCGAGTCTCCCGCCATGTTCCTCCCATCATAAGAAATAGCCGAGCGTTCCTAGACCATACAGACGAGAACACAGTTCAGGTTTTTCTATGGTATCCAGAGCCTCCAGGTTTACTTCCAGATGTGGTTGTGTCCTATGGGACAATTGTCGAAATCCCTTCTCCTAAGAGACGAAAAAAAGGAGTAGCAAGTCGAGTGTGGAGCAATCTGACGGGAAGAATGAGGAGGCCATGAAGATACCTGAAGCCGTGGTGAAGATTGTGTGGCACGGGTTTGAGGATATCAAAGACGTCATTGACTATGATACCAGAAATGGAAATACACATATTGCAAAAGTTTGGGTCAGTGACTACATCCACCGTCCAGTAATCATTGATAAATAAGTTGCTGTATAGTATAGCGGTTTTACAGGGTTCCTTATCCCCTTCCTGATCCAAGACGTATTCTGAAGTCATGGATTGGATTCAGGAGTTGAGCCCGCGCAACACATGGCTGATTCTGCCATTTAACTTCCTGTAGTTGTGGAGTGTCCATGGGTTTCAATGGCAGCCTGGGGCCTGCTGAGGGGGCCCCTGTAAAGCCCAGCCACATGTCGTGATTTTTGCTATATACTGCAACACTGAAGTATATATTTATATACGTATTTTTTTTAGTCTCTACAGGGGACTTGCAGCTGCTAGTGATACATACTCGATTGTGATATACACTCCAATTCTTCACTATTTAGGTATATATCATAAGCAATCAAAGAATCTTAGATTCAAGTCCCCTATGGGGACTAAAAAATAGAGTAAAAAAAAATTATAGGTGCAATGAGCAACTATTCTAATTTTTTCTTGCATCAGTGTTGATAAATTTAAGCCTTTGGACCTCATTTATCAATACTATCTCAACGGAAAACTGGCCTGGCTGCAAACAATCATAAGGCAGCTTTTATTTTTGCAGAGCAGTTTAATTAATGAAAGCTCAGTTCTGATTGGAAGCTGTGGGCAATGAGGCTATTTTTTTCTGTTGGACAGTATTGTGTTTTAATTTCTCACAGTATACATTATTTCTGCTTGCTGACAGTGAAAAAAATTATTTGCTTAATGATCGGAGGCTGAAAAATCTGTCCAGAACATTTTCCCGCAAAATGACCCAAACCTGTAAGAAAGAGGTCATTGTCCAGGCTTTATACCAGATTATTTTTTGACTATTTACCACAGTACTAAAGTATTGCAGTGTATATACATACAATCAAACGTCAACAGGTTCAAGTCCTGAAGGTTGGACTAAAAAAAAATAAAGTGAAATGTAATTAAAATATTTTTACAAAAATGTTATAATATATTAAAAATTGCTTCCCTTTTTCCCATCTGAACATAAGTAAAAAACTTATTTGGACTCACAGCATTTATCAAAGTCCGAAAATAAGAAATTAATCAACCCTTGAGGTGAACGCTATAAAAAAAAAAAAAAAATCTCTAAAATATGCAAGAAAAAGAGATTAAAATGTTTTAGGTGCCACAAAATGGAATCAATGAAAACTATAGCTCACTATGCAAGAAACACGCACTGATGCTGCACCGTCAACGGAAGAGTAAAAAATGTATGGGCCTCAGAAAATTGTAACACACCAATTTTTATTATTATTTCTTTAGCTACTAAAATATATATATATTTCACATGGCTCCCATCCAGTCTAGTCCAGTCACAGACTACTGACATGGCCGCTGGACTATGCCTTTTGTTCGGGTCCCCCAGCAGTCACTCATAATACTTCTGCAAACCTGGTTCACTTTTTTTTGCAGCGCCACCATAGGGGAAATGAAGCATTGCATGGTGCCCATTCATATCAGTGAGTTTTCTGTATGTTATAAAACAGAACATTTACTAACATTGCATTATAGCAAGCAAAGCTGCAGTGTAAAGTAAGGGGGAAGGACAGAGTAACTAAGTGTGGCAGCATACACATTGTGATATGATATGACAGTATTGTGCTTCTTGATTGTATGATTTTTTTCCTATATGTTGTCTTCATGCAGATTCCTGAGAGATTAAGAAAGAACTTGAATGTTAATATATCCTCCGCTGTCAGGATACAGTCAATGGAACCCCGGCCCAAAATCCCTTCATCGATCACGCTGCAACCCAGGAAGTGCTTGGTGAGTGACTGGAGCATAATTGTCCCTTGGAAGATGCACAGATACTGAGTTTTCGGGTAATAGCAAGTGTGGGAAATTACTGAAAAAAAATCTGTTTTCAAATTTACCCAATAAAAGGTTGCAGTGTAAAGCATGGAGGAAAGACATTCCCTATAAGACTATGGGTTCTATGATCCAGCAGTACAACGTGTATTTATGTCCTCTGTTTAGGTCAGTGGCTTAATTACCCTTGGAAACTACATACACCATGAGCAATCATCTCGCCATCTGAATGTTTATTTTTCTTTAACGTTCTTTTCCTGGGCCATGTTATTCAGATTTCAGCAATCACAGAAATGGTAAAACCTAAAATCACTTTTAATACCGTTATAATTGTCTTTTAAAGGATAAAGACGTTACAGCCGATGAAATAAAAGCTGCGTTCAGCTCGTGGCTGCACTCGCACAGTACCTCATCTTCACCGTGGATTTCAGGGAAAACAGATACTGCGCAGCTTTCTCTTGGTGAAGGCAAGTAATAAATTTTTTTTTAAATTTATTGAACTGAATATCTATAACTTAACTTGCTCTTACTGGACAACCCCTTTAACATCTACTGCAGGATAGATGACAGCTTGCTGATCAGTGGGGCCCAGTCTCAGGGACTCACACTGATAGGTGGATGACGTTTTATATCGGACAAAAGGGTTATTATTAAACTTTTTTATCTGGTTTATATGGAGATGAAACTTTTATATTTCAGATACCATACATATATAGAGAGTTTGAGTCAGGACCACATTAAGGTCTGTAAAGGCTCCTCGACAAGTCATTGTATGCAAAGCACTTCTTCCAGAACATATGGAGAAAACTGAATAACTGACTGCTTTCACACAGTGCCCAAATAATATCTCCATACAGTGTTTAGATAATAACTCAATACAGTGCCTAAATAATACTTCCATACAGTGCTCAAATAATACCTCCATGCAGTGCCCAAATAATGCCACGATATAGCACCCAAAAAATACCACCATATTGTGCACAAATAATGCCAACATATACCGCCGAAATAATACTTCCATACAGTGCTCAAATAATATGTCCATACAGTGCCCCAATAACACCTCCGTAGTGTCCCCAAATAACACCTCCATCCAGTGCTCAAATAATATGTCCATACAGTGGTCAAATACCTCCATACAGTGTCCAAATAATACCTCCATACTGTTCTCAAACAATACCTCCATCCATTGCTCAAATAATGTCATTACAGTGCTTACATACAGTTGTGCTCAAAAGTTTACATACCGTGGCAGAATTTTTGATTTCCTGGTCTTTTTTCAGAGAATATGGTTGGGTGAAGCCATTTATTGTCAGACTACTGTGTTTTCTCTTTTTAAAGTGAACCTGTCACCAGGTTTGTCCGATACGAGTTATGGCCACCACCTTTCAGGGCTTATCTACAGCATTCCATAATGCTGTATATAAGCCCCCGATCCGACCTGCAAGAGAAGAAAAATACGTTTTATTATACTCACCTGCAGGGCGGTCTGGTCCGATGGGTGTCGCAGGTCCTGGTCCGGCGCCTCCCATCTTCTTGCAATGCCGCCCTCTTGCTTGCTTCATGGCTCCCTGGCATCACGCTCCTGCACATGCGTACTTCTCTTCCCTATTGAGGGCAGAGCAAAGTACTGCAGTGCACAGGCCCCGGGAAAGGTCAGAGAGCCCAGCACCTGCGCACTGCAGTAGTTTGCTCTGCCCTCAACAGGGAAGAGAAGTACGCATGTGCAGGAGTACGATGCCAGGGAGCCATTAAGCAAGCAGGAGGTCGGCGTCACAAGAAGATGGGAGGCGCCGGACCAGTACATGCGACACCCATCGGACTGGACTGCCCTACAGGTGAGTATAGTAAAACTTTTTTTTTTCTCTTGCAGGTCGGATTGGGGGCTTATCTACAGCATTATAGAATGTTGTAGGTAAGTCCTGAAAGGTGATGACCGTAACTCATATCGGCCAAACCTGGTGACAGGTTCCCTTTAAATCATAATGACAACCCAAAACATCCAAATGACCCTGATCAAAAGTTTACATACCCTGGTGATTTTGGCCTGATAACATGCACAGAAGTTGACACAAATGGGTTTGAATGGCTACTAAAGGTAACATCCTCACCTGTGACCTCTTTGCTTGAATCAGTGTGTATGCTTAAAAGCTGAGTAAGTTTCCGGGATCCAGACAGACTCTTGCATCTTTCATCCAGCCACTGACGTTTCTGGATTGTGAATCATGGGGAAAACAAAAGAATTGTCAACGGATCTATGGGAAAATGTAGTTGAACTGTATAAACAGGAAAGGGATACAAAAAAATATCCAAGGAATTGATAATGCCAGTCAGCAGCATTCAAACTGTGATTAACAAATGGAAAATCAGGGGCTCTGTAAAAACAAAACCACGGTCAGGTAGACCAACAAAAATTTTGCCTACAACTGCCAGGAAAATTGTTCGGGATGCTAAGAAAAACCCACAAATCACAGCTGAAATACTGGACTCTCTGAAAACTAGCAGTGTGGCTGTTTCAAGATGCACATAAAGGAGTCACTTGAAGAAAAATGGCTGCATGATCGAGTCGCCAGAAGAAAGCCATTACTGCGCAAATGCAACAAAGTATCTCGCCTACAATACGCAAAACAGCACAGAGACAAGCCTCAAAACTTCAGGAACAAGGTAATTTAGAGTGATGAGACCAAAATTGAACTTTTTGGCCACAACCATAAACATTACATTTGGAGAGAGGTGAACAAGGCCTATGATGAAAGGAACACCATTCCTACTGTAAAGCACAGAGCAGGATCTGTCACTGGCTACAGCAGAACAAAGTGAAGGTTCTGGAGTGACCATCTCAGTCTCCTGATCTCAATATCATTGAGCCACTCTGGGGAGAACTCAAGCGCACAGTTCATGCTAGACAGCCCAGGAATTTATAGGAACTGGAGGCTTTTTTGCCAAGAAGAGTGGGCAGCTTTACTATCTGAGAAAATAAAGAACCTCATCCACAACTACCACAAAAGACTTCAAGCTGTCATTGATGATAGAGGGGCAATACTCGTATTAAGAAATGGGAGTATGTAAACTTTTGATCAGGGTCATTTGGATCTTTTGGGTTGTCATTACAATTTATAAAGAGAAAACACAGTAGTTTGACAATAAATGGCTTCACCCCACCACTAACCATGAGTGGAGAAAAAGTTTTGGTGTTATCATTCATATTCTCTGAAAAAAGGCCAAGAAAGCAAAAATTCTGCCGGGGTATGTAAACTTTTGAGCACAACTGTAATATGTCCATACAGTGCTCAAATAATACCACCATATAGCACCCAAGAAATACCATCATATAGTGCGCAAATAATTTCACCATATAGCGCCAAAATAATAATTCCATACCGTGCCCAAATAATAACTCTATATTATACTCACACACCTGTGTCCATGTACTTTAAAAGGGTATATGAAAAAGAGTTAGTGAGATAGTCCCTTTATGAACCATGTTTTGGTCTGGTGCTCATGGTAGAGGCTGGGCGGTGGATCCCTGGACAGTGGCTTCTTTTTGCCTGTGCTTTATTCATGCTACCTAAAGAGGTTGTCTTCTTTGGACAATCCCCATTTTTCTTAATTCTCTTCGGTATTTGTATCTGTAAGCAGTGTCCTCCTTCTGAGACCCCAGTAATCATCGTCAGCTGTGATCTTTGGGGAGACCTGTCATTAAAGGGATATTCCCCGAATATCAATCACAGCTCATAGGCTGAAAATTCTAGTGAATTGGTGATTGCACTTTCCTCACCATACAGGGTGGACATGGTAGAGACAGACAATAATCACATGTATGGAAGGGGTCACATGGACAGGACTGAAGGACCTCTCACTTCTCAGCGAGCAAAGAGACAAGTATGGAGGAGCTGGGGCCAGAAAAAGATGGAACACAGATCTAAGGGGTTATTATACAGTCATGGCCAAAAGTTTTGAGAATGACACAAATATTATATTTTCACATGATCTGCTGCCCTCTGGTTTTTATGTGTGTTTTACAGATGTTTTTATCACAGACAGAAATATAATAATTGCAAACATATGAGTAACAAAAGCTTATATTGACAGTTAGAATGAGTTAATGCAGCAAGTCAATATTTGCAGTGTTGACCCTTCTTCTTCAGGACCTCTGAAATTCTCCCTGGCATGCTCTCAATCAACTTCTGGACCAAATCCTGACTGATAGCAGTCCATTCTTGCACAATCAATGCTTTCATTTTGTCAGAATTTTTAGGTTTTTGTTTGTCCACCCGTCTCTTGATGATTGACTACAAGTTCTCAATGGGATTAAAATTTGGGGAGTTTCCAGGCCATGGACCCAAAATCTCTATGTTTTGTTCCCTGAGCCATTTAGTTATCACCTTTGCTTTATGGCAAGGTGCTCCATCATGCTGGAAAAGGCATTGTTGATCGCCAAACTGCTCTTGGAGGGTTGGGAGAAGTTGCTCTTGGAGGACATTCTGGTACCATTCTTTATTCATGGATGTGTTTTTTAGGCAAGACTGTGAGAGAGCCGATTCCCTTGGCTGAGAAGCAACCCCACACATGAATGGTTTCAGGATGCTTAACAGTTGGCATGAGACAAGACTGGTCGTAGCACTCACCTTGTCTTCTCCGAATGAGGCGTTTTCCTGATGTCCCAAACAATCGAAAAGGGAATTCATCAGAGAAAATAACTTTACCCCAGTCCTCAGCAGTCCACTGCCTGTACCTTTTGCAGAATATCAGTCTGTCCATGATGTTTTTTCTGGAGAGAAGTGGCTTCTTTGCTGCCCTCCTTGAGACCAGGCCTTGCTCCAAGAGTCTCCGCCTCACAGTGCGTACAGATGCACTCACACCTGCCTGCTGCCATTCCTGAGCAAGCTCTGCACTGCTGGTAGCCCAATCCCGCAGATGAAACACTTTTAAGAGACGGTCCTGGCGCTTGCTGTTCTTTCTTGGGCGCCCTGAAGCCTTTTTGGCAACAATGGAACCTCTCTCCTTGAAGTTCTTGATGATGCGATAGATTGTTGACTGAGGTGAAATCTTTCTAGCTGCAATACTCTTCCCTGTTAGGCCATTTTTGTGCATTGCAATGATGACTGCACGTGTTTCTTTAGAGATAACCATGGTTAACAGAAGAGAAACAATGATGCCAAGCACCAGCCTCCTTTTAAAGTGTCCAGTGGTGTCATTCTTACTTAATCATGACAGATTGATCTCCAGCCATGTCCTCATCAACACCCACACCTGTGTTATTGGAGCAATCACTGAAAAGAGGTTAGCTGGTCCTTTTAAGGCAGGGATGCAATGATGTTGAAATGTGTTTTGGGGGATAAAGTTCATTTTCTAGCCAAATATTGACGTTGCAAGTAATTGCTGTTAAGCTGATCACTCTTTATAACATTCTGGAGTATATGCAAATTGCCATTAGAAAAAGTGAAGCAGTAGACTCTGTAAAAATTAATATTTGTGTCATTCTCAAAACTTTTGGCCATGACTGTACAAGAGGGAGGTGGAATAAAATTATAAATGATAATCCCCCTTTAAGTGTTCTTTTTTGTTTGCTACAGAAATTGCAGAATTCTCATTTACTGCACATGATTCTTCAGAATCGGCGAGACCGGACGAAATATACATGTTATGTCAAGATTTCCTACAGAAGACTAAAATTCATGTAAATATCAAGTAAGATCATTTGTTAGAGAAGTTGTGCCCTGTGCTGGTAACGAGGGGCTCAAAACAATGTGGGGGGGAAATGACTAAGACATATCAGATAGGTGTCCTCAATAACCACTTATAGGTTGTTAAGATAATTACTTTATTGATCCAGTAGTATAAAAGGTACAAAAAAATGGTTGAACACAACAGCATAAAAATTAAAAAGGCAGAAAAGAAATATCCGCTGCGCTGCCAGGCAACATGTTTCAGACCTACACGGTCCTGGACCATGCTGGTCTAAAACATGTTGCCTGGGAGCGCAGCACATATTTCTTTTCTGCCTTTTTAATTTTTGTGCCGTTGTGTTCAACCATTGTTTGTGCTTTTTATACTGCTGGATTGAAAAAGCAATTATTTTAAGAAGATGTGAGTGACGGATATCGTTTAGACTGTTGCTATTACTGGGGTATTTTGCCGTGCACCCAGACAGCTGAGCTTATTGCTGCTTATTTACACTTCTAGGTTCAGTTTTCAGCAAAGGATGGCCTTGATGAGACTGTTTTCGCGGTGATGATTGCTCAGTACTAATGACCACTGTGCAGCAATAATCGGATAGAACAATGTATGATGCATTTATAGGTTCCCATCTTCTATTTCAAGTAATACTAAGGTCTCTTTTGTCTTATATAGGTGGATCTAGATTTCACTCCACCAGACAGTCCTCCCACTCTCCTTCAACCTGATCAAAGCCTCACCTACCTGCAGATGAACAGATTGGGGTATGAAGAAAATTCCCATTTTTCTTTAAATACGTTCTAGATTCTTAATGTACAGACCATAGGTGTACGTGGTCGTGGTATCTGCACTGGTGCAGGAATAACAACACTGAGGAGAAGCAGAAGAAATGATAAAGGAGATCTTTATACACAGAATTGTATGGCCAATAGAATTAAACCCTTTCTTACATCCTGCGAGAATGTCTAATTTGGAAGGACTTGTATGGACTGGACTGAAAAACTAAGCCGGCTCTATATGCGAATGATGCCTGCTGTTATACAGCTGACCACCTATCTGAGACTACCGTGATCAGAGATGACTCTGATGACAACCGTGTAACATCTCTGTGATCAGAGAGGACTTTGATGACAACCGTGTAACATCCCTGTGATCAGAGATGACTCTGATGACAACCGTGTAACATCCCTGTGATCAGAGATGACTGATGACAACCATGTAACATCTCTGTGATCAGAGATGACTCTGATGACAACCGTGTAACATCCCTGTGATCAGAGATGACTCTGATGACAATCGTGTAACATCCCTGTGATCAGAGATGACTCTGATGACAATCGTGTAACATCCCTGTGATCAGAGATGACTCTGATGACAATCGTGTAACATCCCTGTGATCAGAGATGACTTTGATGACGATCGTGTAACATCCCTGTGATCAGAGATGACTCTGATGACAATAATGTAACATCCCTGTGATCAGAGATGACTCTGATGACAACCGTGTAACATCCCTGTGATCAGAGATGACAACCGTGTAACATTCCTGTGATCAGAGATGACTCTGATCACAATCGAGTAACATCCCTGTGATTAGAGATGACTCTGATCACAATCGTGTAACATCCCTGTGATCAGAGATGACTCTGATCACAATAATTTAACATCCCTGTGATCAGAGATGACTCTGATCACAATTGTGTAACATCCCTGTGATCAGAGATGACTCTGATCACAATTGTGTAACATCCTTGTGATCAGAGATGACTCTGATGACAACCGTGTAACATCCCTGTGATCAGAGATGACTGATGACAACCATGTAACATCCCTGTGATCAGAGATGACTCTGATGACAATCGTGTAACATCCCTGTGATCAGAGATGACTCTGATGACGATCGTATAACATCCCTGTGATCAGAGATGACTTTGATGACGATCGTGTAACATCCCTGTGATCAGAGATGACTCTGATGACAATAATGTAACATCCCTGTGATCAGAGATGACTCTGATGACAACCGTGTAACATCCCTGTGATCAGAGATGACAACCGTGTAACATTCCTGTGATCAGAGATGACTCTGATCACAATCGAGTAACATCCCTGTGATTAGAGATGACTGATCACAATCGTGTAACATCCCTGTGATCAGAGATGACTCTGATCACAATAATTTAACATCCCTGTGATCAGAGATGACTCTGATCACAATTGTGTAACATCCCTGTGATCAGAGATGACTCTGATCACAATTGTGTAACATCCTTGTGATCAGAGATGACTCTGATCACAATTGTGTAACATCCCTGTGATCAGAGATGACTCTGATCACAATTGTGTAACATCCTTGTGATCAGAGATGACTGATGACAATCGTGTAACATCCCTGTGATCAGAGATGACTCTGATGACAATCGTGTAACATCCCTGTGATCAGCGATGACTCTGATCACAATCGTGTAACATTCCTGTGATCAAAGATGACTCTGATCACAATCATGTAACATTCCTATGATCAAAGATGACTTTGATGACAATCGTGTAACATCCCTGTGATCAGAGATAACTTTGACAATTTTGTAACCCACCATGTACCAGATGCAGCAATTATCAGTAATCACAGCATCTAAGCGGTTAGAATGAGGAGCGAAGCCCAAATACATGTATTTAAAAAAAAAATATTCTCAAAGGTGGACAACCTCTTAAACATGAGACTGATGGTAGGAAAATACAAGGCGCATGCATTGTAACAAAGATCAATCAATCTCGTGTTCAAGTCTCCTTTATAAAAATAAATAAGTTTAAAAACAATCAAGAACATTAATAATAAAACGTTTTTAAAAAATAAAAAAAATAATTGCTGATATTTTTCATTGTATAGTAAATTATATGGTGGAATTAAAACAACAACTTGCGCAAAAAAATAAAAACAAGCCCTCAAATAGAAAAAAAAAGTTATGGTTCTTTTTGTAGTTGAGGGAGAGAAAAACGAAAGCAGAAAAATGGATACTCTCCACATAGGGGTTAATTCAGACATTACAGATAGACATGCAGTGAGCTCCCCCTAGTGGTGGTTGCTAACACAGAACATGTTATTATTTAGCTACATCTGTGTGGCTGCTTCCTCCTCCAGGCCTGTGGTCATCCTGCACCTGATCGGTCATTCCACTTCTAAGCTTGTAGCAGCTTTAATACGGAAAGAGGAAACAAGAAAGATTTATATAGCTGTGCTTTTATATTACAGTGGTGTTGATGGCTTACTGACAACCTGCTATGACCATATTGTTCACTGTCTAATGGGACGTCCATTATCCAGACAGTTTGTCTCCACGGCATCTGGACTTCGCAGCGGAGCCGTCCTCCTATCTGGACCGAAGGTATCAGCATCCGAGTGCTTTATGCAATAGTCAATAAAATGGCAGCACATTAAAAGGGGCATTTCCATTTTATAAAGTGATCGCGTATCTGTAGGATATTATATTTGGTGGAGGTCTGAATTCTGGGGTAACCTCCGATCCTGGGGATGAGGTGGTCACAGCGCTGGTTTAGCACAGGGTCCCCTTTACTGTTTTTCTCCTGCACAGCTGTGCCCCAGTCAGAGGCCTGGATGACCCTGTGCAGGGAAAAATTAGAAGTGCAGTGTCCTCTTCAATCTCTGGTTCCGTGACTGACCCAGAGGTCAGAACCCCACAAATCATAGTTATGGCATATGCCAGCGATACATCATCACTTTATAAGATGGGAGGAATTTTGAAAGAGTAAAACACGTAATATTTTTCAAACCTTTTAAATGTTTCTACCAAAAACCTTGTTATTTAATTCTAGGTTAGTGTTAGATCTCTGGGGGTCTGACTGTGGGGCTGCAGCTTGGTCAGTGTTTGATCTCTGGGGGTCTGACCGTGGGGCCGCAGCGTGGCCAGTGTTTGTTCTCTGGGGGTCTGACTGTGGAGCTACAGCACGGTCAGTGTTAGATCTCTGGGGGTCTGACTGTGGGGCCGCAGCACGATCAGTGTTAGATCTCTGGGGGTCTGACCGTGGTTTAGCATGGCCAGTGTTTGTTCTCTGGGGGTCTGACCGTGGGGCCGCAGCATGGTCAGTGTTTGATCTCTGGGGGTCTGACCGTGGGGCCGCAGCATGGTCAGTGTTTGATCTCTGGGGGTCTGACCGTGGGGCCGCAGCATGGTCAGTGTTTGATCTCTGGGGTCTGACCGTGGGGCCGCAGCATGGTCAGTGTTTGTTCCCTGGGGGTCTGACCGTGGGGCCTCAGCATGGTCACTGTTTGATCTCTGGAGGTCTGACTGTGGGGCCACAGCACCCTGAGTATTCATTTTTAGTCAATGGTTGAGAGGCTGTCCTTCCAAGTAAGACATACTATGTTCGCATCACATTTTAATCATTGATTTTTTCTGGGACTTATAGGGTGATATTACCCAAGCAAAGGAAATTTGTAAGTACCTTTCTCTTCTGAATCTGTGCTGGACCGCTCACGCTCATTGTCGGCGATTAGTCAACTTCCTGTCACGTCCCCTCCTTTTCTGGCCCGTTGATTGGTCGTCAAAGCTGACGTCACCTTAACTGACAGGTAGAATTAGGAGGACGCAGCTACACGTAATGCAGGTTCAGCGGGACGGAGAAGAGGGGGCAGAAAAAGGCAAAAAAGGAAGGCATGGTCTGATGGAGTTAGCGTTATAGGGGTCTGACCGGGGTCGGACATATCATTGGTGCAACCTGTGTGGCTGCATAGTGGCCCACCAGGTAAGGGGGTCCCATTTCTACATCCAAAACAGGTGCAATTTTCTATTTTTAGAAGCTCATGGGCTGTAAAGGGCCCGTATATTGTACTTGCACAGGGGCACTTTTCTGTCTGTGTCAGCCAGTGGGTCCGACAGATACTCAGCAGCCTGTATCTATAGCAGTACAGTCAACTGTGGTATCTGTTTTTTCTCCTTCGTCTCATTGGGGGACACAGGACTGTGGGTGTATGCTACTGCCGCTAGGAGGCTGACACTAAGTAAATATAAAAAAAGGTTAGCTCCTCCTCCGCCGTATACACCTCAGCACTGGCCGCAGGCAAACCCAGTTCATGCTTAGTGTCTGATGGAGGCAATGTCTGGTTTTCTCCAGACCATTTTTTTTTTTTCCCACGAAGATGAGATAGGGGCGACGGACCCTTTTGAAGGGGTCCGATCTCCCCAAACCATCAACGGGCGAGCACGTGGAGTAAAGCCTCCACGTATCCTTTCCCGCAACGTGGGACACGTGTGCCGGACTCGGCCCTGACCACCCTAGGGTATTGAAACCCTAGGCTGTACAGTGGCAGGAGATAGTCCGTGCGGCCCCCACTGCACCACCAATGCTAGACTGCGGTGCTGCAAGGAGGCGGACGGTCCCTCTCCTCACCCCCTGAAGGGGTGATGGAGTTAGGGTGCCTGCACCGTCCTACTTTTCCTGCAAGTCCCCCTCTAATCTTCACATCCCTGCAAGCATTATATTCTGCATGGGACAAATCTACGGACGAAGACGGAACATACCGGTGACTGGAGAACATGGAGGGGGCCAGGATGTTGCTGGAAGCTGGGAGCCGGCGTTTGTGAGGTGGTCGGGCAGCCTGGCTTCAGCCAGGAACAGGCAAGTCCCCGGCTCAAGTCCGCCCCCTAAGGGTGCATCTGCTTCCGGCGGCCCGCCCCCCGACTCCTGGGCGGCCGCCGCCAAAAATTTAGCTCCCGGCTTCGGCCGGCGCTAGGCCTCGGGAAAATTTAGTCCCCGGCTTTGGCCGGGGACTAGGCCGCGGCCAGTAATTTAGCACCCGGCTTCGGCCGGAAGGTAGGCCGCGGTCTCAGGACTCCGCCCCCGGCAGCGTCATCTTCCGGCGGGCCCGCCCCCCGACTCTCGGGCGGCCACCGCCGAAAATTTAGGCCGCGGCTTCGGCCGGCTCTAGGCCGGGCCGCAAAATTTAGTCCCCGGCTTTTGCCGGAGACTAGGCCGCGGCCGGAAGTGGATTAGGCCGCGCCCCTCGACCCTTCCCCCTGAGGCTCGGCTATATGAAGACGCCTCCCTGATAGGGGAGCGCTCTTTTTGAAATCTGGAGCTCGGGCGTTTTCTTGTTTACGCTCTATTACGCTGTTTAAGGACGCTGGGGGTACAGGACTGGGGTAAGTGCTACTACCTCCAGCCTGGTTGTTCCTCTCCACTGCGCTCCTCTGCACTCCGCTCCACTGACCGTACCGCCACATCCAAATCATTGCGGCAGGCAATCTGTGACAGATCCAGTATGTCCAAAAGGGCCAAGTCTCACACGGTGCTGTATACCGCATGCATTGCCTGTAGGTCCCCTTTTCCGCACGCCCAGACTAATCGGGTCTGCGAAGCCTGTGTCTCCGAACGGGCGCAGGAGCCCTCACCTATAGTCGAGCCCAGTGCGTCAGGTCCTCCAGAATGGGCCTTGTCTCTGTCTCAATCTGTGGCATCATTAACCAGAGCAATCGAGTCCCTTCAAGCTCCCGATAGGAGCAGGGACAGTGGTTCACCTGGCTTGACTACGCCTCAGGAACCTCCGGCCTGCAGGGGCCGCGCTCTCACCAGGCAGACGCAGGGGAAACGAACCCATACTGCGTCGCCTATGCCGACCGGGGCCTCGGCATCTATCAGTTCCGTTTCTCGCTCTCCCTCACCTTCGGAAGCGAGTGATCAATATTCGGATTCTGAGTCTGAAGGGTCCCTCAATCTAGAGGCCCCGAATTGTCAGGAGACAATTGACAGTCTTATAGAAGCTGTCAATCAATCCCTGGGAGTGGACGACGAATCCACTTTGACTTCGGGTCATAAGGTGTCCTTCAAAAGAGCCAGACAGACTCATAAGGTCTTTGGTGCTCATCCTGAGTTTGAGGAGCTTGTGCAGCGCCACCGAGAAAAACCGGATAAGCGCTTTGCAGGACAGAGGGCCCTCAATACCAGGTATCCTTTTGCTCCTGAACTTCTTAAGAAGTGGGCGGAATCCCCAGTGGTCGATCCTCCGGTGTCTCGCTTGGCATCTAAGACGCTTCTCTCCCTTCCTGATGGTTCCTCGATTAAGGATCCAACGGATCGTCTGATTGAAAGCCTGGCTCGCTCGGTGTTTGAAGCATCTGGGTCATCTCTCTCTCCTTCCTTCGCAGCGACTTGGGTTGCCAAGGCCATGATTTCCTGGTCGGAGTCTCTGAACAGAGCTCTTCACGGTATAGAAGTGCCACCTGTGGTTTTTGAGATATCTAATCAGATGGCTCTCGCAGGTGATTTTTTGATCAACGCTTCCATGGATGCGGCAAATTGCGCAGCATTAGCTGCTGCTAATGCGATTGCCATTAGGAGATCCTTGTGGTTGAGGACTTGGCGAGCAGACTCAACTTCAAAGAAGTCACTTACGTCCTTGCCGTATCAAAGCGGTCGTTTATTTGGTGAAAAGCTGGATCAGCTTATATCTGATGCGACAGGAGGGAAGAGTTCTTTTTTGCCTCAGCAGAAAGTCAAACAGCCCTTTCGCCGACAGCTTCAGCCTCGTTTTAGAGCCTTTCGCAACCCAGGTTGGGCCGCAACGGCCAGTTCCAGCGGCTCAGGTCGACCTAATCAGGCCAGAGATCGTCAGGTCTCTTACAAAACCAACCCATTGGGAAGAATGCGGTCTCAACAACCGAGATCTAGAGGGTCTAGGCCCCAAAGATTTTCGGATAAATGACTGGAGGCAGAATCCGGTCGATTCATCCAGAGTAGGCGGCCGTCTACTCTGGTTTCGCCCCACTTGGCTATCGATTACTCAAGACGAGTGGGTCAGGGAATTAGTCACCTCGGGGTACAAGATAGAATTTACCAGCCTTCCCTCAAATCGTTTTTTTCCCTCACGCCTTCCCAAGGAGGAGTCTCGGGTTCGCGCCTTATTCAAGGCGGTCGAATCTCTTCGACACAGCGGGGTTGTCGTACCTGTACCAGAGGTCGAAAGAGGTCGGGGGTTTTATTCCAATCTGTTCATTGTACCCAAAAAGGACGGTACCGTAAGGCCCATTCTGGATCTAAAGAGACTGAACCGGTTTGTCAGAATTCGACATTTCCGAATGGAGTCTCTCCGCTCGGTCATTGCTGCCATGGAAAAAGGGGAATTTCTAGCATCAATAGACATCCAGGATGCCTATCTTCACATCCCCATATTTAACCCCTCATCAAAGGTTTCTTCGGTTTGCCATCGGCAAACTTCACTTTCAGTTCGCTGCCTTGCCATTCGGGGTAGCCACAGCTCCCAGAGTGTTCACAAAAGTCATGGCTGCTGTTGTATCCATTCTGCACTCCAGGGGGATAGTCATCTTGCCTTATCTAGACGACCTCATCAAGGGTCCGTCTTTTCAAACATGCGAGGAAAGTGTCAGCATTACCCTAGACACCCTTGTTCGACTGGGGTGGCTGGTGAATATGAAGAAGTCATCTCCCGTGCCATCTCGAAAGATCACCTTCTTAGGGATGAATTTCGACACCGCTCAAGGGTTGATATTCCTTCCTCAGGACAAGGCCTTAGTTCTCCGTCAAGAGGTACGGATCCTTCGCAAACCGATTCCTCATACCATCCGGTTTTGCATGAGGGTCCTAGGAAGGATGGTGGCAGCGATCGAGGCAATTCCATTTGCCCAGTTTCATCTTCGCCCCCTTCAGCATGCACTCTTGGCAGTATGGGACGGGAGCCCTTATTCCCTCAATCTTCGGTGCCGTCTGTCCCTGCAGGTCAGACAGACTCTTATGTGGTGGACGAGGAGCTCCACTCTTCAACAGGGCCGTTTGTTTCCTCCAAATTTCTGGATGGTAGTCACAACGGATGCCAGCCTCCTCGGATGGGGAGCAGTGTTTCGTCACCACACAGCCCAGGGGACTTGGTCGCAGCAGGAGTCGATCCTCCAGATCAATATTTTAGAGATCCGAGCTATTCGGCTGGCTCTGAGGCATTTTCACCAGCATCTGGCGGGCCGCCCAGTCCGAATACAATCAGACAATGCCACGGCGGTGGCATACATAAACCATCAGGGAGGTACCCGCAGCCGGGCGGCTATGCACGAGGTAAAACAGATTCTGTCCTGGGCAGAGGTAAATCACTCCGTGATTTCAGCAGTCCACATTCCGGGCGAGGAAAACTGGGCAGCGGATTTTCTCAGCCGTCACGGCATAGCTTCAGGGGAATGGTCACTACATCCCGAGATTTTTCAGCAGATATGCCGACGCTGGGGAACCCCAGATGTGGACCTGATGGCTTCCAGGATGAATGCCAAGGTGCCCAACTTCGTCTCCCGGTACCGGGATCCGCAGGCAATTGCGGTGGACGCCCTGGTTCTACCGTGGAATCAATTCCATCTTCCATACTTATTTCCACCAATAGCTCTTCTCCCAAGGGTGATCAGAAAGATCAGGATAGAGGGGGTTCCAGCGATATTAATCGCTCCGGATTGGCCGCGTCGCTCTTGGTACGCGGAGCTGGTACTGTTGCTCGCCGACGCACCCTGGCGACTGCCAGAGCGTGCGGACCTTCTCTCCCAGGGCCCAGTTTACCACCAGAATTCAGCGGTCCTGTGTTTGACGGCCTGGCCGTTGAATCTTGGATCCTGACCAGGGCTGGATTCTCTAAAAAGGTCGCCGCGACGATGGCTAGCGCCCGAAAGCCCGTCTCGGCTCGCATCTACCACGGGACTTGGAAGGTCTTTTTTGCTTGGTGCAGGGAACATGGTTGTTCCCCGCTTCGGTTTTCAATTCCAAACATTCTGTCATTTCTCCAGGCAGGCCTAGATTCAGGTTTAGCGCCAAGTACGCTTAGACGGCAGATATCAGCCTTATCAGTGCTTTTTCAGCGAAGGATTGCGTCTAATTTTCAGGTTAGGACCTTTATTCAGGGGGTTGTCCATATAGTTCCCCCTACAAGGCTCCCTTAGATGTTTGGGATCTCAATCTAGTCCTGGGAGTCCTGCAGGAATCTCCATTTGAACCTCTGCAGGAGGTTTCTCTGGCATTTCTTTCATGGAAAGTGGTGTTTTTGGTAGCCATAACATCCATTAGGCGGGTTTCGGAGCTGGCAGCACTGTCTTGTCGGGCTCCGTACTTGCTTTTCCATCAGGATAAGGTGGTGCTCAGGCCAACACCACCTTTTTTTTGCCTAAAGTCGTGTCCTCTTTTCATATCAATGAGGATATTGTTCTACCTTCTTTTTGCCCAGCTCCTATGCACCAGGTTGAGAAGGCTCTCCATACGCTAGATCTGGTGAGAGCGCTCAGGAGATATGTATCTCGGACGGCGTCCTTTCGGCAAACGGACACACTGTTTGTTCTCCCTGAGGGTCGCAGGAAGGGACTCGCTGCCTCTAAATCAACCTTGGCTAGGTGGATTCGGTTAGCCATTCAGGAGGCTTACCGCATTAGAGGAGCGGTGGTTCCCGCAGGAATCAGGGCTCACTCCACCAGAGCGGTGGGTGCCTCCTGGGCCCTTCGGCATCAGGCTTCGGTGGAACAGGTTTGTAAGGCGGCAACCTGGTCCAGTCTGCATACCTTTTCCAAGCATTATAATGTCCATACTCAGGCTTCTGCGGATGCCAGTCTGGGTAGAAGGATTCTTCAGGGCGCGGTTGCGCACCTATAAGCAATGCTTGGTTATAAATTACACTGTGGAGTCGGTTTCCCACCCAAGGGACTGCTTTGGGACGTCCCACAGTCCTGTGTCCCCCAATGAGACGAAGGAGAAATACGGATTTTTGTGTTACTCACCGTAAAATCCTTTTCTCCGAGACGCTCATTGGGGGACACAGCACCCTCCCTTATAGCCGGATGGCTTCGTTTTCTAAGTTAATTCTATTTGTTTGGGTCTATATCAGTAGATTTAATTCTGGATATATTGTACCTGTATTAACACTGATTTATTCTTTAGCCTCCTACTGCTTTTTGCACTAAACTGGGTTTGCCTGCGGCCAGTGCTGAGGTGTATACGGCGGAGGAGGAGCTAACCTTTTTTTATATTTACTTAGTGTCAGCCTCCTAGCGGCAGTAGCATACACCCACAGTCCTGTGTCCCCCAATGAGCGTCTCGGAGAAAAGGATTTTACGGTGAGTAACACAAAAATCCGTATTTCTTTTACAACGGCTCCTGTGATTGCACCCACTACTGTATGGCATGCATCGGAGGAAAGTTTGGGTTTTAGATCCAGGGATCTGTGTTCATCTGATGCCTAAATCGAAGCTTTGGATGTGAATGGAGATGAAGAATTCATGTGGCATCATGCGGTATGATCATTATTCTGTCCCTGTACCCTACGTTTATGTACTGTTTGTTTTCCTCAGGGCTGTGGAAAATCAACTATGGCGAGGGCATTATGCAAAGAGGCGTTCAACAACCTGGAAGCCTATGTGGAGGAAATCGACTGTAAATTATTAAAAGGTACTTTATGATGAGTGATATATATCCATAGTTCACTGCCGGGAAGAAAATCTGGGAAAATCCTCCTTTAGCCGTTCCATTCATTTGAATGAGACTGAGCTGCATTACCAAAAGTAAGACCCTTTGTGTGACCTCCTTCGGTCAGCTAATCATCAGGGTGCTGGGAATAGGATATCGCTAGACCATTGTATCCATAAATGTCACTCTTTTGCATTGCATACACATCAGCACTCGTCTTATTGCGTTGTTCACCCTGCGCCACCTTGTTCATTACACTGATCCTATAGCCAGAAGACAGATATTGGTGTTGTAATAGCTGCCATTAGTGGTAATCTGTTTAAGAAATGATAAGAAAATGAAGTCGCTGGTTGGATGTAACCTTTCTTATATGGTGACCCTTCAGGAAAGACTCTAGAAAGCTTATGCCAGACTCTGGAGGAAGGATTTGCGGAGGCGGTGTGGAGGCAACCAGCTGTTCTGTTACTGGATGACCTGGATCACATTGCTGGTGTGCCAGCAACACATGAACAGGAGCATAGCCCGGAGGCCGTGCGCAGCAAGCAAGTGTCTTATGGTAAATCTGCATTTCTACGCTAAAAACACAAATCATTTAATTACAAAATTATCCCTGGTTCACACTGGAGTCCAACATTTTGCTCCAGTGCATTTACAGGAGCGGCGGTCCCTGGAGTAAAACTGTTTTCAACCAGCAAATTGCTGCTTAAAAGTCTGTTTATGCAGTTCTCCCGGCTGTCCCTGGTAGCAGTTTTGGGAAAGCATGTTACTCTGCAGACTTTTTGACCTCCTAGGTTATTTTTTTTTTTCTCGTGCATTTCAGTTCTGAAGGATCTAATGAAGGAAATAATCCGGATGGAGACACAGATCGCTGTCATCGCGACCAGCCAGTCTGAGCATTCTCTAAACCCCATCCTCATTTCGTCGCAAGGAGTCCATCTTTTCCAGTGCCTTAAGCCCATCCAGCCGCCAGCTCAGGTAACCATCGTTGTCACTGAGGTCTGCACATAATTATCTATTAAGACAATGGGGTTTACAAAATATTATATAAAGTGCATGCCAGTTGCCTCAGGACCTATTTACTTCACTAACAGATTAGGATTTAAAGGGTATGCACACCTTTAGGATCATTTTTTTACTTTAACCCTTGTAGCTTGAGCTAAAAATAATTTCTGCAATTGGATCTCATTAAAAAAATGTTGTGCCAATTTGCTTGTACAAGCTGTTTTTACTCTGCACATTGTTCGCTGCAGAATGAGCTAACTGAGACTGCGTCAGTGAGTTCGTTCTGACGGGGAGTTTGTAACCCGTTTTTTTATTATTATTATTATTGAGCTCCTCTGTGCCGATTTATGGCCACTGTCCACATCAAAATTGAGCTGAACAATGATGTGGTCATAAATCATCACAGAAAAAGACAAACAATAGAGTTACAAGCATCTGTCAGAACAAGCTTGCCGATAAATTACCAGTTTGCTCATTCTGAAACGAGCAATTTGCACAGAAAAAGCCTGTAAAAGCCAAACAATGCAAAATTCTTAAGATAACCCAGTTGTAAAAATTAATTTCAGCCCGAAATACATGCATAAAAATAAAATAAATAAATAAATTACAAAAATTAAAATCTCCTCAAAAGTCTCCAGAGTTTAAGACTTAAATCAGTCGGGTAAATAAAATTTGTTGATGACTTCGTTGATAACAATTTTATATACAGATAGAAATATTTCTATATGTAAACGACATGATTATTTTACAGAAGGAAAGATCAGAAGTCTTGTGCCGCGTTGTAGAGAACAGGCTTTCATGTGAAATCTCGCGGTTTAAGGACCTCGATCTCCATCATCTTGCAAAGGAAACAGAAGGTTTTGTCGCCAAAGATTTTGTTATGCTCGTCGAGCGAGCCATCGAGTCCAGCGTGGCTACAAGAAAGGTCTACATGAAACGAGGTGACGCGCCCCTTCCCATCTAATGAATCCCCTCCGCCTTCATTCACATTCTTACACATTTATTGAATCTAGAACGTAAACCTGCACCTATTGTACCGCACTTCTGACATTACATTTTTATTTATTATTGGATATTTTAGATCTAGTTTTGGCAACATCAGATTTTCAGAAAGCTCTTAAAGGCTTCACCCCCATGTCCCTGAAGAACGCTAGATTACACAAGCCGAAGGACCAGGGCTGGAACATGGTGGGAGGATTGCACGATGTGCGACAGGTTCTCAAGGACAACATCGAGTTACCAGCCAAGGTGCAGTCACAGAAATGTAACATATTACTCATGTCTTTCCTTACATAACAATGGAATTTTTTACATGTATGAAAAAAAAAAACATACTGTCACTGTTAACAAAGTTTGCACAAAACAGTAGTACAAGCAAGTATAAGAAACTTTTACAGTTTACCTTATCAGCGAAATCTGCTTCTTTCTCCACTTATGAGCCACTACTTCTTCTTTCCCCACCTCCTGGACTCATTGTTTGATTTCACTCTGAAATACAACTAAAGGGTATGCCACACTGAACAATATCGCTAACGGGATCGCTAAAAAACGTCACTATTTAGCGATCCCGTTAGCGATGTTGTTCAGTGCGGCATCTGCCAGCGACGAGCTTCCTGCTGTGATCTCGCTCGTCGCTGGAATCGTTCCGGACCCTATTTTCTCGTCGGCGCTCCCGCTGGGTAAGTATATATTGCTAGTGTGGCACCTTTTCTTAGCGATTTAGCGGTACTTTTGTACCGCTAAAGTCGTTAAGAAGATCGCTAACGGCGATAGCGTCGTTAACTATATCGCTAAATGTGGCCGCACTTAGCGATATAGAAACAATCCCGCTAGCGATCGCATTAGTATGCGTCGTTATCGTGATCGCTAGCGGGATTGTTTAGTGTGGCAGTACCTTAAAACAAGACAGACTGCCAGTTAACTGAGGGATCAGATTACAGCAGCCTGTTGATCTTTATGTAGAGGGGAGGGAGGAGCAGAGTGAGAAAAGATGGGGTAATACAGAGAGGTACAACCACACACAAATCATGTTGCTGCTTTAGTATTGTTTTATCTCATCCCAGTACTGGAGTCACTGCTACACTGCTCAGTACTGATGTGTAATATCGTAAATTCTGATGCTGAACATGTGCTACATAAAGATAAAAGAGCAGGTATTCACTGATACACTGCTCGGTACTACTGTGTAATATCCTCAATACCTTGGAAAATATGCTACATAGAGACAGAAGTGCAGGGATTCACTGCTACATTGCTTAGTTCTGCTATTATATCCTCATTACTGCTACTAAACATATGGTACATAGAGACAGAAGAGCAGGAATTCACTGCTCAGTTCTGCTGTAGTATCCTCAATGCTGCTGCTGAACATGTGCTACCTAGAGACAAAGAGCATGGATTTACTGCTACACTGCTCAGTGTTGCTGTAAAATCCTAAGTGCTGCTGAATATCTTCTACATAGAGACAGAAGAGCAGGGATTCACTGCTACACTGCTCAGTTCTGTTGTAATATCTTCATAGCTGCTGCTCAACATGTGCTACATAGAGACAGAAGAACAGAGATTCACTGCTACACTGCTCAGTGTTGCTGTAAAATCCTCAATGCTGCTGCTGAATATCTTGCTACATAGAGAAAGGAGAGCAGAGATTAACTGCTACATTGCTCAATTCTGCTGCAATATAATCAATGCTGCTGCTGATCAACATGTGCTGCATAGAGACAGAAGAGCAGAGATTAACTGCTACACTGCTCAGTTCTGCTGCAATATAATCAATGCTGTTGAACATGTGCTGCATGTAGACAGGAGCGCAGGAATCCCTCACGTCTGTGTGTGCTGTGTATAGGAGACATCATGGTAGTGAGACTCCACGCACCAGCTCAGAGACAACTAAAAATTAGAGATAGAGCCTGCAGAGGGGAAAAGTCTAGGATACAAATGAGATAATTGCCAGAAATAGTGTTAAGCCCGGGTCTCACATAGCGATACACCAGCGATCCCGACAACGATATGCACTTGTCAGGATCGCTGGTGTATCGCTACATGATCGCTGCTGAGCTGCCAAACAGGCAGCTCAGGCAGCGATCTGGGACAGCGACACTGCGGGTAACATCGCTTAGTTACCCGCAGTGTACGTTGGATACCAGCGCCCTGATGCAGGAAGCTGGTAACCAAGGTACACATCGGGTTTCCAGGCGCTGCGCGGTGCCTGGAAACCCGCTGTGTACCTTGGTTACCAGCTCCCTGCATCAGGGCGCTGGTATCCAAGGTACACAGCGGGTTTCTAGGCACAGCCCCGCGCCTGGAAACCTGCTGTGTACCTTGGTTACCAGCGGATCGCTGGTCTCCCGCCTGTCACACGCAGCGATGCGTGCCTGCCAGCGGGAGACCAGTGATCAAAAAAATGTCCAGGACATTCAGCGACGATCAGCGATACCCGGCAGGGGGGCTGATCGTCGCTGAATGTCACACACAGCGATATCGCTGGTGAGCTCGCTGCTGCGTCACAAAACTAGTGACTCAGCAGCGATCTCGCTAGCGAGATCGCTGTGTGAGACGGGGGCTTTAATCTTCTTGAAAAAAAAATATTCTCAGAAATGTAAATGTGTTTTTTTGTTTATTTTTTAGTATCCAGAATTATTTGCAAATCTTCCAATCCGGCACAGATCTGGAGTGTTGCTGTATGGGGCACCGGGTACAGGGAAGACTTTGCTTGCTGGTGTCATCGCTCATGAAAGTGGGATGAATTTCATCGGCATTAAGGTGAAAACTGTTTTGTGACGCACGTGCATAAATATTCAACGCCCTTGAAATGTCAAATATCGGTTCAGTTTATGAGCAGCATGTTACCAAGCTGAAAATATATGGCTTATACTGGAAAAGATTCATTGTAACTTATTTATTGAAATCCCTGCTCATTCTGGGCTTAGGAGTCCAGTGGGCGGTCCTAATCGGTGACACAGCTATCACTGAGAGCACAGTCACACAGAGAAAACGTTCTATTACTGATTAGGACCACTACTTTTTTCTGTCTGGTTAAAAGGCGATTTTTTGTTTTTACAGAACGTCTTGTTGGCATCATGGTAGAGCACGTGAAATGACAGAAGGGAGATTTTGATAATTATGAGAGATGTAAAAATTGGTTTATGACCTTTTTGGATCATTGAAAGCATTTAATTTTCTGTGTCTTCTAGGGTCCTGAGCTTCTCAGCAAATATATTGGAGCCAGTGAGCAGGCAGTGCGGGATGTCTTTACAAGGTAGATGATTTTTTACAACGTAATGCCATTTCAAGTGTGTAAAGGGACAATCCCAGCACCTAAAGTGTTGACATATCGTTAGCTCTACAGTATAGGAATGGCTCCAGGTCTGGCAGACTTCAGCCACTCTTATCATAGCCTTCAGTGCTATTCTACGTATTCCCTGCATCGGCCTCAGCTGTTTGCCGGGAGCGCAGGGATCTGGCACATCTGATCTTGTCTCTAATGGGTTGAAGTGCTAATGAAGTTTTCTTCCTATGCCCTGAACTTCCAGAGCGCAGGCTGCCAAGCCTTGCATCCTGTTCTTTGACGAGTTTGATTCCATCGCGCCACGAAGGGGACACGATAATACGGGGGTCACTGACAGGGTCGTCAATCAGATGCTGACACAGCTGGATGGTGTGGAGGGGTTACAAGGTAAAATCATTATTACACGGTGGCCGTGTACGTAGACTGGCTGATCTCTATACAAACTAAACTCTATAATCAATTCATGCCTGTCATCATTTTATTAGGAGTTTACGTCCTGGCAGCCACCAGTCGCCCGGATTTGATTGATCCTGCCTTACTTCGACCTGGACGTTTGGATGAATGTTTGTACTGTCCACCCCCAGACCAGGTCAGAAATGGGGAAAAAGCACTTTGGCTCTGCTTGTATCACACTTTATGTCTGCCTTCTGCAAATGGCTCCTGATGCCAAGCACATCTATATCTCTTCTATGCCAAAACAGGCATAAGTTTAGTAGGTATGCACCAGCGTGTCCATAAGGTGACAGAGGAGGAAAGGTTAGCTGAGACTTGTGCCTAATGGAGGTCGTATTAAGTCTGAAAGCCATTTCCTTGACCTAAGACCGCCAAACACATTAGATGAAAGACAGCCAGACTCTCTGATTATATGGAAGCCTCTTGACTCCTCCCTGGATCAAGCTGCTGGAATTTCAGTGGGGAGAGAATTTTTCAAGGGAAATAAGCCTCTGCCAGAAGTGTCTGACTGCGGCTTTCTCTTCTCTCCCCATTGAAAACACATAGAGCAAGCATCTAATGTGTATGGCCAGATGCTTTATCCTGCAGCTCTGCTCACTCGGACTGGCTTATGTGCATTAGTACAACTCCCACCGTAAATGAATGGAGATGGTGAGACTATATACTACGTACAAGCAGTTGGAGGGGCTTTTGGGTTTTCCATTCATGATTCCCAAATCCAAGCCCCACATCCCCCAGCGATCAGGGCCGACTAAAGGAAGATTATCAGGTGACAGCCCCAAATATTAAGCCTTGATTAGATCCCCCTCCTTCTTACATAATTGTTTGGTTTAATTTTACAGGCGTCTCGATATGAAATCCTTAAAGGTCTCAGCCGCTCTTTGACATTAGACCGTGACGTGGATTTTCAGTACATTTCCATTCGCACCGAGAACTTCACAGGAGCGGATCTGAAGGCCTTGTTATACAATGCACAGCTAGAGGCGATCCATTGCCACCTCGCACCCAGCGCACCCCAGGTAGGACCACCTTATCTTTATTTTTATGTAAAGTAGTTATCTCATGATACGTCATTAAAAATTGCAGCTCCTCCACTTAAAGGGAATCTGTCACCCATTTTTCGACCATCAGCTTTCAGGTGACATCGGGGGCTTATCTACAGCATTACAGAATGCTGTAGATAAGCCCCTGATGGCGGTGGCCGCATCTCATACTCCAAAAATGGGGTGACAGATTCACTTTAAGACCCCTTCTAGGGGCCAGAATAGAGTGCCCCCTGCTGCGGAAGATACAGGCTTCCCATGTATACATTGACATCTTATTAGCGTTTTTCTTTATGAAACATCGCCTTTCGCTTCTTGTTTGTGTACGTTTCTACAGACATTTGACTATTCACCTTTATACCTTTCTTATTTCAGGACAGCGGGTCTGGATCTGACAGCGACGCCAGTTTATCATCAATGATTTTCTTGAACCAAAGCAGTATATCTGATGAATCTTCAGGAGAACAAGACAGCGCCCTAGAACAATCTTTTATTTCTCTGGATATGGTCAAAATTCCTCCAGATGATACAAAGTCCAATATATGGCGCCTTTATTTCGGGAGCTCCAATGACTCTGACTTGGGGAACGGCAGTTCAGATCAGGTAATGACCCTCACTGATCCGTGCAGCATGCTTCATCATCTTAAATAAAAAAAAGTGTATCTCTATATACGTCCATCATTCATAACATCAAAACCACTCAACAAGACCTCCTAAAAGGAGTCCCATGGTTCTGGCACCAAGTCATAAGCAGCAATCAGTGATGGTCAACAGCCATTTTTCTTGGCTTCTGCACACACATTCACATTCAGTCACGGCGGGCGTGCATGTATTCCGATTATGGACAGGGGATTTCACTGCAGCCAGACACCTCAGAAGATGATATATTTTCCATGAGAACAAAAGGATCAATACAGAAATCCTTACCAGCTAGAGATGAGCGGCTCTGACAAAATTAGCCAAATTCGCATGATTTTATCAGGAAATTTGATTTGCAGCAAATTTATTCTCCACAAATGTAATATCCTTTATTATGCTCTGAAGTCTAGTGGAGGCCCCAGGGCGTAATAAACCGAACGTGCAATAAAACAACCTATACTCGCCTGTCTGCTCACTGTCCCCTCCTGTAAGGTCCTCGTCACTTCCTCTTACTGCCACCGTGCACGGAAACCCTGGGCATCTTCACGCTAGTCCGGTACTTCTGGCTGCAACTGGGCCTGGGATGTACCTGCACATGCGCAGACACATCATAGGCCTAGGCAGGGTAGCAATCTTGGTCTAAAGTGCCTGTCGTAAAGTTGCGGCGCACATTCTAACGTCACAGACTGCGTGAAGAGACCTTGGGGTTCAGTGCACGGTGGCAGTAAGAAGTGACTGCGGGGAGGGTATGGAGAGGACAATATTACTTGTATTTTTTAACCTTTTGACGGACTTTATCTCGCTGAATTCAAGCGGAGTGAATTAAAATATCTCATTCTTGAAATGCAGAGTTTTGTAAAAATTTGAGTAGAATTCAAAATTTTCCCAACTCTATTACCAACCCATCTCTAATTTGACATTATATGTCGGGAGACATAAGACATTGTCCGGTCCAGCGGAAATTGACAGTTCAGCTGGCTTTGCTTTAAGTCCATTATTTGCTGGATGCCTCCTCCAACCAAGAATCTGATTTTTCTTTCCATCACATTCACATACAATTGGTTGGATTGAGATTGGAGAATTTGGAGACAAGTCATCGCATTGATCTTTGTCCTGTTCTTCAGACCATTCTTGACCAACCAGTATCCTGTTGAGAAGGGGCACTGTCATTAGGGACATAGACCATTATCTTAAGATGATCATTTTTACCCACTGAAAGTATTGGTGGTTTTTAACGCTATGGCTGATCAGTGTATGAAGAAAGGTAAGAAACCCGAAATATTAATTGTAAAAGTGGTTCCTGGGTAGCACCGTCAATGGCTCGGAGATTCTGGATTGATCAATTACCTTCTACAGTGACGTTCCCTTTAATCTGCACATTATCACCATTCTCCTATTGTCATTTACTCACATCATTAACCACTAATTGAGTTATCAATTAATTACTTAAAGAATGTGAACACGTTTGTGAGCATTTTTTTCCAATTCATGTATTTTGGGCTAAAAATAAATTTAGCAGTTGGATCTAATTAATAATATTGCACGATTTCTGGCTGCAGAATGAGTTAACTTAGAATCCATCAGCGAGCTCCTTATGACAGAGTTTGTAAGACTTTTATCCGTCATTTTTTTTGCTGATTTTATGATCACCGACCACATCAAAGTTGAGCTGAACTTTTGATAAGAGTATAAATTTCCCCAACTGGAACAAGGTCACTGATGGATTCTCAGTTAACTCACTCAGCAGCTGGCGATGCACACGCTAACAGAGTCTGTAAAAACCATATGGTGCACAATCTTTAATGAAAACCAATTATAAAGTTGATTTTTATCTCCCGCTCATCCCCTCCCCCCCAAAAAAAAAATAAAATACTGCAAAGCAAAGGTGAAAACAATTCTCAGCTCTCAATTGCTCCACTTTTCCTTAATAGTTAAAAGTGGCTTTCAGCAGTTCCCCAGGTCCTATGGCAACTCATCAATGTGACTTGATCGCATGTTTGGGACAGCAATGGACTTGCGTAAGGTGTTAACAGCAGCGAGCAGAGCTCAGCTTCTCTCACTGCTGTTAATGGCAGATGCAGGCTGTATAATACAGCCATCTTCTGCTGGGAATTAAGCTAGCTCAGCTCCTGAGCCCGCAGCATAAATGTGGACCTGGCATTGGATATATTGGTATATCCAACGTCCGGAAGGGGATAGGAAAAACTAATACTCTGTTATGCCTGGTGCAGGGACTGAATGGACGCGCATGTACTGAATAGAGCCGCAGGTACTGAATGGGGAGTGGGGGTGGGATTCTCTTTTTCATAATTTTAAGCTTGAAAGAAGACACAAGTTTATTGATTTCAAACTATAAAAGTGTTGATCCATGGGTAAAACAGAAACCCCATGAGGGTGATGCTAATTACCCCGCATTAGGGTAAAAATTATTTCCCACCTTCACATACTGTATTCGGATTAGTTTCCTGGATCTCCTCTTGGGCTTTTGATATCATTTGAATCCCTACGTCATGCACTGCGCTCTTGGGCTCCAACCAGTTATTAGTATTGACTAGAGAATTTCTTTAAATTTCCAAATATGCCGTATCTACTACATTAGAAGGAATGTGTCAGCAGAGAATGACCAATTGTTTAAATCAGATTTTTATCTTATGTATTTGTGTTATTTTCTTTTTTTTCACATTTTTATCTATAGAAAAACAAAAAATTGGAAAGCTTGCTATTTTCACACTGACCATTAGACTACCACTTTCTGTTCTGCACAGCGGTCTCATTACCATCACAGACAAGATTACAATGAAATATATACAGTAGATGACACCATTAACAATAGGTGATGTTGTCAGCTCGCCTTCTCCTCCTCCTGTGCAATGACTGATAACGCCTCTATACACAGTATATTTCACAGTATCCACCTTTCACAATAGGTCATGTCACAGATCACCTCCTCCTCCTGTGCAATGACTGATAACACCTTTAGCTACAGTAGATAACACAGGATCCACCATTCACAATAGGTGATGTCACAGCTCACCTCCTCCTCCTGTACAATGACTGATAACACCTCTATATACAGTAGATAACACAGGATCCACCATACACAATAGGTGATGTCACCGCTCACCTCCTCCTCCTGTACAATGACTGATAACACCTCTATATACAGTAGATAACACAGGATCCATCATTCACAATAGGTGATGTCACAGCTCACCTCCTCCTCCTCCTGTACAATGACTGATAACACCTCTATATACAGTAGATAACACAGGATTCACCATTCATAATAGGTGATGTCACAGCTCACCTCCTCCTCCTGTACAATGACTGATAACACATCTATATACAGTAGATAACACAGGATCCACCATACACAATAGGTGATGTCACAGCTCACCTCCTCCTCCTGTACAATGACTGATAACACCTCTATATACAGTAGATAACACAGGATCCACCATACACAATAGGTGATGTCATAGTTCACCTCCTCCTCCTGTACAATGACTGATAACACCTCTATATACAGTAGATAACACAGGATCCACCATTCACAATAGGTGATATCACAGCTCACCTCCTCCTCCTGTACAATGACTGATAACACCTCTATATGACAGTAGATATCACATAATCCACCATTCACAATAGGTGATGTCACAGTTCACCTCCTCCTCCTGTACAATGACTGATAACACCTCTATATACAGTAGATAACACAGGATCTACCATTCACAATAGGTGATGTCACAGCTCACCTCCTCCTCCTGTACAATGACTGATAACACCTCTATATACAGTAGATAACACAGGATCCATCATTCACAATAGATGATGTCACAGCTCACCTCCTCCTCCTCCTGTACAATGACTGATAACACCTCTATTTACAGTAGATAACACAGGATCCACCATTCACAATAGGTGATGTCACAGCTCACCTCCTCCTCCTGTACAATGACTGATAACACCTCTATATACAGTAGATAACACAGGATCCACCATTCACAATAGGTGATGTCACAGCTCACCTCCTCCTCCTCCTGTACAATGACTGATAACACCTCTATATACAGTAGATAACACAGGATCCATCATTCACAATAGGTGATGTCACAGCTCACCTCCTCCTCCTCCTGTACAATGACTGATAACACCTCTATATACAGTAGATAACACAGGATCCACCATTCACAATAGGTGATGTCACAGCTCACCTCCTCCTCCTGTACAATGACTGATAACACCTCTATATACAGTAGATAACAAAGGATCCACCATTCACAATAGGTGATGTCACAGCTCACCTCCTCCTCCTGTACAATGACTGATAACACCTCTATATACAGTAGATAACACAGATCCACCACTCACAATAGGTGATGTCACAGCTCACCTCCTCCTCCTGTACAATGACTGATAACACCTCTATATACAGTAGATAACACAGGATCCACCATTCACAATAGGTGATGTCACAGCTCACCTCTTCCTCCTGTACAATGACTGATAAACCTCTATATACAGTAGATAACACAGGATCCACCATTCACAATAGTTGATGTCACAGCTCACCTCCTTCTCCTCCTGTACAATGACTGATAACACCTCTATATACAGTGTATAACACAGGATCCACCATTCACAATAGGTGATGTCACAGCTCACCTCCTCCTCCTGTACAATGACCGATAATACCTCTATATACAGTAGATAACACAGGATCCACCATTCACAATAGTTGATGTCACAGCTCACCTCCTTCTCCTCCTGTACAATGATGATAACACCTCTATATACAGTGTATAAACACAGGATCACCATTCACAATAGGTGATGTCACAGCTCACCTCCTCCTCCTGTACAATGACCGATAATACCTCTATATACAGTAGATAACACACCATTCACAATGGTGAAAACTACACTTATTAAATAAAATTAAAAACAATACATTTAACATGAAAAGCTGATGTTAAACACTACATGATTTTCTGATGAACATTCACTTTACAATATTTATTCCTGTTCACACGCATATGAGCACCATGGAGTTGGGTGCCGTTGTCGGATCCACCTCTACATGCCACCATGAATTGCTGCACTTCAGTGTGTCTCCTGCTCTGGTGGATCCATTAGATCTGCATTACATATAAATGGCCATCCTATAAGTATGTGTGCGGCTCCTGATCATCGCCAGCGATCATCTGATCGTCGTAATGGCTTCTCTCATTTTAGTACACTTTCCATTAAAATTATCCGTACAAATCCTCATCCCAGCTACTGTTACCCCGCGTACCACACCCGTATGAGCAGAAGAGTCCTTAATATATGAAAAGAGCTGTGGGTGTATGGGTACACAAGGCAGCCTGCTAAGTGCTCAGGGACAACCTTTCACCTTTAGAGCTCTGCTTCAACCGTTCTTGGGCCGTCACAGGTAACATGTCTTCCTTCAATTGTCATTACAGACCTGCCACAGCTTATCTGGAAGCAATTCCCTTACATGTGATTTCACTGGCTTGTCTGTAGGAGAATTGGTGACTTCCCAACCTCTAGTGTTCATAACCTCCTCCTCACAAGAAGACCTCCAGGAGCAGAGCCAGCATGCCCACGCTGAGACCAGTCTCACCACCTACAACAACTTGGTATAACGACCTTGTCAGTAGCTAGATTTCCTCTTCACGCATTCATGCAGCTCAATTTATAAGGGTCCTGTCACCCTAAATATGTTTTTTTTATTTGTTGTAAATGCCGCTGTTCTCCTGAATCCGGTGTTGTTTTTATTTTTTTCCTGCGCCTCTCAATTCATGAGATATGGCTCCTTCCTCCCTGTATGTGAATCTGGTCTTTTTAACCAAATGGGCGTGGTATTCACCTTCCTCGCCTAATTGGCTAAAAAAAATTATATATATATATATATATATATATATATATATATATATATATATATGGAATTGGGGACATATCTTAAGAATGGAGAGCAGTAGGAACAAAACAATACCAGATGGAGAACAGCAGCATTTACCAGGTAAGGAAATAATTATGGCAAAAGACAGGTCGTTCTTAATTTGTAGGGGGCACAGAAGGTTTTTAATAATTGAAAATGCACTGCTCATAGTCAAAATTTGTAGGTGTCAAAACATCTCCCCATTGAAAAGCTATTTAAAATCATCACGATCAGGTGATCGCTCCTAACTCCACATCTGACACCTCTAGCAAACAGCGGCCACTGCAGGGGAAATGGAGTATTACACAGCTCTAGTCCTCCAGACCACAAGCCAGTCCTACCAACTGGCTTTCCCATTGGGCTCCTAAAAGAGGATCCTTCGACTGTGACATCTTCACAGTCACTCCCTGCTGTAGCTTATATACAAGTCACCTAATTGGAAGACCCCACCCGTGCCTTTAACTGATAATTAAAGGCATTTTATGTAAGATGACACTAATATCTGTTCTCACAGGAGAATCACTAAGGGTCCGGGTCAAATTTTCTGGACCCCTTGCCAAAATATAAAGTACCAGACCTCATTATTGATGACTTTTTACAGGGCCATATACAGATCACGGATTTACAGACCACACGTGTATATATATATCCTGATGGTCATGGGCCACACAGAAAGGCATCGGGTCCCAGGTTATGCACCTCTGTCCTGTAATATAGCACCCCATTACCTAGTCATTATTAACCATTCATGTACTAACCCCTTCTGTGCCGTCCATTATATCTATGACCAAATTCAACATATTTATAGCATTTGCAATATACAAATGTGTGTCTTCATTTTTTTTCTTTTCTTTATGTCTTTATTTGAAAATGTATGTTCTTTTTTTTTATTGGAGCCTGAATAATAAGGAAAACAAGATATGTTTGTAGAAAATATGTTACATTTCTATGTATTTTTTTGATCATTTTTTTAATATTGGTTTATATTTCTATGTATCAGGAGGCATCAGCTCAATGCCAGACAGAATCAAAGAAGAAAATGTGTATCAGTCAAAGCCACCTTCTGGCAGCACTTACCAGTACCAGACCCTCGATAAGTGCCGAAGACTGGAGGTTTTACAACCGACTGTAAGACATGAGTAATACATGAAATTTATAAAGGGCTATTCCTAGAATCAAAAGTTATCCTCTGTTCAGAACATAGATAACTACACGTCGGACATCCCGACCCAGCAATCCCACAACGAGACTTTTTGGTCTGCTCTCTGCAGAGACCCTTCTTGTCTTCCTCTCCATTTATTGTCTATGGCACTGTCTAAAATAGTGGCGCTGTACTCCAGAGTTTTTGGCATTGCCAAAGACAATTGCATGCGGTTCTAGGGGTCCAATGCCCCCGTTCGTGCAGAAAGTTTTACTCCTATGGGATAGGAGTTAACTTTCGATTTTGGAAAAACCCCTTTAATTATAGCTTCCTTAGCCAACAGCCTTGTTATTTCTCTCAGATTTCTGCATCAGGAAGCTTCTGCCGCCATCGTTAGTGGTTGCTATGTTATCCTTAGTGCTTTGTAAATGAATAAGGGGTTGCAGTATCCGAGTGCAGGAAGGAAGTGTCACCGGTGCACACATCGTCTGTAGAGAGGAATATTCACCTTAATATCATCAGATAGTTTAAGTAGAAGATTTCTAATGCGATAAAGATCATAATATAGAGAAAAGTGATTAAGTGGTAATGTCATATCCAGACTCTCCTGCACCACGGCTGAACATTTGGTATTGATTGCTTTGTTCAAGAAAGTGCAAATAATGCAGTTAAAATGTAACTTACAGGATGCATTCAAAGTGCATTATATCATGCTCCAGAGCTGCACTCACTATTCTGCTGGTGCAGTCACTGTGTACATACATTACATTACTGATCCTGAGTTACATCCTGTATTATACCCTAGAGCTGCACTCACTATTCTGCTGGTGCAGTCACTGTGTGCATACATTACATTACTGATCCTGTACTGATCCTGAATTACATCCTGTATTATATCCATAGCTGCACTCACTATTCTGCTGGTTCATCATGTGTACATACATTACATTACTGATCTGTATGATCTGAGTTACATCTGTATTTACTCATAGCTGCACTCATATTCTGCTGGTTCAATCACTGTGAACATACATTACATTACTGATCCTGTACTGATCCTGGATTACATCCTGTATTATACTCCAGAGCTGCACTCACTATTCTGCTGTTGCAGTCACTGTGTACATACATTACTGATCCTGAGTTACATCCTGTATTATACCTGAGCTGCTCTCACTATTCTGCTGGTGCAGTTACTGTGTACATACATTACATTACTGATCCTGTACTGATCCTGAGGCCGGGGTCAGACTTGCGAGTCTCTCGCATCAACACCCGGCACTCGGACCGGAGCGTGCGGCTGCACAGAAATACATGCAGCCGCACGCTCCGGTCCGAGTGCCGGCAGCAGCGAAGGTTGTTGATGCGAGAGACTCTCACAAGACTCGTGTGAATTTCCCCCAAGTCTGACCCCAGCCTGAGTTACATCCTGTATTATACTCCAGAGCTGCACTCACTATACTACTGGTGCAGTCACTGTGTACATACATTACATTACTGATCCTGAGTTACATCCTGTATTATACTCCAGAGCTGCACTCACTATTCTGTTGGTTCAGTCACTGTGTACATACATTACATTACTGATCCTGAGTTACATCCTGTATTATACTCCAGAGCTGCACTCACTATTCTGCTGGTGCAGTCACTGTGTACATACATTACATTACTGACCCTGAGTTACATCCTGTATTATACTCCAGAGCTGCACTCACTATTCTGCTGGTGCAGTCACTGTGTACATACATTACATGACTGATCCTGAGTTACATCCTGTATTATACTCCAGAGCTGCACTCACTATTCTGCTGGTGCAGTCACTGTGTACATACATTACATTACTGATCCTGAGTGACATCCTGTATTATACTCCAGAGCTGCACTCACTATTCTGCTGGTGCAGTCACTGTGTACATACATTACATTACTGATCCTGAGTGACATCCTGTATTATACTCCAGAGCTGCACTCACTATTCTGCTGGTGCAGTCACTGTGTACATACATTACATGACTGATCCTGAGTTACATCCTGTATTATACTCCAGAGCTGCACTCACTATTCTGCTGGTGCAGTCACTGTGTACATACATTACATTACTGATCCTGAGTGACATCCTGTATTATACTCCAGAGCTGCACTCACTATTCTGCTGGTGCAGTCACTGTGTACATACATTACATCACTGATCCTGAGTTACATCCTGTATTATACTCCAGAGCTGCACTCACTATTCTGCTGGTGCAGTCACTGTGTACATACATTACATTACTGATCCTGAGTTACATCCTGTATTATGCTCCAGAGCAGCATTCACCATTGTATAATACGGTTTTCTGCAACTTTTTTTTCCAGGTATGAAAATTTCCAAAATCCGAAGAGCTCAAGTGTACAGACGCACGGAAGAGGACAGAAAGTGACATTAGCCTAATGAATGCGATAGTAATGATCTATCCTGGATACCTGCAGTAATATGCCATGCGATGGGAACTAATAAATGTTGTTTATTTTTCACAAGCTTCTGATTCTTCTTTCACACATCAGTGGATATAAGTAGAAAATATTACCAATAGGGTCAAATGCAGCTAAAGGCAGAAAGTTCACTGGGGGCGTCGCAAAGCATATAGACACGCCTCCATTACACCAACTGCCTTATTTGCATATGACTTCTACACTAGATTTCTCATGACTGGCAAATCTGATCTGTGCGAAAAAGGTCTCATTGTTTTGGTGGGACGAGCACCTACATCTCTGTTCCACTACTTCCATTTGTAAAAATGTGGTAACAGATTCTCATGAAGGGGAGGGTGCATCACAGTGAAGGAAACTTTACTTGAACAGATAGAAATGAAGCTCCAAAATAAATGAAAAACACAGTAAAGAACACAATCAATGCTGGAAACCCTCACGGCCTTGTAATAGTGACGAGCTGGCAAAGGGGCTCACAAGGAACCCTAAGTCCATGTGCACATTTGGAACGAGTCCACCAAAAAACACTTGAAAAACAATCATTAAAAAACAAAAAAGAACACTTTGCTGTACTTATGTTCAGTCTTTACAGCATTTTTTTCCACTTCAAGGTTTGAAAAAATAATTACAAGTTCATGTCACATCTATGAAGCGTCTCCTGATGGAATCTGCTCCTAAGTAGGCAGTGTTCAATTATGACTGCATAAAAAACGCTTTAACAAAAGAAAAACGTATCCAAATCGCTTGAAAACTGCTTCAGTAAAACAAAAAACACTTCCAAAAACTCCCCAAAAAAGGAGGGTTTCCTGAAGTGATTTTCACTTGAAAACTCATCGTTTTTGACCATCTCAAAAATACTGTATGTATACACCCTAAGGCTCTGTGTACAATATGTCTTTTTTAGATGGAATCTGCGTGAAACAGAACCCCAAACCATGAACATGGTGCTCAGTGATGGGAAAGCGGAGACAAAAAGAAGTGACATGCTAAATTTTTTTTTTTTTTTTTTGCATAATTTGTATTTTTGTTTGTGGTATATAGTCCACATTACAACCTGCCCATCTGTGTCATTAGTGGCCGGGCATTTTCTGATGTGGTGTTCAGAAGCATTTTCCTTGCATCCACAGATCCACACCACTGAGGCCAGGACTGTAGACTTGAGTCTTGTGGAGTTTTTGAATCAGAAAATGTTTTTGAGGAGGATTTTGGGAACGTTTTTGCTCAAAACTCAACAAAAAGACCCAGTGTGAACACACCTGTAGGTGAGGAGTTTTTGCCGATGATTTTTCTTTCTGCCAGAAAAATCTGAAAAGGAATTTGGTGCTTTTTTTTTTTGCAACACTATTCTTCTCGACTTCTTTTTTTCTTTTCCTTGTGCCCTAAAGGCTCGTTTCCCGCTGATATGAAATGTGACCGTTTTTATTCTGAAAATCTGCACAAGCTGTGTGGCGGCTTCCTGTCCATGCAGGTTGCCCTGACCCGTGTGTGGGTCGCCACAGTGGTGTAGCCCGGGGTAGTCTGAGGGGGCACAGGAGTCAAATCCCTGGATGTGATATTCTGAGAGGCGCAAAATTTACAAAAAAAAAGTAGTGACCGCTAGTGCCAATGATCAGGCTGAGCGCCGCTCTGCACGGTGCCAGCGTCTACGTCGTGTGGTAAAGCAGAGCCAAGGACGTCCACCCTGCATCCTGTGTGCCGCAGACTGATGAAGGCATCGGGGTCCCGCAGTCTGTGTGCGAGGGAGAAGGGAATCCACCTCATCTGTATGTGAGACGTCAACAAGATGGATTATTACTTTATGAAGGGGTCAACTAAAGGATATTATTTAAGCAGACCCTTAAGGGGCATTGTTACTTTCTACAGATGAAACTAATACTTTTTAAGGGGACAATTGAATTAACACTATTTCAAGGGACAGTCGGGTATTAATACTTTGTAAGGGGCACTGATATGTTCTCACTGGGCAATAACACTTTTAATGGGATAGTAGTATGAGTGTTGATACTTAGGTGGGCTGGCGGGGTATTCTTTTCAGCAGCAGATGAGAAGGAAGGGAGACACACTAGTCATTACTAGTGGGTAGGCGGAGCCCAGATAGGATTGACACCTCAGATTAAAAAGAGTGTTGACCGGCCCCTCCAGCTCAGGCTCCTCCTACTCCAGCTCTCCAGTCTAAAATTTGAGGTCTCAGAGGATAGTCGCTGCTGAAGCAGCTCCTCAGAAGATTTTTTTATTTTTATCGGACAGAGACTTGGACTCAGGGTCTAGAGGTCTCAGGGGTCTCAGCGCTGCTGGACCCCCACCTCTCCCTTGGCGGATCTGTATTACCCTTTATGGTGGTCCCCGCAGAACCCTGCCGGCCCGGGGGGATGAGGGTGGCTTCCCTGGCGGGGACGCAAACTGCGCTTCTGGGGTCACTGCGTTCCCCGCCCTGGGGGGAAGCGATGGGCATAGCGCCACAAATCCCTGGGGGTCCCTGTGGCGCTCGGCTGGGTGAGTACTCTGCATTTTTTGATGTGTATGAGTGCTTCAGCGACTGCTGCGGCAGCCGCTGCTACATGTACATGACTGGTGACTGTGTTTTTTTGTCCGCAGGTGGATGCCTGCAGGACATGGGAACGGGGCAGGAGCGGAGAACGGAGGAGTCCCGCGCCTTTTTTTGAAGCCGGCGGGGGGCGTGGCTTTGCGCTTTCCCGGGCAGGAAGCGCTCTGAGCGCGGGATTTCCTCTGCCTCTTCTCTTCCGGCTCTCTCCTTCAGCGCGGCGGCCATTGCTAGCCTCGGGCTCCTCACTCTCCGCTCCTCCCGTACTAACCGAAGAGAACAGCACCGCGGCCAGCTGAGTGAGTCGCTTCTGCCTCTCAGGGCAGAAGCTTAACCCCCTCACCCCCACAGCGCAGGGCAGGTACTGCCACACGGAACGCCCGCTAAAAGTTCACGATAGCGACGCAATTACTGCGATCGTTTTTGTGATCGTGTAATGTCGCTAGTAACTGCCACACTGGACGATCTCTTTAACGTCGCATAAGCGGTTAGCGATCTCCTTGCAACTTTGGTGGTCATTGCGATGTGCAAAACAGCGCAATATTTTAGCGATTCCGTTGGCGTTTTTGTTTAGTGTGGCATACCTTGAGGACTGTACTGTTCTACACCTGCTACCTTATAAGAGGCACCTGGGGCTCGCACACCTTTTACATTAACAGAGGTTGTGGGGAGTCTGTGACATTAACCCCTTCTTAGGCGGTTAACCCTTAATTGGGGGACAGCTGGGGTAGCTCTCTCTTTAACCCCTCCACCCCCAAGGGTGGTTTGCACGTTAATGACCGGGCCAATTTTTACAATTCTGACCACTGTCTCTTTATGAGGTTATAACTCTGGAACGCTTCAACGGATCTTCGCGATTCTGAGATTGTTTTCTCGTGACATATTGTACTTCATGTTAGTGGTAAAATTTCTTCGATATAACTTGCGTTTATTTTTGAAAAAAACCAAATATGGCGAAAATTCTTAAAATTTTGCAATTTTCAAACTTTGAATTTTTATTCCCTTAAAACAGAGAAATATATCACACAAAATAGTTAAGAAATAACATTTCCCACATGTCTACTTTACATCAGCACAATTTTGGAACCAAAATTTTTTTTTGTTAGGAAATTATAAGGGTTAAAAGTTGACCAGCGATTTCTCATTTTTACAGCAAAATTTACAAAGCCATTTTTTTTAGGGACCACCTCACATTTGAAGTCACTTTGAGGGGTCTATATGGCAGAAAATACCCAAAAGTGACACCATTCTAAAAACTGCACCCCTCAAGGTACTCAAAACCACATTCAAGAAGTTTATTAACCCTTCAGGTGCTTCACAGTAACTAAAGCAACGTGGAAGGAAAAAATGAATATTTTACTTTTTAGCCACAAAAATGATCTTTTACAAACTTTTTTTTTATTTTCACAAGGGTAAAAGGAGAAAATGGACAGATAAGGTTGTTATGCAATTTCTTCCTGAGTACGCCAATACCCCATATGTGGGGGAAAACCACTGTTTGGGTACACGGCAGAGCTCGTAAGGGAAGGAGCGACGTTTGACTTTTTCAAACTAAAATTGGCTGGAATTTAGATTGGATGCCATGTCGCGTTTGGAGAGCCCCTGATGCGCCTAAACAGTGGAAACCCCCACAAGTGACACCATTTTGGAAACTAGACCCCCTAAGGTACTTATCTAGATCTGTTGTAGCACTTGAACTCATGTTCACAAATTAAAACCTGGGTGTGAAAAAAAAAAAAAAATCCATTTTCCACAAAAATGATTTTTTAGTCCCAAATTTTTGAATTTTCCCAAGGAAATTGGACCCCAAAAGTTGTTGTCCAATTTGTCCTGAGTACGCTGATACCCCATATGTGGGGGGGGGAAACTGTTTGGGCGCACGGCAGGGCTTGGAAAGGAAGTAGTAACGTTTTGGAATGCAGACGTTAATGGGGTCATGTTCCGTTTGCAGTGCCCCAGATGAGCCTAAACAGTGGAAACCCCCCACAAGTGACCCCATTTTGGAAACTAGACCCCCTAAGGAACTTATCTAGATCTTTGGTGAGCACTTTGAACCCCCAAGTGCTTCACACAAGTTTATAATGCCCGGGCATGAAAATAAAAAATCCTATTTTTTTCCCACAAAAATTATCTTTTAGTCACTAATTTTTATTTTCCCAAGGGTAACAGAAGAAATTGGACCACATAAGTTGTTGTACAATTTGTCCTGAGTACGCTGATACCCCATATGTGGAGGGGAACCACTGTTTGGGCGCACGGCAGAGCTCGGAATGGAAGGAGCACCATTTGACTTTTTCCAACCAAAATTGGCTGGAATTGAATTTGGATGCCATGTTGCATTTGGAGAGCCCCTGATGTGCCTAAACAGTGGAAACCCCCCATAAATGACCCCATTTGGGAAACTAGACCCCCTAAGGAACTTATCTAGATTTTTGATGAGCAATTTGAACCCCCAAGTGCTTCACACAAGTTTATAACTGTAGCGCTTCCCACGGCTGTGGGGCGTCGGGACATGGCATAGCTTGCCTAGCTAGCCAATGCTCCCACGCCGCCAGTCCAGACGACGTGAGGCATGGGTCCCAGATGGTAAGAGAATGTGGACCCACTGGACCACGGAGGGAGACCCGGGCCTGCCCGGACTAGGGAAGGGCAGCGACCGGGATCCGTGGCAGCTGAGCATGTGGGCAAGGTGGTGACCTGCAGGACTAGACAACACCGCACAACTTCAGGTAAGAAGAAACATAAAGTTTACTTAAAGAAACAAAATACATAAACAGAAACATAAGACCGGGCTCCGATTCCGCACATCAGAGAAGGGTACACGACTCAGGATCACAGACGAGTGCTGGAGGACATCACGGGTAGATGCAGTCCAGGGTTATCTGGCACGGGCATACTTGGACGGCCTCTCTCTCAGGCCTTAGGCGTAGCACAGGCTCAGCAGGAGAACATCAGACACCGACCTCAGACAGACTTCAGACGATGGCGGGGTCATCACGGGTTGATGAAGTCCAGGATCATCTGGCACGGGCATACTAGTATGGCCTCACTCTCAGGCCTCGGGCGTAGCACAGGCTCAGCAGGAGAACATCAGACACCGGCCCAGGACGAACGTCAGACGATGGCAGGGTCATCACGGGTTGATGAAGTCCAGGGTCATCTGGCACGGGCATACTAGGACGGCCTCTCTCTCAGGCCTCAGGCGTAGCACAGGCTCAGCAGGAGAACATCAGACACCGACCCAGGACAGACGTCATCACAGGGTAGACCAAGAAGGAACCGGCAGGACAAGAGAGCGGGTGGCACCTGGGAAAAGGGCAGGGAATCACGGCAGGGGATATAGGTAGTTTCTGGACAGGCAGGTTTGTCACAGCAAGTGACCAAGGAAGTCTCTGTGGGCAGGCAGGTTGTCACGGCAAGTGACACAGGGCAGGCAGGTTGTCACGGCAAGTGACCAGGCAGTCTCTGGGACAGGCAGGTTGTCACGGCAAGTGACCAGGGCAGTCTCTGGGACAGGCAGGTTGTCACAGCAAGTGACCAGGGCAGTCTCTGGGACAGGCAGGTTGTCACAGCAAGTGACCAGGCAGTCTCTGGGACAGGCAGGTTGTCACGGCAAGTGACCAGGCAGCTCTCTGGGGACAGGCAGGTTGTCACGGCAAGTGACCAGGCAGTCTCTGGACAGGCAGGATATATACGACCTGTTACGGTGGAGCTCTACAGGCAGGTTGCACGGCAATGGCCAGGAGCTACGCAGTAACGCGATACTGGCAGTAGTGATCGGATGCGAGCTCCCAGGAGAGCAGGCAAGAGCCGGGATCTCTGCAGATAATGTCCGAACTTCCGGATGGAGATGCAGTCGGATGGCAGATGATCGCTCCTAGGTGAGCAGGCAAGAGCCGGGGATCTCTGCAGATGACGTCCGAACCTCTGGAAGGAACTGCAGACGGATGGCAGACAGGCAAGCCGACATGGAACAGACAGGTAACTGGAATCAGGAGCTGATGGCTGAAACAGAGTTAGACTGCACAGGAACACGGATTGGATCTCAGAGAGTCAGGAACACAGACAGGAATACGGACTGGAACACAGGCATCGGACTCCGGACATCTGGTACCGATCAGCAGGCTCCGGACATCAAGTAGAGATGGATAGGATCCGGACATCTGGAAGTGGTCATCGGACATCGGATATCAGGCAATGGTCATCGGACATCGGATATCAGGCAATGGTCATCAGGGATAGGATCCGGACATCTGGCAGCGACCTGAAAAGGAACCCCAGCGGTCTGGTGCAAGCCCCGCCTAGCACAACGGGAGCTGGCCGGGGATTGCACAGAAGCTGAGCACAGAGTAACAGAAACTCACACACACCGGACTCCTCCTTCCAAGATGAACTCAGGTTATATAGCAAGGATTCACAGTCACTGGCACAGGGTTCTGGACACAGCAGGATTTCAGGAACATAACACATAGGACACAGTTCAGACAGTCAGGTACAGGATGCGATCCAGGATCAGGGGTTCAGGTAATTAGACACAGAAGGAACAGGCCTGGATATACAGCCTCCAGGAACGGCGATCTGGGTAATCAGCCCCAGCATAGGCGGAAACACAAGACACAATTCAGATATTCAGGTACAGGATGCGATCCAGGATCAGGGGTTCAGGTAATTAGACACAGAAGGAACAGGCCTGGATATACAGCCTCCAGGAACGGCGATCTGGGTAATCAGCCCCCAGCATAGGCGGAAACACAAGACAAAGTTCAGACATTCAGGTACAGGATGATCCAGGATCAGGGAACAAGAAACAGCAGGAACAGGGAATCAGCTCTCCAGAGCTGATTAACTTCAGAGCAGGAGCTGAACACACAACCACATACGGCTAGGTTCAGGGATTCAGTGTGGATTCAATGTGAAGCTCTGGCCACGCCCACTAGGGCTGGGGAACTTTATATATGAGCTGCTTCACAGCGATAGGCTGGAGCAGTAACTCTAGTAAACACCCAATCCACATAAAAGCAGGACAGGTGTGGGCCGCGCCCCCTATGCAGAGCCAGACAGCACAACACAGAGGGAACCCAACAATGGCTGCTGCCAACCATGCAGTAAGTCATGCACCACTGCAGAGGACTTTTCAAGCTACGGACGGCTTTCACAGCAAGTCAGGAACCGCACATGCGGGCGGTCATGCAAAGCAGCGGAGCCACTCACGCAAGTACGGGTACGCAGCAGAGCCGGGAACTGAGCAGCATCCATATAGGTAACAGACAACAGTATCCCAGCTGGTTAGGGGGAAAGGAGCAAAAGGGTTAATGCAAAAAACATGCAAAGTAACGCTGGAAAACAAAGTACAGACAATACCAGCGTTACAGTATCCCCTCCTCAGGCCCCCTCTTCTGAAGACCCAAGTAAAAAAAAATTCCCCAGAAAAATTCACTTGGGTTTGGCGGTAAGTCCCATAGTTCACAATATGGTAGCAGAGTTAATAGCTCGAAAAGTCCGAACCGCTGACCAAGCGGGGAATCGAGCCATCTAGTCCACTTACCCTGTGGGGACCAAGTAGTCTAGTTCACACATCAGGTGGAGCTTGGAGAAAGTCCTGCAGACCGCACATGCTCAGCGGAGTCCATGGCCAGAGCTTACTGTAGCGCTTCCCACGGCTGTGGGGCGTCGGGACATGGCATAGCTTGCCTAGCTAGCCAATGCTCCCACGCCGCCAGTCCACGACGACGTGAGGCATGGGTCCCAGATGGTAAGAGAATGTGGACCCACTGGACCACGGAGGGAGACCCGGGCCTGCCCGGACTAGGGAAGGGCAGCGACCGGGATCCGTGGCAGCTGAGCATGTGGGCAAGGTGGTGACCTGCAGGACTAGACAACACCGCACAACTTCAGGTAAGAAGAAACATAAAGTTTACTTAAAGAAACAAAATACATAAACAGAAACATAAGACCGGGCTCCGATTCCGCACATCAGAGAAGGGTACACGACTCAGGATCACAGACGAGTGCTGGAGGACATCACGGGTAGATGCAGTCCAGGGTTATCTGGCACGGGCATACTTGGACGGCCTCTCTCTCAGGCCTTAGGCGTAGCACAGGCTCAGCAGGAGAACATCAGACACCGACCTCAGACAGACTTCAGACGATGGCGGGGTCATCACGGGTTGATGAAGTCCAGGATCATCTGGCACGGGCATACTAGTATGGCCTCACTCTCAGGCCTCGGGCGTAGCACAGGCTCAGCAGGAGAACATCAGACACCGGCCCAGGACGAACGTCAGACGATGGCAGGGTCATCACGGGTTGATGAAGTCCAGGGTCATCTGGCACGGGCATACTAGGACGGCCTCTCTCTCAGGCCTCAGGCGTAGCACAGGCTCAGCAGGAGAACATCAGACACCGACCCAGGACAGACGTCATCACAGGGTAGACCAAGAAGGAACCGGCAGGACAAGAGAGCGGGTGGCACCTGGGAAAAGGGCAGGGAATCACGGCAGGGGATATAGGTAGTTTCTGGACAGGCAGGTTTGTCACAGCAAGTGACCAAGGAAGTCTCTGGGCAGGCAGGTTGTCACGGCAAGTGACCAGGGCAGGCAGGTTGTCACGGCAAGTGACCAGGCAGTCTCTGGGACAGGCAGGTTGTCACGGCAAGTGACCAGGGCAGTCTCTGGGACAGGCAGGTTGTCACGGCAAGTGACCAGGGCAGTCTCTGGGACAGGCAGGTTGTCACGGCAAGTGACCAGGCAGTCTCTGGGACAGGCAGGTTGTCACAGAAAGTGACCAGGGCAGTCTCTGGGACAGGCAGGTTGTCACGGCAAGTGACCAGGCAGTCTCTAGACAGGCAGGTTGTCACGGCAAGTGACCAGGGCAGTCTCTGGGACAGGCAGGTTGTCACGGCAAGTGACCAGGGCAGTCTCTGGGACAGGCAGGTTGTCACGGCAAGTGACCAGGCAGTCTCTGGGACAGGCAGGTTGTCACGGAAAGTGACCAGGGCAGTCTCTGGGACAGGCAGGTTGTCACGGCAAGTGACCAGGCAGTCTCTGGGACAGGCAGGTTGTCACGGCAAGTGACCAGGCAGTCTCTGGACAGGCAGGTATATACGACCTGATACGGTGGAGCCTCCAGGTAGGCTGCAGTCGGATGGCAGATGATCGCTCCCAGGAGAGCAGGCAAGAGCCGGGATCTCTGCAGATAATGTCCGAACTTCCGGATGGAGATGCAGTCGGATGGCAGATGATCGCTCCTAGGTGAGCAGGCAAGAGCCGGGGATCTCTGCAGATGACGTCCGAACCTCTGGAAGGAACTGCAGACGGATGGCAGACAGGCAAGCCGACATGGAACAGACAGGTAACTGGAATCAGGAGCTGATGGCTGAAACAGAGTTAGACTGCACAGGAACACGGATTGGATCTCAGAGAGTCAGGAACACAGACAGGAATACGGACTGGAACACAGGCATCGGACTCCGGACATCTGGTACCGATCAGCAGGCTCCGGACATCAAGTAGAGATGGATAGGATCCGGACATCTGGAAGTGGTCATCGGACATCGGATATCAGGCAATGGTCATCGGACATCGGATATCAGGCAATGGTCATCAGGGATAGGATCCGGACATCTGGCAGCGACCTGAAAAGGAACCCCAGCGGTCTGGTGCAAGCCCCGCCTAGCACAACGGGAGCTGGCCGGGGATTGCACAGAAGCTGAGCACAGAGTAACAGAAACTCAGCACACACCGGACTCCTCCTTCAAAGATGAACTCAGGTTATATAGCAAGGATTCACAGTCACTGGCACAGGGTTCTGGACACAGCAGGATTTCAGGAACATAACACATAGGACACAGTTCAGACAGTCAGGTACAGGATGCGATCCAGGATCAGGGGTTCAGGTAATTAGACACAGAAGGAACAGGCCTGGATATACAGCCTCCAGGAACGGCGATCTGGGTAATCAGCCCCCAGCATAGGCGGAAACACAAGACACAATTCAGACATTCAGGTACAGGATGCGATCCAGGATCAGGGTTCAGGTAATTAGACACAGAAGGAACAGGCCTGGATATACAGCCTCCAGGAACGGCGATCTGGGTAATCAGCCCCCAGCATAGGCGGAAACACAAGACAAAGTTCAGACATTCAGGTACAGGATGATCCAGGATCAGGGAACAAGACACAGCAGGAACAGGGAATCAGCTCTCCAGAGCTGATCAACTTCAGAGCAGGAGCTGAACACACAACCACATACGGCTAGGTTCAGGGATTCAGTGTGGATTCAATGTGAAGCTCTGGCCACGCCCACTAGGGCTGGGGAACTTTATATATGAGCTGCTTCACAGCGATAGGCTGGAGCAGTAACTCTAGTAAACACCCAATCCACATAAAAGCAGGACAGGTGTGGGCCGCGCCCCCTATGCAGAGCCAGACAGCACAACACAGAGGGAACCCAACAATGGCTGCTGCCAACCATGCAGTAAGTCATGCACCACTGCAGAGGACTTTTCAAGCTACGGACGGCTTTCACAGCAAGTCAGGAACCGCACATGCGGGCGGTCATGCAAAGCAGCGGAGCCACTCACGCAAGTACGGGTACGCAGCAGAGCCGGGAACTGAGCAGCATCCATATAGGTAACAGACAACAGTATCCCAGCTGGTTAGGGGAAAGGAGCAAAAGGGTTAATGCAAAAAACATGCAAAGTAACGCTGGAAAACAAAGTACAGACAATACCAGCGTTACAATAACGTAGAGCCGTAAAATTTAAAAATCATATTTTTTCCACAAAAATGATCTTTTCACCCCAATTTTTATTTTTCCAAGGGTAACAAGACTCCAAAAGTTATTGTGCAATTTTTCCTGAGTGCGCTGATACCCCATATGTGGGGGTAAAACACTGTTTGGGTGCATGGCAGAGTTTGGAAGGGAAGGAGCGCCGTCTGACTTTTTCAACGCAGAATTGGCTGGACGCCATGTCGTGTTTGGAGAGCTCCTGATCTGCCTAAACAGTGGAAACCCCCATAAATGACACCATTTTGGAAACTAGACCCCTCAAGGAACTTATCTAGATGTGTGGTGAGAACTTTTAACCCCCAGGTGTTTCACTAAAGTTTATAACGTACAGCCGTAAAATAAAAAATCTTTTTTTTTTTTTACAAAAATGATTTTTTCGCCCCCAATATTTTTATTTTCACAAGGGTAACAGGAGAAATTGGACCCCAAAAGTTGTTGTCCAATTTGTCCTGAGTACGCTGATACCCAATATGTGGGAGAAAACTACTGTATGGGTACACGTTGGGGCTCGGAAGGGAAGTAGTGACGTTTTGGATTGCAGACTTTGATGGAATGGTCTGGGTGCGTCATGTCGCATTTGGAGAGCCCCTGATGTGCCTAAACAGTGGAAATCCCCAACAAGTGACCCCATTTTGGAAAATAGACCCCACAAGGAACTTATCTAGGTGTGTGGTGAGCGCTATGAAGCCCCAAGTGCTTCACAGAAGTTTATAATGTACAGCCGTAAAAACAAAAAAATATTTTTTTTTGTACAAAAATGATATTTTCGCCCCCAGTTTTTTATTTTCCCAAGGGTAACAGAAGAAATAGGACAAATTGCACAATAACTCTTGGGGTCCAGAGTACGCTGATACCCCATATGTGGGGATAAACTACTGTTTGGACGCATGGCAGAGCTCAGAAGTGAAGGAGCACCGTTTGACTTTTTCAACGCAGAATTGGCTGGAATTGAGATCAGACGCCATGTCACATTTGGAGAGCCCCTGATGTGCCTAAACAGCGGAAACCCCCCAATTCTAACTCCAACCCTAACCCCAACACACCCCTAACCCTAGTCCCAACCCTAACCACAAACCTAACCCTAACACACCCCTAATCCCAACCCTAACCCTAATCCTAACTTTAGCGCCAACCCTAACCCTAACTTTAGCCGCAACCCTAACCCTAATGGGAAAATGGAAATAAATACATTTTTTTAATTTTATTATTTTTCCCTAACTAAGGGGGTGATAAAGGGGGGTTTGATTTACTATTTATAGCGGGTTTTTATGATTGGCAGCTGTCACGCTAAAAGACGCTTTTTATTGCAAAAATAGTTTTTTGCATCGTCACATTTTGAGAGCTATAATTTTTGCATATTTTGGCCCACAGAGTCATGGGAGGTCTATTTTTTTGCGGTACGAGTTGACGTTTTTATTGGTACCATTTTTGAGCAGGTGACATTTTTTGATCGCTTTTTATTTCGATTTTTGGGAGGTTAGAATGAACAAAAATCAGCAATTCATGAATTTCTGTGGGGGAGGCGTTTTTATTGTTCCGCGTGTGGTAAAATTGATAAAGCAGTTTTATTCTTCGGGTCAGTATGATTATGGCGATACCTCATTTATATCATTTTTTTTATGTTTTGGCGCTTTTATAGAATAAAAACAATTTTATATAAAAAATAATTATTTTTGCATCGCTTTATTCTGCGAGCTATAACTTTTTTATTTTTTTGCTGATGATGCTGTATGGCGGCTCGTTTTTTGCGGGACAAGATGACGTTTTCAGCGGTACCATTTTTATTTATATCGGTCTTTTTGATTGCGCGTTATTCCACTTTTTGTTCGGCGGTATGATGATAAAGGATTGATTTTTTGCTTCGTTTTTTTTTTTTTTAAGGGGTTCACTAAAGGGGTTAACTAGTGGGACAGTTTTATAGGGGGGGTACCAAATATGTGTACTTTTATTGTTTTGTTTTTTTTATTTACAGGAAGAAATGAATTTATTGGGGAATATTTTTTTTTTTTTTTATTTATTTTGGATTTTTTTTTATAACCTGTTTATTTTTATTTTTTTAACTTTTTTACTTTGTCCCAGGGTGGGACATCACTGTATTTTATCAAATCGCTGGTGTGACAGTGTGCACAGCACACTGTCACACCAGCGATCGCTCAGGCAGTGCAGCAGGCTTCTCAGTGCCTGCTCTCAGCAGGCCTGAGGAAGCCGCCTCCCTCCAGGACCCCGGCGCCATCTTGGATCCGGGTCCTGTGAGGGAGGAAGCCCTCAGAACAGCGCGATCACATCGCGCTGGTCTGAGGGTCTCAGGGGGGCGTGCAGGGAGCCCCCACCCTGCGCGATCCTCCCCTGTGCCCCCAGTACACCGCGATCATGTTTGATCGCGGTGTGCTAGGGGTTAATGTGCCGGGAGCGGTCCGTGACCGCTCCTGACACACAGTCACGGGTGTCAGCTGTGATAATCAGCTGACACCCGGCGGCGATTAGCTGCGCTCCCCTCAGGAGCGCAGCTGATCGCCTATGACGTACTATCCCGTCCATGGCACGGGGTTTTATGGACGGGATAGTACGTCTAATGTCAGAGAGGGGTTAAGAGCTTTAACCCTTCAGCGTTCGTTTTCTTCTTTAAGAAACCACACTGTTCTAGTTACTGACAGGTTTAACCTGACATATACGGTGTGAGGACATGTCAGATCAGGGTCCAGGTGGTGCGGACCGTCTCCCAGATCCACTACAGGATCAGTCTCGCGTATCTGACACACAGACCTCGATGGCGTCAAGCGCAGCAGTCGGAGGTCTCAGTGATGCCAAAATGGAGGCCCTCACTCGTTCTATTGAAGGCCTGTCTGACCTTATAGGTTATTGGGTGTCAGCCAGATCTTCTCATGGCAGGAAGTGACACAGGCCGGTGCCTTCCTTCCCGCGTAGCGACTCGGAGATCTCTGGTATGGAGGGTTCCCCTTCGAGTTCGGATGGAGAGATGTCCGATTCGGATAAGGAGGATCGGCAGGGACACTCTGCCTCTTTTTCGGGCCGTGCAAAAGCAGAAGCTTTTATTGAAGCTATGAGGGAGGTGTTGCAGTTGCCGGAGGAGGTAACTAGACGTCCTGGTAAGTCGGCCCGGATGTTTCAGGAGTCGCATAGGTCGCGTTCGACCTTACCATCCCTGGATGAGCTTAATGGGGCAGTGGAGAAGGAGCGTCTGTGTCCGGACAAACGTTTTCAGGGGACACGGCTTTTTGAGACACTGTATCCGTGTGCTACGGAGTTGATTGATAATTGGATTCCTTCTCCTGAAGTGGATGTCCCTTTATCTCAGCTTAGCAAATCTTCATTGCTTCCTGTTAAAGGGAAGGCGAGTTTACAGGACCCGCTGGACAGAAAAACGGAGATGGCGGCAAAATCCATCTACGAGGCCGCAGGTCATGGATTCAGAGCAGTGCTGGGTTCCATGTGTGCTTGTAAAGCTTCCCTGAGCTGGTTGGACCGTCTACGGACGGCCTGGCAAAATGGATCCCCTTTATCCGAGGTAGAGGGGCTTCTCGATTTTTTGGAGACTGCAGTCCGGTATGGCTATGATGCAGGTCTGGACACTGCGTCTCTGCTGTCCAGGACACAATCCTCGGCGGTCACAGTCAGAAGAGCTCTGTGGCTTAGACAGTGGACCGGGGACGCGGTTTCCAAGCATGGTTTGCTTTCTTTAGCTTACAAGGGTGGTCAGCTGTTTGGATCTGACCTCACGGAGCTGATTGCCAAGGCTAAGGCAAAAGAAACGGCTTTACCGCAGAAAAGAGCTGTAGCTTCTGCGTCTGGCAGGCCTAGTGCCGGTAGTGGTCGGCGGTCCTTTCGGCCCAGGGGACGGTTCGGTCAGCCCTCTTGGGGATCGGGTCGTCCCTCTTTTTCAGGAAAAAAAGACCGCTCAGAAATCCCGCACTCCCTGGAAACAGAGTTTCCGTCACGACAAGCGGGAAGCGGACAAAAAGCCCGCTAAGGCGGACTGACGCCAGGATCCCACTCGAGGGCTCTCGAGTGGGGGGGTCGCCTGATTCAATTCGAATCAACTTGGGTGTCCCGCGTTTCGGACGCCTGGGTGACGCGGGTTGTGTCGGCAGGTTACTTCATAGAGTTTTCTTCTCGACCCCCAGACAGTTTTTGCCAATCTCGCATTCCGTCAGAGCCCGAGCTACTTGCCGCTCTACTACGAGAGGTCGGTTCCCTTCTGCAGAAGGGTGTGGTGGTACCGGTTCCACCGGAGGATCGGGGAAGAGGGTTTTATTCCAACCTCTTTGTGGTCCCCAAAAAGGAGGACAAATTTCGCCCCATCCTGGATCTCAAAAGATTGAATCGGCATGTCCACACCCGGAAATTCCGCATGGAGTCGCTTCGCTCCGTTGTGGCAGCCCTGTCGCAGAACGACTTTTTGGTGTCAATCGACATTCGCGACGCTTATTTGCACGTTCCAATCGGAAGGGCCCACCAACGCTTCCTTCGTTTTGCCATAGGTCAGGACCATTACCAGTTTGTGGCTTTGCCATTCGGGTTGGCCTCAGCGCCCAGAGTTTTTACAAAAATTCTGGCGCCCCTCATGGCGATTCTTCGAAGGCAGGGAGTTACGATTCTTCCCTACCTGGACGACCTTCTGATTGTGGCGTCTTCAAAGGAGGAGGCGGTGACTGCTCGCAATCTATCCCTTCAGCTCCTGGAGGACTTCGGGTGGCTGGTCAATTGGGAGAAGTCGTCTCTGGAACCGTCGCAGTCAATCCTTTTTTTGGGGATGCACTTCGACACGGTACGAGCAGTGGTGTCTCTGCCTCCAGACAAGCAAGCATGTCTCCTTCGACATGTTCAGGTTATGAAATCTTCGACAGCGATGTCCCTTCGAAGCTGTATGCGCCTTTTGGGTTTGATGGTGGCGTCCATGGAGGCACTTCCGTTTGCCCAGTTTCATTCCAGGGCCCTCCAAAGGCTCATTCTGAGCCGTTGGGATCGATCGCAGGCTTCACTGGATTGCAGGGTCATCATCTCCCACAGGGTACGAGAGTCGCTAGGATGGTGGTTACGTCCAGAAGCGTTATCCCTGGGGAAGTCTTTCCTCCCTCTGAAGTGGTCGGTCATAACCACCGATGCCAGCCTGACGGGCTGGGGGGGTGTCTGGAACGATCTCTGGATTCAGGGAGTATGGTCGTCGGAAGAGTCTGTCTTGCCGATCAACATCCTGGAATTGAGGGCGATTTTCCTTTGCCTCCAACACTGGACGGTCCCTTTAAGCGGTCTGCCAGTCCGAGTGCAGACAGACAATGCGACGGCGGTCGCATATATCAACCACCAAGGCGGGACAAGGAGTTCCAGGCTCATGGTGGAGGTATCTCGGATCCTGGTATGGGCAGAGACCAGAGTGCCAGCCATCTCTGCGATCCACATTCCGGGAGTTCAGAATATCACGGCGGACTTTCTCAGTCGCGAGAAGATGGATCCCGGAGAATGGAGTCTTCATCCGGAAATTTTTGCACTGCTGTGTTCCCGTTGGGGAACTCCCCAAGTGGATTTGATGGCATCCAGGTTCAATGCCAAGTTACCGACTTTCATGTCCAGGTACAAGGACCTGAAGGCTGTGGCGGTGGATGCTCTGGTGGCTCCGTTAGACCATTTCGAGCTAATCTATGTGTTCCCGACGATATCCTTACTTCCTCTGGTGTTGCGTCGGATCAGGCTGGAGAGAATCCCGGCTATGTTGATAACCCCAGATTGGCCAAGGAGGACGTGGTTCTTGACACTGGTGTCGCTTCTGGCAGCGCCTCCATTTCCACTTCCTCTTCGCCCGGACCTGTTAACCCAGGGGCCCGTTCGTCATCCGGACCTGAAGTCTCTGCGTTTGACGGCGTGGCTCTTGAGACCGAAATTTTGACCCGTCAAGGTTTTTCAGCCGAAGTCATTGCCACTTTGCGAGCTGCCAGAGGTCCGGCTACTACTAGGATTTACCACAAGACTTGGGAAGCCTTCTTTTCGTGGTGTTCGGGTTCTTCAAGGAACCCGAGGATTTTTTCCATTCCCAATTTGTTGGTTTTTCTGCAATTCGGGCTGGACAAGGGTTTGGCAGTTAGCACCCTGAAGGGTCAGGTTTCTGCTCTGTCCTTGCTATTTCGGAAGGCTATCGCCTCGCGTAGGGACATACGTTCCTTTTTTCGCGGAGTAACACGTCAGTTTCCGCCGTGGAAGGTGCCTGTGTCTCCTTGGCGGCTCAATCTTGTTTTGGAGGCTCTTCAACATGGGCCTTTTGAGCCTATGGACTCTGTTAACCTTTCTTTGCTTTCTTGGAAGGTTGCCTTTCTAGTGGCGGTCACCTCTTTGAGAAGGGTTTCTGAGTTGGTGGCTCTTTCTTGTTCGCCTCCTTTTCTGGAGTTTCACCCGGATCGTGTAGTGCTTCGCACACGGGGCGACTTTCTACCTAAGGTTGTGTCGCAATTTCATGTTAACCAGGATATTGTGTTGCCCTCGCTCTGTCCGGTGCCGAGGAATGCAAAGGAACGGGCTTTGCACACATTGGATCTGGTGCGGGCTTTGAAGTTCTATTTGTCTATTACTCAAAGTTTTCGGAAGTCAGACTCTCTGTTTGTGATTCCAGCAGGTCGTCGGCGTGGTCAACGAGCTTCCAAGGACACTATAGCTTGTTGGATTCGGTCGGCCATTTTAGAGGCTTACCGACTTATGGGCGAACCTTGCCCGGTTAAGATTCGAGCTCACTCCACAAGAGCTGTGGGTTCATCGTGGGCCTTTCATCAAGGGGCCTCGGCAGCTCAGCTCTGCCGGGCGGCGACCTGGCGCTCCGTCCACACGTTTACAAAATTTTATAAGGTGGACGTCAGTGCTTCCGCTGATGCGGCCTTAGGACGAAGGGTCCTACAGGCGGCTGCAGTTTAAAGTTTTTTCGTTAACTTGTGTTTAGCGCTAGTTGCGCATTTACTTAGGTTGTTGGAATCTGCCTTTTTTTTTGGTTTTTTCCCACCCTTAATTGTTGGACTGCTTTGGGACGTCCCACTAGTAATGACTAGTGTGTCTCCCTTCCTTCTCATCTGCTGCTGAAAGACGGATTTTGGTAAGAACTTACATGTAAAATCCTTTTCAGCGAAGGAAGGAAGGGAGACACAGCTCCCTCCCATGGCAGAAGTGTGTTGTTGTGTTTTCAGATGCGGCGTGACCCTTCTCTGATAGCGATTATCTGGGCTGAGGTCGGCGTGCTAAGGCTCTTTTCCAGCATCGCCAGCTCATCGCAGTAGTCAGGTTCAGTGAGTAGTACCTGGAACTGTGTGTTTTTTTCCTGTTACATGCATAACCTGTATTCTTGTCTTTTCTCTGAAGTCCTTCAGAAGGGGTTATGTTGCTCCGTGGTGATATTTGCTCTTCCTTAGCTTGTGTACGACTGGAGAGCTGGAGTAGGAGGAGCCCGAGCTGGAGGGGCCGGTCAACACTCTTTTTAATCTGAGGTATCTATCCCATCTGGGCTCCGCCTACCCACTAGTAATGACTAGTGTGTCTCCCTTCCTTCCTTCGCTGAAAAGGATTTTACAGGTAAGTTCTTACCAAAATCCGTCTTTTAAGTGTACAGCAGGGGCATTAATATACTTTAAAAGGATAGCTGGGGCCTTAATTTGTAAGGGGACAGTAGGGGCATTAATACTTTCTTAAGGGGCACTAATACTTTTTAAGGAGGTAGTTGGGGTACTAATACTATGTGGATGGTTGGGATATTGATACTTTCTAAAGAGCGCACTAATAATTTTTAAAGGGACAGTTGGGGTGTTAATACTTTTTAAAAGCACAGAAGGGGCATTCATACTATCAAAGGGGGCACTAACACTTTTAAAAGGGACAGTCTGGCTGTTAATGCCCCTAGTGTGCCTTTAAAAAGTATTATCACCCGGACTGTCCCTTTTAAAAAGTAATACCCCAACTACCCCTTTAAGAACGATTAGTGCTTCCTTTAGAAAGTATCAATGCCCCCCTTACAAAGTATTAATACCCCAACGATCCCTTTAAAAAGTATTCGTGCCCCCTTTAGAAAGTATGAATACCTCTGCTGTGCCTTTAAAAAGTGTTAATACTGGAATTAATAATTTGCAATGGTGACTCTAAGCCAGGGGTGGGGAACGTCCGGCCCGCGGGCCGTATACGGCCCGCCATATCACCTGGTCCGGCCCGGCTCCTGGTGAGCGGAAGCGGAAGATCCATCTCTGCTTCCCCCCACAGTGACAGCAGCGACAGCCAGCCGGGACTGTGCGATCCCCCGCCCCTCTCCTGCACGCCGCCTGTCGTGTGTGAGTAGAGCCGCCACTGGGTAAGTGTGTGCACATAGCAGGGCCGGGCAAGTGCCGGGGCCATGAGCAGGCGGGGGGGCCCACTCGCTGTCGCGCCCGTTAGCGATGTCAGCGCCGCCACTGGGCCCCACCCCGCTTGCTCAGGTCCCCTGCAGGAGCCCGGCGCAATACTCACCCCTCCCCGTGCCTCCGCTGCCGCAGCTCCGAGCTCCAGGGGGCGCCGGTGCTTTCTCTCTCACAGCAGCGCCGCTGAATGACGTCATCATTCAGCGGCCGGCTGTGGCAGAGAGTGCGCGGACAGGTGAGATCGGTGTGTGTGTGTCTGCCTGCCTGTGTGTGTGCCTGTGTGTATGTGATGTGTGTGTGTGTTGTGTGTGTCTGCCTGCCTGTGTGTGTGCCTGTGTGTATGTGAGAGAGTGCTGCCTGCCGTGCTGTATGTGTGATGGTGGTGGGGGGGAGGCAGGCAGTGATGGTGGTGAGGAGGAGGCAGGCAGTGATGGTGGTGAGGAGGAGGCCATGATGATGATGATAATGGGGAGGCAATGATAATGGGAAGGCGATGATGATGATATTAATGGGAAGGCGATGATGATGATATTAATGGGGAGGCAATGATGATGATATTAATGGGGAGGCAATGATAATGATGATGATGGGGAGGCAATGATAATGGGAAGGCGTTGATGATATTAATGGGGAGGCAATGAATGATGATGATGGGAAGTCAATGATAATGATGGGGAGGCGATGATGATGATGGGCAGGCATTGATGATGATGGGGAGGCAATGATAATGATGGGGAGGCGATGATGATGATGGGCAGGCATTGATGATGATGGGGAGGCAATGATAATGATGGGGAGGCGATGATGATGATGGGCAAGCATTGATGATGATGGGGAGGCAATGATAATGATGGGGAGGCGATGATGATGATGGGCAAGCATTGATGATGATGGGGAGGCAATGATAATGGGAAGGCAATGATATTAATGGGGAGGCAATGAATGATGATGATGGGGAGGCAATGATAATGATGGGGAGGCGATGATGATGATGGGCAGGCATTGATGATGATGGGGAGGCAATGATAATGATGGGGAGGCGATGATGATGATGGGCAGGCATTGATGATGATGGGGAGACAATGATAATGATGGGGAGGCGATGATGATGATGTGCAGGCATTGATGATGATGGGGAGGAAATGATGATGATGGGGAGGAAATGATGATGATGAGGAAATGATGATGGGGAGGAAATGATGATGATGGGGAGTCAATGATGATGGGGAGGCAATAATGATGATGGGGAGGCGATGATGATGATGATGATAATGGGGAGTCTTTCCACAGAGCCTTTTCCTGAGCCGTAACAGTGCAGAACGCAGCACAGCGCAGAGGAGAGCTCTATATTTTGTATGGAGCATTATATGGGGACCAGTATCCTGTATGGAGCATTATATGAGTAGCAACATCATCAATACCTCCCAATATCAAACGCCTCACCAAAGAGAAGTCATTCCAGCCATCACATTAGGTAGGAGTTATTTAAATGTTTGAATAAATATAGTTGGCTAATGTTTAAGTTTATTAATGAGTGATGAGCGAGTACACTCATTGCTCGGGCTTTCCTGAGCATGCCCGGGTGTCCTCCGAGTATTTTGGCATGCTCGGAGATTTAGTTTTCGTTGCCTCAGCTCCCTGATTTGCAGCTGCTGGACAGCCTGAATACATGTGAGGAATGCTTGTTTGTTAAGGAATCCCCACACGCCAAAATACTCAGAGGACACCTGAGCATGCTTGGGAAAACCCGAGCAACGAGTATACTCGCTCATCATTATTAATAATTTTATGCGGCCCCCGAACACTATTATAAAATTCCAAATGGCCCTCGGCAGAAAAAAGGTTCCCCACCCCTGCTCTAAGCGAATATTAAAGGGAATCTGTCACCCATTTTTGCAATATCAGATAAAGATATCACTGAATAGCGCGTCCCATAATTAATCTATGGGTACCTATTATATCTCAGACACCCCAGTTTTCATGTCAAAATACCTTTGTAAAGTTCGTTTTTCAGTATGCAAATACATGCGGTCGGGTCCGATGGGCGGCGTTTATTCTCATCCCCCCCCCGCTTCTCGACTTGTTCCACGTATCTTCGTCTGTGAATATCACAGACGGCGTACGGTTTCCACGCTTGCGCGTTCAAAAGTGCTAACGCGCATGTGCAGTGTGCTTTGCCCAACAGCGGGCAAAGTATAAAAATAAAATCAGGTCATGCGCATGCGCCAGTATTTCCGGCGTCCAGGAAATGACTGCTTGCCTTGGATGACTTCCGGGGCAAGGAAAGTCAGGCAAAATAGTGGCGCATGCGCAGTAATGATTTTATGCTTTGCCCACTGTTGGGCAAAGCACAATGCGCAAGTGCAAGTGCGGAAACCGGACGCAAAAGGAAGAAAAGAAGTGCGTAGGGCAAGAATGGAGGCGGTGGGGGAATGAGAATTAACGCCGTCCATCGGACCAGACCGCATGGATTTGCATCCTGAAAAATGAACTTTACAAAGGTATTTTGACATGAAAACTGGGGTGTCAGGAGATATGATAGGTACCAATAGATTAATTATGGGACGCACTATTCAGTGATATCTTTATCTGATATCGCAAAAATGGGGTGACAGATTCCCTTTAATACTTCCATAAGGGGGCGCTCATGGTACATTGCTTTAAGGGGCACTTTGCCCTGAAGTTGTCAGGCCTCTAAACCAATGTACATGTAGATTGGCTCTGGTGTGGCTGCTCTGTACACACTGTCCCCACAGCAGGCGGTAATGTTTGTAGCACGAGTCTTGTTCCTGCACAAAAATAAACGTAAATTCCCAAAATCCGGCTCCTCCCCCTCTCTCCTCCCCTCTCTCTCCTCCCCCTCCCCCACCCAGCGAGGATCCGAAGGGGTTAATGATTTCCGGATGCCGAACGGAACAAAATGCGGAAATGAATGTATGACGTAACCGTGAGGAGGTGGGGATATCTGCTCTAACCCCGCCCAGCGTCGCTCGTGCGGCCAATCACAGGCGCCCGAGTCAGTTTCCCGCCAAACTATAAACCGCGCCAAAGCAGCAGCGCGGGAGTTGTGCACACACTTCTCCGGAGTCTGCAGCGGTCGCTCCACAGCAGCCGCCATCATGTGGATCCAGGTGCGCACCATGGACGGCCGGGAGACGCACCGCATTGACTCCCTGTCTAAACTGACCAAGGTGGAGGAGCTGCGGGAGCGGATCCAGGAGGTGTTCGGAGCGGAGCAGGATCGGCAGCGGCTCTTCTACCGGGGGAAGCAGATGGAGGACGGACACACGCTCTTTGATTACAGCGTCGGCCTGAATGACATCGTGCAGATGCTGCTCCGCCAGCTCCCGCCTCCTCCTCCTCCTCCCTCGGCGCCGGTAACGGCGGAAGAGCCCGGTGACGACTCCCCGATGTCGGAGACTGAGCCGGAGGAGGAGCCCAGCGCCCGCGGCCTGTACCGGGTAAAGGAGCCGGTGGACGCCCGGGACCTGCACATGGGCGCCTGGTTCGAGGCGGAGGTGGTGAACGTGACCCGGGGAAGCCCGGAGACCCCGCTGATGACGTCATCTACCATATCAAGTATGATGGCTATCCTGAGAATGGGGTGGTGCAGCTGAGGGGCCAGGACGTGCGCCCCCGGGCCCGGAGCACGCTGCCCTGGGAGGAGCTGCGGGCCGGACTGGTGGTCATGCTCAACTACAACCCGGACGACCCTAAAGAGAAGGGCTACTGGTACGACGCCGAGATCCTCCGCAAGAGGGAGACCCGGACCGTGAAGGAGCTGTACGCCAGGGTCCTACTGGGGCAGGCGGGCGACTCCCTCGACAACTGCAGGATCAAATTTGTGGATGAGATTTATAAGATCGAGAAACCCGGCGACTCCGAACAGTCCTCCGAGCCGCCCCCGAGACGCCAAAATGGTCCCGAATGTAAGCACTGCAAGGACAACCCCCACGTCAAGTGCCGCATGTGCGCCTGCCACGTCTGCGGGGGCAAGCAGGACCCCGGGGAGCAGCTGCTGTGCGATGAGTGCGACATGGCCTTCCATATCTACTGCCTGGACCCTCCTCTTTCTTCGCTCCCCCAAGATGACGAAGACTGGTACTGCCCCGAATGCAGGAACGATACCAGCGAGGTGGTGTCGGCCGGGGAAAAGCTGAAGGAGAGCAAAAAGAAAGCCAAGATGGCATCCGCCAGCTCCTCGTGCCATAGAGACTGGGGGAAAGGCATGGCGTGCGTCGGGCGCTCCAGAGAGTGCACCATTGTCCCGTCCAATCACTACGGCAAGATACCCGGTGTACCCGTTGGCGCCATGTGGAAGTTCAGGGTGCAGGTTAGCGAGGCGGGTGTGCATCGGCCTCATGTGGCCGGCATCCATGGAAGAAGCCATGATGGCTCCTATTCTCTGGTCCTGGCTGGTGGTTACGAGGATGATGTTGATAATGGGACTGAGTTTACCTACACCGGGAGCGGAGGTCGTGACCTCTCCGGTAACAAGCGGACGGCGGAGCAGTCATGTGACCAGAAACTGACCAACATGAACCGAGCACTAGCCATGAACTGTAACGCCCCCCTCAATGACAAGCAAGGGGCCGTTGCCAAGGACTGGAAAGCGGGCAAACCCGTGCGTGTCGTACGTAATGCCAAGGGGCGGAAACACAGCAAATTCGCCCCAGAGGACGGTAACCGATACGACGGCATCTACAAAGTGGTGAAATACTGGCCTGATAAGGGCAAGTCCGGCTTCCTCGTGTGGCGCTACCTGCTAAAAAGAGATGACGACGAGCCGGCGCCATGGTCCAAGGAGGGCAAAGAACGTGGTAAAAAACTGGGCCTCACAATGCAGTACCCCGAGGGTTACCTAGAGTCTGTGGCCAACAAGGAGAGGGAGAAGGAAAACTCCGGTGTGGAGGAGACTCCGAGCAAAGGCAAGAGAAAGAGGAACTCTGAAAACGCCAAAGCTCTGACACCTTCTATTGGAACCCGAAGAAAACTAAAGTGGAACGCTACAAGCTGACCCCGGAGCAAAGCGAGCTGATCAGAAAGGACGAGCTGAACGCCAAGTTGTGGAATGAGGCCATGTCCTATCTAAAGGAGGGGCCCAAATTCATCAGCAAGGTGGAGGAGACCTTCCTGTGCATCTGCTGCCAGGAGGTGGTGTACGAGCCCATCACCACCGAGTGTCTGCACAACATCTGCAAGAGCTGCCTGGACCGCTCCTTCAAGGCCTCCGTGTACAGCTGTCCGGCCTGCCGACACGACCTGGGCAAGAACTACGACATGAGGGTGAACAAACCCCTCAGAGCGTCCTCGGCCAGCTCTTCCCGGGCTATGAGAGCGGACGGTAGATCGCACCAGAGACTACGCAGTCCAGGATATGGCCATAAAGTTTCTCGCCCACGTTGGGGCGTAATTTTCCCAGTGTTTCCTCCTTCGTCTTTGTCCTGATGCTCCAGACTTGCTGCTACCTCTGTATCCAGTTCTGCATTTTCATAGCTCTTATATATGTTCTTCTGTAGTGCAGGTGTCATAATCTATGCATATTCTGGTGACTTTTCATAGTTGACCGTTCTTCTTTTTTCTGTGCAGGACATTTATTTTCCATCAATTGCACTGATTTTATTTTGCATTTGTTTTTATAGGGTTAATCCTGACGTTAGAGGGGTTATGTATGTACTGATAGGATTGTGGCTGCCTACATGCTTGTCTTCTGTTCTAACTTTATTATAGCACTGTTCTGCCGCCCAGATGACCTCCGAGCTGTTGCAAAACTGCAGCTCCCAACATGCCTGCTGTAAGAAATCACTGGGAACTGTAGTTTAGCAACAGGTTTTTGGAAACCATTTTTCCAGCATGTTGGGTGTTGTAGTTTTGCATCAACATGCCCTGATAAAAGCATGCAGTCATGCTATGCTGGGAGTTGTAGTGCTACAACAGCTAGAGAGCTGCAGGTTTGAGGCCAATGTTTAACACGCTCTCCAGCCTGTGATCTTTCTACTGATGTTCCACTACAAAGCCCAGCATGCACTGACAGAATGCAATCATGCCAAAACTCTTTTGTTTTTTTTGGGTAGTTTTAACATTGCCATTCCTGTCCACTGGTTTTGGGGCTGCCATACCAGACATACTGCATTGTCTATAGTGTTGCTGAAACCTACAACTCCTCCTTTAGGTTCTTCCTCTTCTTTCCGCAGCGGAGTCCCAGGAATCAGATTTTAAAGGGAAATGCATTTATATTGTTTTTTTTTTTTCAGTATCCTTAAAGGGGTAATATAATTTGAGAGCTTTTATGTGTGTTGCTGATGAGTGTGACTGGGGGGGGGGATTGTCCTGCAACACCCACCGATCAGTCTACACATTGTTCTGGCGTGCACATCTCCTGCAGAAGCGCTCGCACAGAGCGTCATACTCTACTGTATAAGTGATCGGTGGTAGTCTCAGGACCTGGATCCCCATTGATCATGCTCTATAAAATCTGTTCAAATGATAAGTTTCCCTTTAAAGGTAGTAGGACCAGTGAGCAATTTTTTTTTTGAATGACTGTATTAGTCTGCACCCACCAATCAATAATAACCCCGCTTTGTGGTCTTCATGCCTCAGTCCATCTGTGTCCCATCTGCAGAGATGTGATCTACCCCTATCAGGCAAGGGCTGTCCAACAAAGCACTGTGATTGTTACCTGTAATGACTGTATCCGAGGGGAAAATCCAATCAGTTCTAGGGTCAGTGCTGCAGATCGTTATTAGCCGTTGTGACTGTTTTTAGGTTTCTACGTTCAGACATTAGTTGTGAATCTAAGAAAACAATGGATTCCATGTGTTCCAATAAACTTCCAATTTTATTGTATATGTTGCTTTTATATATTGTTTTCTGTGCACAGGGGGATCGGGCTGTTTTTAATAAATGTCCCATGTTTGCCTTTGACAACCTGTGAATTTGCAGCGGTTCTATAACTTCCAGAAAGCCATAACTGCGTGCTTACATGAGCTGGAGAGCTGCAGGTAAATGCATTATTAGACCAGTGGGTCTCCAGCTAGAACTCCTGTTACAACTCTCAAGATTTCAGTCCTTGGCGGTTATAGATGGAGATTGACTGGTCTAATGCATTCACCTACAGCTTATGTAAGACTACAACTCCCAGCAAGCGTTTTTATCTGGTCTTCTATTAAAGGGGCTTCCTGTGGGCCTCAGTGGTCTTTTTCATGTCTGGCATGTGACTACTGGGGCCATTTATTTTTGTCCAGGATTTAAAAAGGGAGGGAAATAAAAAACATGGCTGCTTTCTTTCCAAAACATCGCCATCCCTTCATACTGAGTTGTGCCGCGGTATTGCAGCTACCTTCACTATAATAGGGCTGAATTGCCATACCAGATGCACAACCCATATTTATGAGGGGGAGAGGGTTTGTTTCTGGAAGAAAGCAACCATGTTTTTTCTCCCCAATCCTTTTTTTTTTTTTTTTTTTGTAAAGGTGTACACAGGATAGGCCTTCATTGTCTGGTCACTGGTATGACCACCACTCTTTGAAATGTAGTGGAGATTGATTGATCGTGCTGCCTTTCTATTTTTAGGTCTGTAGAAATTAGATGTCGTCTTTCACTCCCTTTAGAGTAAATGGAATAGGAGGGATCTGAGACCCCCTGTTCTTTGAAGTGCAGTTTTTGTTGCCTATAGCAACCAATTACAATGCAGCTTTTATTCTGCAGGGGTGGAAAATGAAGTGAAAGCTGCGCTGTGATTGGGGCAGATTTATGTAAACAGTGTGAGGCTATGTGCACAAGTTGCGTTTTTGCTGCGTTTTTACGCGGCGTAATCGCTTAAAAAAACCGCATCGCATGCAATCCTATGGGATTACACATTGCTGTGCACATGCTGCGTACTTTTGCGGAGCGTAATCGCTTCACGTAAAAATAAGCAGCATGTCCATTCTTTTGCGTAATCGCGGCGATTATGCCGCCATAGGATTGCATTGAAATGCTCACTTTACACATGTGGCTATGCCCACCGTGCGTTAAGTGAGCGCTTCATGTGCGGATGGTACCCAGGGTCTGGAGGAGAGGAGACTCTCCAGGCCCTGGGTACCATATTCCTGTCAAAAATAGAATTACAATAATATTGATATACTCACCCTCTGTCGGCCCCTGAGTCTTCCCGCTCCTCAACTGCGCTGCCGCCAACTTCCGTTCCCAGGGATACATTGTGAGAGTCACCCCAGATGACGTAGCGGTCGAGTGACGGCAACGTCGCAAAGGTCATTCTCCCTGGGAACGGCACTTGCCGGCAGCGTCGCTGAGGAGCGGGAAGACTCCGGGGGCCGACAGAGGGTGAGTATATCAATATTTATTTATTTTATTTTTTTTACATATTAGTAAACAGTTGGTCACACTTGTCAGCACTATTCTTGACAAGTGTGACCAACCTGTCAATCACTTTTCCAAGCGATGCTTCAAATCACTTGGAAAATCGTGAGCATTCTGCAAGCTGAAAACGCTTGTGTTTTGCGGTAAAACGCAAACTAATTACGTGTTTTACCAGCAGCCGAGAGTTGCGCAAATGCTCCGTAAAATTACGGAGCATTTGCGCAACGTGTGCACATAGCCTAAGGAAAAAACACTGTTGCCCATGGCAACCAATCACTGCGCAGCTTCCATTTTTGTTTTTTTTGTATTCAGCTCTTGTAACAGCTGCACTGTGATTGGTTGCTATGGGCAACACATGTTTTTCTTACACTGGGATGACGTGGCAGCACATGGAGGCCTAGCAGGTTGCACAGTGTTGTCTTTCAGAAAGGTGCGGGTATCCGTCACTTCACCCCATCACGTGATACACCAATGTGAATACATCATTCCCGTCATCCCTCCATACTCCGCAGGGGCCGGCTGGAGTTTCCTTCCCTCTAAGGCTAAGTGCACATGTTCAGGAATATTTGCATATTTTCCGCGGTAAAAACGCGAAAAAAACGCAAGCATTAAGCATCCTATACATGTTAATTGATTCCGCATGTTTTGGCCACATGTTGCGTTTTTTTTCCGCAAAAAAAAACGCTTTGCGGAAAAAATAGCAACATGTTCATTAATTTTGCGGAATGTAAGCGGTTCATGTGCGGTGGTACCCAGGGTCTGGAGGAGAGGAGACTTTCCTCCAGGCCCTGGGTATCATATCCCTGGTAAAACAACAATTAAAATAACAAATAATGATATTCTCACCTTCCGGCGGCCCCCGCAGCTTTCCCGCCTTCAGCGACGCTCCCGGCAACTCCCGGTCCCAAGAGTCCTTTGCGAGATCACCCAGAAGGCGTAGTGGTCTCGCGTGATGCTACGTCATCGGGGTGATTTGTCGCAAAGGACTCCTGGGACTGGGAGTTGCCAGGAGCGTCGCTGAAGGCGGGAAAGCTGCGGGGGCCGCCGGAAGGTGAGAATATCATTTGTTATTTTTTTTTATTATTTTTACATTCGCTCTTTTTACTATTGATGCGGTATAGGCGGCATCAATAGTAAAAAGTTGGTCACACTTGTCAAACACAGTGTGACTCGTGTGACCAACCTGTCAATCAGTTTTCCAAGCGATGCTACAGATCGCTAGGAAAACGCTAGCATTCTGCAAGCTAATTACGCTTGCAAAACGCTAGTTTCTGGCGGGAATACGCATACAAAAAAAAATGCGTATTTCCCGCGGGAGAAGTGCGGGATTGCCGCGGAAATTTCCGCGGCAATTCCGCAACGTGTGAACTTAGCCTAATAGTAGCAATCAAAGCTGTTTCAGATCGACTATACATATAAAAGGAATGTCCTAAATTTACATTTTATTTTTTTTCAATTGTTGAAAAAAGTTAAGTATTAATGTGTTTTAATTTTTTTTTTTTTTATTTAAAAAAAATGGGAAAATATTAGAAGTTGATTATTTTCAACTTTTAAACTTTAGAGGGAGCAGCTTCCGTCAAAATAGGAAGGATAGTATCCATAGTATCAAGTGTATGAAGCCGTACTGACACTGACGTAGTCCAGATGGAATCTAATAATGGTGCAAACACAAAACCGTAATGAAAAAACAACCACACTGGAGAAAAAGACGACATGGACATATGCAGGCGATATAGTGCAGTGTGTAATATTTGGTGCTAATATCTTACAGGAATGGACATATATGCACAATGCTGTAATGTAAAAGTACATGTATATGAATGAGACACCATATTACATGTTGTACTATATTGCCTGCATTTATCCTCTCCACCGTGTTGTCTTTTTCCCATTGTTCTGTTTTTAAATGCCCATATCTTCATTTTTAATTTTTTTTTTTTTTTTAATCAAATCTTTTTATTTTCTCATTGAACCTCTTGTAGTGCTATCTCGCATTACAACTGCAGTAAATGTGGGCGCACTTGTCTGATGTCACTTCTCCCCTGCTGGGTGTTTGCAATAGGATAAGGGATGATGTTTAGGATCACCGTGCGCAGACTTTGATGTTGATGACTGCAAAGTGATGCCAAGATGTGGAGCGTGACACCGAGCTGCATCACACATAATGGAATTAGCTACATAGCTGACTGTATCACACCTGAAAGGATTAGATGCACGGCTCTGCTCAGTCAGTGTTCCCCACTTCCAGTCCACAAGAGCCCAATTCCAGTCCACAAGAGCCATAATTTTAGGATTCCCTTAGTACTGCACTTGTGATGGCATTATCTTGGCTCTTGAAGACTGGAGTTGGGTGATGTAATGCCTCATTCAGACGTCTCTGCATTACTGACATCTGAATGAGGCTTTACACTGACAGCGCTGAATCGGTGGTCGGCGCACAGCAGCGTGATAATATCTGGTGACAGAAGTAGTGCGTGCAGGTCAGGCCGCCAGGTATTGTACTAGTATTGGCCGGCTACCGAGCTGTTGTCACCGCTGCAAGATGTCAGTTCAGAGCAGGACTGCAAAGGTGACATCTTTAAGCGGTGAGAACAAGTCGGTAGCCTGACAAGTAGAACGATGTTAGGCTGCTGACCTTTGGACACCACCGCTTCATGGCCTTCCTGTCACCACCGAGTGGGAAATTATTTTTATTTGCACGGTGCAGAGCTAAAATAAAATGGTGCCTGTCCCTGCCCTCACCCCCAGGGGCTATGTCCTGTTTACGGCTCATATAGTACAATAGATGCGGTTAGAGACCGACAGCAGTCTCCTATGGCCTGGGGCTGCCATATTTGCTGTGTGCGGACACTTGCCAGCAAATAAAAACTTGCAGCCCCCAGCGTCTGCGGTAAAAAAAACAAAAAAAACACATTTCATAAATTAATGCTTATATAATCAATCTAATGGTGTACAATAATAAATTATATTGTGGTACCGTGTTAGCCAGAAAATCGATGTGAATACTTTTCCATCCAATTATGACAAGAGCATTCTTAAGGTGATACCTTTATTGGCTAACCAGAAAATTATATGTTCGCTAGCTTTCAGAGCTCAAGGCTCCTTCAGGCAAGATTACATTTCCAAATGTAATCTTGCCTGAAGAAGGAGCCTTGAGCTCTGAAAGCTAGCGAACATACCTTTATTGGCTAACCAGAAAATTATATCACCTTAAGAATGCTCTTGTCATAATTGGATGGAAAAGTATTCACATAATCAATCTAAAAATCACAAAGCATTCACTTTAAAGGGAATATCTTATCCCACAATTTTTTTTCAACTATTGAAAAAAAAAAAGTGAAGTATTAATGGTTTAATTTTTTTCAAAAAATTTTATGGTATGAATAAATTTTTTATTTTTTTTGTGTTTTTCTTTTTTAGGCCGGCGTCACACTAAGGAGGAATACGGACGAGTGAGAGGCGTGAAAATCACGCATTACACTCGGACCAATATTTCTCTATGGGGCAGCTCTGATCATGCATATTTTTCTCGGGTGTTTGTTACGGTGCGAGACACCCGCAGCATGCTGCGATTGTACGCGTATTACGCCCATTGTACGCCAATGAAAGTCTATGGGTGCGAGAAAACAACTGATTACACACGGACCAGACGTGTGATTTGCGAGAAATATGCATCGTGTCCTTTAGAAAAGCCGGCAATTCATCCCGGCTATACTGTAAAAATCACACTGACAGGGTTAATAATGAATAGAAAATACATATACACACATAGAATACACATATATATATATATATATATATATATATATATATATACATGTCATTGAGACATATATATATATATATATATATATATATATATATATATATACACATATACAGTACAGACCAAAAGTTTGGACACCTCATTCAAAGATTTTTCTGTATTTTCATGACTATGAAAATTGTACATTCACACTGAAGGCATCAAAACTATGAATTAACACATGTGGAATTATACATTACACTTTACAAAAAAGTGTGAAACAACTGAAAATATGTCTTATATTCTAGGTTCTTCAAAGTAGCCACCTTTTGCTTTGATTACTGCTTTGCACGCAGAAAAGGTGAACGGATGGACTCTATATAGTGCAGCAGGCCTTCATGGTAAAATAGCTGCTAGGAAACCACTGCTAAGGACAGGCAACAAGCAGAAGAGACTTGTTTTGGGCTAAAGAACACAAGGAATGGACATTAGACCAGTGGAAATCTGTGCTTTGGTCTGATGAGTTCAAATTTGAGATCTTTGGTTCCAACCACCGTGTCTTTGTGCGACGCAGAAAAGGTGAACGGATGGACTCTACATGCCTGGTTCCCACCGTGAAGCATGGAGGAGGTGGTGTGATGTTGTGGGGGTGCTTTGCTGGTGACACTGTTGGGGATTTATTCAAAATTGAAGCGGTGAGTGGTCCAGCTCACCCCAAACCATCTTGATTGGGTTCAGGTCTGGTGACTGTGGAGGCCAGGTCATCTGGCGTAGCACCCCAACACTCTCCTTCTTGGTCAAATAGCCCTTACACAGCCTGGAGGTGTGTTTGGGGTCATTGTCCTGTTGAAAAATAAATGATGGTCCAACTAAACGCAAACCGGACGGAATAGCATGCCGCTGCAAGATGCTGTGGTAGCCATGCTGGTTCAGTATGCCTTCAATTTTAAATAAATCCCCAACAGTGTCACCAGCAAAGCACCCCCACACATCACACCTCCTCCTCCATGCTTCACGGTGGGAACCAGGCATGTAGAGTCCATCTGTTCACCTTTTCTGCGTCGCACAAAGACACGTGGTTGAAACCAAAGATCTCAAATTTGGACTCATCAGACCAAAGCACAGATTTCCACTGGTCTAATGTCCATTCCTTGTGTTCTTTAGCCCAAACAAGTCTCTTCTGCTGAACCTACTATAAAAGACGTGTTGGTGGCTGTTATGCAATATGGATCAGCCATTACTAATGTGCTTACTCAGTTGGGCTTTCTACAGGAGTCAATGCAGAATGTAAAATATGACCGCCATACAGTTAAAGACAAAACTGGGCAATTAGAAAAAAGACTTGGTGTAGTGGAAAATATAGTCTCTAACTCTGCGCAACATAATAAGGAGCTTGGAAAAGAACTTGCTGCAGTATGAAATAAAACGGATGACCTGGAAAACAGGTCCAGGCGTAATAATGTCCGTATTGTTGGTATCCCGGTACGCTGCGAAGGCAAAAATCCTACTACTTTTATTGAAGCCTGGATAAAGGAAAAAGTTGGGTCTGATAATCTGACTCACTTGTATGCGGTGGAGCGTGCCCATAGGGTCCCGGCTCGTCCCCCTCCCCCTGGCCGTCCACCAAGACCCATTCTGGCTAAACTATTGCATTACAGAGACAGGGACAGTATTCTTCGGTTCTCAAGAGACCACTCTGATCTAACTGTTGATGGCTCTAGAGTTTCATTCTATCCGGATTTTTCACCAAACGTGCAAAAAATGAGAGCTCAATTTATTGATATTAAAAAACGACTGAGGGCCCTTGACCTCAAGTACTCTATGATTTTCCCGGCCAAGCTGTGGGTTGAAGCTGGGAACAAATCTCATTTTTTTCTGGATGCTACAGAGGCAGCTGAATGGTTGGATCTGAACGAACAACATCTAAGAAAGGAGACGGAGTACTGTGGTGAAGAAATGTGAATCTTTTGGACGTTCTTGATGTTTGAGCTATTCTTATGTCTAGATCAGGGGTCTCAAACTCGCGGCCCGCGGGCCAACTGCGGCCCTCGGCCACTAGTTTGCGGCCCTCACCTCATGGGCCACGGACACTAGTTTGCGGCCCTCAACTGGGATCACACATGCGAGAAACACCGCATGTGAAATCCCAGTCACTCGTACCGCTCATTAAGGTCATGAATATGGACGCCACTCCTCTCATAGGCGTGGCGCCCATATCCATAAGCTTAATGAGCGGTATCACAGAAAGATGCTGGCACTGGACATACTCACCTTATCTCCTGCTGCTGCCGCCGCCGCCGCCCACGCTTCCTGTCTGACACAGAGCAGCGCCACTGGATGACGTCATCATTCAGCGGCCTGCTCTGTCAGAGCGAGGAAGCGCGGGTACCGGTGATGCTGAGGACAGGTGAGAGGTGTGTGTGTGTGTACAGGTGAGAGGTGGTGTGTGTGTGTGTGTGTGTGCAGGAGAGTGATGGGGAAAAGCAATGTGGAAAAACAGTGATGGGGAAAAGCAATGATGGGAGTAATGGGGAAAAGCAATGTGGGAGTAATGGGAAAAAGCAATGGGGAAAATGTTATGTTTCGGTAACTGAGGAGTGCAGGAAAAAAAGGCAATACACCAGAGCAGTTGGAATCTATGAGATTGCAGTACCCTGACTAACCACCACAACTAGAGGCAGCCGTGGAGCGTTCCTACGTTGGTCCTAGACGCCTCGTCACAGCCTGAGAAACTAACTACACCTAAAGATAGAAATAGGAAAGCTATCTGCCCCGGAGCAGAACCCCAAAGATAATAGAAAGCCCCAAACATGTAATGGCGGTTAGACAAGAGGAAATACTGACACAGAAAGAAAATAGTATGAGCAAACGCTGGGGCCCAAACTATCTAAATAGAAAAGGATAGGAAGGGCACTTACTGCAATCCCAGAAAACCCTGAAAAACACCAACTCTACTAATTTCAAAATCACCTAAGATCACACGACCTCTACCACCTAAATTAGTTCTCTGGTGTAACAAAATCAAAACAGCAGCCACTGAAAAAAACTGGAAAAAGCAAAAAAAACAAAACTCAGTGGCTGAACTAAACTGAGAGGGCAGAAGCCCCCGGAGGGGACCCTGAAGGCCCCCAAAGAAGTGCAGGACAAAATGCAAAAATATAGCACAAACACAAAAGCAGAAAAGTCTTATCTGTTAGCAGGAGAAGCAGACACGATACAGCAGGCTACAAGGGAAACTGGAATGAAGGATTCAGACCAGAACAATTGATCACCGGCAACCTGATGGGAAAATGACTCCCTTATATAAGACCAGTCAGTAACACCTGATTCCAGTCCTCACAATCTTCAGTAGCACCGCTTGTAACCACCAGGGGGAGCCTCTGCTCAGAACTCATCTCAAACCATTCACACAGGAAAAGCAATGATGGGAGAAATGGGGAAAAACAATGATGGGAGTAATGGGGAAAAGCATTGATGGGAGTAATAGGGAAAAGCAATGTGGAAAAACAGTGATGGGGGAAAAGCAATGATGGGAGTAATGGGGAAAAGCAATGATGGGAGTAATGGGGAAAAGCAATGTGGAAAAACAGTGATGGGAAAAGCAATGATGGGAGTGATGGGGAAAAACAATGATGGGGAAAAGCAATGATGGGAGTGATGGGGAAAAACAATGATGGGGAAAAGCAATGATGGGAGTGATGGGGGAAAAGCAATGATGGGGAAAAAGCAATGATGGGAGTGATGGAGAAAAGCAATGCTGGGGAAAAAGCAATGATGGGAGTGATGGGGAAAAGCAACGATGGGGTGATGGGGAAAAAGCAATGGGGGAGAATGAGCGCTGGGGGAATGACTTCTTGCTGTTAACCAGTTAATGTTTTCTTGTCCACCACACTGCAGTGTCAAAAGAGGAAGGAAGCGAGACAGGCAGCAACATCACATCAGAGAGCTCTTGACCTCGAAACAGAAAATCCTCAGATCCTGGTATTGTAACATAATATTAAGAATAATTCATTTAGTCGTGATAGCCTATTTCCACCTGTTTTGTAAGAGCTTCTCTTGTGGAAAACCTGATGCGGCCCAGCCTCACCCAGAGTCTACCTCCAGCGGCCCCCGGGTAAATTGAGTTTGAGACCCTGGTCTAGATAGTTTCGCTGTGCTGTGGGGTATTATCCTGGAATATGTGGGGGGCGGGATGGGAACTAAAACACCAGGTATTTGGCTTTATACATTTTAAGGGGAATAACATTGATCTTCCTTGAGGTGGGCCTAATACAGTTGAGAGTTATGTTGGGATGTGTTATTGGGGGGAGGAAGGAAATGGGGAGGTGTTAGATCCTTTGATGGGTACGCGTATGTCCAAATGTATTTAGCTAAGATTAATTGGATAATGTTGTTTGAGTTTAAAAATACCAATTATGGGGGATGTTACAATTCTTAGCTGGAATATTAGAGGGATGAAATCCCCAGTAAAAAGGCAGGCGATTTTTTCTTTTATTATGGATCACAAACCAACTGTAATCTGCTTACAAGAGACGCACCTCACACGTGAAACACTTAACATTCTGGATAAAAGGTGGATATTGGCGGGATATCATTCCACATATTCCCAGTACTCTAAAGGTGTCAGCATACTAATTAAACGGGGTGCCCAATTCACATGTAAAAGGGTGGTGGTAGATGATGAGGGGCGATTTGTTCTCTTGTATTGTACGTTATCTGCGGTCACGATGGTATTGATATCTATGTATATTCCTCCGCCATATAGCAGCAAAATCATATATAAGATCCTAACTATTTTGAGAGATTTTCCAGGTGTCCCGTACTTGCTGGTGGGTGACTTTAATAACATTTTAGATGCCCATTGGGATAGAGGTAATCATGCGCCTATAAAACCGGAAGGCAACTGTATACCATTCGGGGTGCTCCTGCGCGAATTAGCCTTAATATATTTGTGGAGATGCAGGAACCCTGGGGTATATCAGTACTCATGATTCTCCTCTACATTCTCCTCCCTGTCTCGTATTGACTTGGCCTTGGGCGATGGTCTCATACTGGGGGAAATTATAAACGTTGAATATCTATCGAGGACGGTGTCGGACCACTCGCCCTTGTCTATCGTAATTAAAGGAGATAATAATATGTCACGAGATAGGCCGCTTTGGCGTTTAAACCCGTATTGGCTACAACTAGTAGATAAAAGCGATTCATTCACCTCTGAACTACAGGAATTCCTTAGGTTTAATGAGAACTCGGCCTCCAGTTCGGTGGTTTGGGAGTCTCTGAAGGCATATTTGCGTGGTATGTTTATACGTGAGATTTCAAAGATTAAGTCTAGTTCTAGAATGAAATCCAAACTTTTGTTCCAGGAACTGGAAGATGCAGAGCGGGCTTTTTCAATACAGGCCACTGCCAGTACGCAGCAGAGACTGAAGGATGCTCAATCGCGAGTGACCAAAATGTCTCTGGAAGTGGCAGCACAGAAATCGTTTCAATCGATCCAATTCTTTGAAAATGCAGAAAGTGTGGGGCACCTACTCTCAGTTATAACGTCAGCACAAAAGGGGTCCTCGTTTATACATGGGCTCAGTGGTGAGGATGGGATACTTGTTACTGATGCGCCTGGAATCCTGGGAGTTTTTGGGGATTTTTTTACTAACTTGTACTCCTCTCATTCTGGGGCCTCTGCAGAGGATCTTGAGGATTTCTTGGGATAAGCTAAGCTCCCACGACTTTCTGATGCAGACAGAAATCTGCTGGACGAACCACTGGGTTTGGATGAGCTTGAAGAAGCTTTGAGTGCAATGTCTAATGGCAAGGCACCGGGAGTGGATGGCCTGCCAGTAGAAGTTTATAAAAATATCAGTCGGTACTACTTCCGCTGCTGCTGAGTACACTTAATGATAGTCGTGGTCTTGGGATCCTTCCGCCATCAATGCGGGAAGCTATTATTACTGTTTTATCGAAAAAAGATAAAGATCCTATTATACCGGCCTCGTACAGGCCAATTTCTCTTCTGACAGTAGACATCAAGTTATTAGCAAAGGTACTGGCCACCCGTCTTTCAAAGGTAGTGGAGTCTTTAGTACACCCGGATCAGACGGGATATTAGAAGATTATACCTTAATATGCAGGTGGGGGCGGATAATGTGGGGAGGAGGGTGGTCCTGTCTCTTGACGCTGCTAACGCATTTGACAGCGTGGAGTGGAACTACCTCTTTGCCACGCTTCAATGCATGGTTTTGGTCCAAGCTTTATTGGTTGGGTTAAACCTCTGTACTCTGCACCATTGGCAAGAGTGTGGGCGAATAGCCTGTTGTCTAGACCCTTTCCTCTTCACAGGGGTGCGAGGCAGGGCTGCCCTCTATCTCCACTGCTCTTTGCCTTAGTGGTAGAGCCCTTGGCTTCGAGGATAAGACTGAACTCGGAAATTGAGGGATTTAGGTATGGGACACTGGAGGAGAAAGTGGCTCTTTACGCAGACGATATTCTTTTGTTCTTAGCGGACCCTGATAGATCACTGAGTAGTGTAATGTCACTTCTTACCTCATTTGGAGCTGTCTCTGGACTAGTTATAAACTGGGAAAAGTCTGCTATCCTCCCGCTAGATCTAACTGTGGTCAGAGTTCCACAAGTGCCGGTAGTGTCGTGCCTTAAATACTTGGGTATTAATGTATCTAATAACATACCAGATTATGAGCGTTTGAATCTTTCACCGCTTGTAGTTAAAATTAAACAAAAGATTAAGGCATGGGCTAAGTTACATCTGTCAGTAGTGGGGAGATTGAATTTGTTGAAAATGGTGATTATGCCACAACTTTTGTACGTTCTTCATAACTCCCCGGTATGGCTACCCCAAAATAGGTTCTTTAACATTAACGCATTATTCAGGGAACTTGTTTGGCTAAAAAAGGGTGCGAGGATCAAGTTAGAACACTTACAAAGGGGTAAGGAGGAGGGAGGATTGGCATTGCCTAACCCTTGGTTATACTTTTTATCTTCTCAATGTCAGCATCTGGCGGGGGGTTCGGAAGACGCATCTGTGGAGATGGGGGAGGTAGAGGGATTCTTCAGTTTCTTGGGGGACGAGGATCTTTATTGTCCAAGTTGGAAGCGAATAAATTCAGACCTTGGATAGCTAAACTTCCGACGGTAATGCTAATGATTAAGGTGGGGTAAAATCAAAAGTTTAAGAGGAATTACTGGGTTCACGAGGTATGCTCCCATATGGGATAATCCGCATTTGCTGCAATTGAGGACACTGAAAGGATTTGCGCAGTGGCGACGTGTGGGTATTTGGTGGCTTTCAGAGCTGATAGATGGGGGGGTCTTCAAATCATTTGAGGACCTGCGAAAAGATTTCCCGTTTCAACATTCTACATTTTACCAGTATCTACAGGTGAGGCACGCTTACACAATGCAGACTCACATGCACCCTATTATTATACATCATGATGCTGTCATTAATAGGCTTGGGCTGCAGGCATCCACGAGAGGACTGATTTCTTTTGTATATGGGGAGCTCCTTTCAAAGGTGCTATTAGGTCACCCGATAATGGCGGTAGGGAAATGGGAACAACAAGTAGGTGGGATTTCAGCAGGCCAATGGGAATCAATAATGCAAATGATCCCTAAGTTGTCCCTTAGTGAGCCCAATCGTCTATCCCAAATATATATTCTTTACAGGGTTTATAGAACTCCAAAGTGGTTGTTCGATTTGGGTTTGAGACCGGATTCAAAGTGTCCCAAATGTGCGCTTGATGATGCGGATATTTTACATATGCTCTGGACGTGTCTGTGCTTACAGATATTTTGGATTATGGTTCTTAATATATATTGCCACTGAGCAAGACATTCCCAGAGATCCCACTATATGTGTGCTGGGATATGTGGAGGAGGTGGGGGGTGACGACTTTCTACAAATATCAGTTGCTAGAATGCTCTTTATTGCTAGGAAATTAATAGCGTATCACTGGATCTCGGATAAAGTCCCTATGCGGAAAGAATATGTAAATAAGCTTAATTTTACATTGTGTAGAGAGAAGGCCATTTATCTTAAACGAGGAAAGCCGACGACGTTTGAAAAAATCTGGGCAGGATGGTTGAACATTTCAGGTCTATCGTCTGTAAATTTGTTATTGTAACAACATGTTTATGATACTCTGAATATGTTTTATGAGTGCATTATTATACTATGTGCCTTAGGATGCGTACTTCATCGATGTATGCTTTGTATCTATTTTGGTATAACCTAGCATTGGACCAGGGAATGGGATGGGGGGTGGTAGGGAATGGGGTAAGGAATGAGGGGTATTTTGTATTGTTTTCAAAAATTCAAATTCAATAAAAAATATCTGATTAAAAAAAAATAATAATTACTGGTTGCCGTCCTCTGCCGTTTTCAGCACTGCTCCAGTCCTCTCCTGAGTCATGCAACCTCAGCTATTACTTGTCGGCTCACTACAACGCCTTTCTCAATTTAAGTCTATGAGACTAAGAACAAGGATCTCATAGACTTACATTAAAGAAGGATCTAATGGTCAGCGGTGTAAGCTGGGAAGAAAGCTGTGGTTAGTGGTTACATGATGCAGGAGAGGGCCGGGACAGGGCTGGAAACGGCTGAAGATGGAGATCGGTAACTAATTTAATGCATGCACTGAACATACATTGCTGAAAGGTAATGGATGGGGAATTAAAAAATCTGGAATAGCATTTTAAGATCCTAGCAAAACACCTGCATGGACCTAACAAAGGGAAGAATGTAGTCAAAATTACTTTATCCAACTTGATCAAAAAGACATGTGAAGTTTACGTCCCCTGAGGATAAATTGATGTTTTGCTATTTTTCTGTGGTGCTGTCATGGATTTGAGATAATAAAATTAACTTTTACTGGTAATTTTTTTTCTCGGATTCCTCCACATTTATTTCCTATCATTATATATTTATATATTGCAAAAATGATGATTCATAAATAATTAGCGTCTGAACAGGGAGGCTTTCTCACACTATCATTTTCTTTCCTGGAAGGGAGTGGAGAACTCTTAGAAAGAAACCAAACTCCTGGCGAGAACTAATTGTTTTTTAATATACTGTATGTTCTAATTGGAGGTGCATCCTCCTAGTAATTTCTGACAAGGTGTGGATTCTTATTTGGCAGATTTAGCTGCGCATGTATTTAAGGAAGGTAGTAGTGTTTGCCGTGGAAGTCGGAAAAGCGCATCGTGACAAAAGTACAAGACAGAAGACTGGATGTTTGAAAGAGGCAGAGGTTTCATTGGTGAGTACTTGATCTGACTTTCCCCAAAGCAACACTGGTCTGGCTGCTTTGGAAGTTGGCATGGTGTGGGATTTGTATGCAGATGTCTGGAGACCATTCTAGGATACAGTCTTTAGTTTTGCACTCTTTAATCTGAAGATGTAAGATTATCGTGTTAGTTCTGCGAGGGTGTGAGCGATGGACCATTATCAATTCTTATAATGTTTTTCCAAACTAGATGTTGGTGTAGCTGTTGTCCCTGTGAATTAGAAAGGTGTTTGGCCTGTACCGGGAGCAGTGATGATGTCTGTGTCTGAGAATGCTCAGTGGGAAGTCTGACAGTTCATACTGATCGCCGGTGAAATGAGTGTCCACCTGAGGACAAGCAGAGTCTATATGGGGAGTATCTAGCCTGAGAGGCTAAAAGGTGTGAGGAAGGACCAAGTGGTCTTTTACTGCTGAGGCTTCTGCAGCCATAATGGTCTCCACTTTTGCCCATAGAGGGTTTTTGAGGTCCAGCACTGCCGTTTGCGGAGAAGCTGATGTTCTAGTTTATCTCACAGATGTTGAATGTGTTCAGGGATTTCCTGTGCAGACTGGGCTCAGAGACATGTATGGACTGCATACCCCCTAAATACAGACCCCTATATAGAAGCTCACACTCTACTCTGTGGGGATTCCAGCTGTTCTTCCGTTTGGATTGTGGATCCACGCAGTTATGGACGGGTTCTTCTGTGTGTCTTGCCAGCCAGGAATCTCTGCAAAATGTAGATTTGTCATAGTTTTTGATGCAATTTTCTGAAGATGCAAAACAGCAATGTGCATCATATGTTTGGGCCACCAGGGTTCCTTGGATGGTCGCCTAGACCTCCTACATTACAATCATGTGCAATTAGATTCTGTTGAACTTGCTCGGAGCAATCTTTAATGATGTTCATTATGGTTCCTATAAAAATACTAATATGTAAAGTTTTATGGATTTTAAGCACACACTTTGTGCGTCAAAGTCTTTCAGGCGCTTCTGCAGGAGGTGAGCGACATGGAAAGTCTATCAGTAAGAGGAAGAGAACTTGGCTCAGAAGCTGACATTTTGGAACAGGCATTTATGATGTGTTTGCAGGATCCATATGACAAGCACAGTAATCCTCAGGTAAGTAATTCCAACCCTGGCGGGCCATACTGTGGGAAGGGGCTTTACCTCCATAGACTAAGGCTATGCTGCTCAGAAAAAAATCAGCACAAAATCTCTCTAAATTTTCTCATAGGGATGGCCCAGCTTGCCACTGTCTCTCATGGTCTTGTCCGTTGTGATATATACCTATCTTTTCTTTTCAGGGGTTTGTCAATATTGGGACCACTGAAAACAAGGTCTGCTATGATTTGCTAAAAGAAAGGGTGAGTAATCCTGATGGACACAAGTTTCCCCTGTCCTTCGAATTAAATTTTTTTTTTATAGGAAATGTGTCTTATATTTAATTTTAGTTCCCTTCATTAGATTTAATTATACACAGTGCTGGTGGCATGACCGGACCAGGAGGCACAGGGCGGCTAGGCCGGCAGAGGACACAAAACACTTTGTCCTGCTGATAAAACACTAATTGTGTGGAAACAACAACCCACAGCCTAATAAGTGACATCTCTCTGAAATCAGGGTCTCAGCCCTAGGACCGGTTCCAGGTTTTCGTGGGCCCCTTTTGCACATACCACAGTTCATGATGCACAGATATGGCAGAGAAATATAGTTATAGTACAATGCCAAAGATTTCACTTATTATTATTTATTTCTATAGCGCCATTGATTCCATGGTGCTGTACATGAGAAGGGGTTACATCAAAATACAAATATCACTTACAGCAAACTAACAATGACAGACGGTACAGAGGGGAGAGGACCCTGCCCTTGCGAGCTTACATTCTGCAGGATGATGGGGAAGGAGACAGTAGGTTGTGGGGTTGCAGTAGCTCCGATGGTGTTGAGGTGGCCGCGTCGTCATTACAGTTTGTAGGCTTTCCTGAAGAGATGGGTTTTCAGGTTCCGTCTGAAGGATCCAAATGTGATTGATAGTCGGACGTGTTGGGGCAAAGAATTCCAGAGGATGGGGGATATTCAGGAGAAGTCTTGGAGTGATTGGGTGAGGAGCGAATAAGTATGGAGGAGAGAAGATGTCTTCAGAGGACCTGAGATTGCGTCTTACATTACATGAGTGATATCTATTGTAAATTCTATTGTAAATTCTACAATAGCTCAGAAACCAGACAGTATGGAGTACTCCATACAATATTATGGGCACCACATAGTGCTCCATACAGAATAATGAGCCCCATATATTGCTCCATACAATATAATGATCCCCATATATTGCTCCATACAGAATAATAAGCCCCATATATTGCTCCATACAGTATAATGGGCCCCATATAATGCTCCAGTATATCATGGGCTCCATATAATGCTCCATATATAATGGGCCCCATATATGATACTCCAGTGTATGAGGGTCCCCAGATAATGCTCCGTATATAATGGGCCCCATATATGATGCTCTAGTGTATGATGGGCCCCATATATGATGCTGCAGTGTATGATGGGTCCCATATAATGCTCCATATATAATGGGCCCCATATATGATGCTCTAGTGTATGATGGGCCCCATATATGATGCTGCAGTGTATGATGGGTCCCATATAATGCTCCATATATAATGGGCCCCGTATATGATGCTCCAGTGTATGATGGGCCCCATATATGATGCTCTAGTGTATGATGGGCCCCATATATGATGCTGCAGTGTATGATGGGTCCCATATAATGCTCCATATATAATGGGCCCCGTATATGATGCTCCAGTGTATGATGAGCCCCATATAATGCTCCATATATATAATATGCCCCATATATGATGCTCCAGTGTATGATGGGCCTATATAATGCTCCATATATAATGGGCCCCATTTATAATGCTCCAGTGTATAATGGCCCCGTATATGATGCTCCAGTGTATTATGGGCCACATATGATGGTCTGAATATATTGCTCCAAACATAAAAAATAAAAATAAAGCTGAAATCCTCACCTCCCCCCTTTTTTTACTTGCATTTTTGGACAAAACAAATCTTTTTTGCAAATGGGCTACATTAAAAATTTTGCACCCCTTGACTTTTACAAGCTCTTTGCTTCCCAGCACATTTCCAGCTGCAGAGTGAGTTAACTTAGAATCTGTCAGTGAGCTAATAAGAAGTTTCTAACTGTTTTTAGCTGTCTTTTTCAGAACTCCTCTCACCTGATATGTGATCATGGACCACATCAAAGTTGAGCTGTACTTTGATGTGGTCATAAATTAGCTGAGAGTGAGGAGATCAGAAAAAGACAGATGAAACAGTTACAAACTCCCCATCCAAACCAGCTCACTGTCAAACTCTCAGTTAACACATTCTACAGTCATCTACGTGCAAAGAAAAAAAAAAGAGCTTGCAAAAGCCAAACCAATGCAAAATATGTATTCAACCCCAACTGCAAAAATTATTTTGAGTCCAAAATGCATGCAGTAAAAAAAAAAAAAGCTTCCTGAATGTGTCCGTGTAAAGTTTTATACAAACACAGACTGATTCTGATCAGCAGATATAGTTCTACTAAATTGTTCTAGCTTTGACATGTACTTTTTTATATTTATATCTCAGCTTTTGAGGCCTGATATGACCTATCTGGAGCCAGCACTCTTGGGATATAACAACACTGTGGGCATCGAAAGGTAACACAGCCTGCCTCAGCGACACTTTATATATTCTGATGTCTACTAACAGAATATTCCTGTTACGTTCTGTCTTACTTTTCTGCTCTTTTTCCAGGTGACAACCACTAATGTCAGCTATTAAAGTCAGTCTCGGACTGGCCCATCAGGGAAACCGGGAATTCCCTGGTGGGCCCCTGAGCTAATGTGTATGTCAGACTGAAAGCAAATATGTCACCAAATTTTAGCAATTCGATATTCTAACGTTATCAAATAGATCTCCTGGACCTGATGAGGCTGGTGTTTTTACTGAGAAAATTCATGCAAGAATGGCAGCAAAATCCTGATATTAAAACAAGTATTTTAAGAATCCATATAGGATAGGAAAAACTTTTAAAAAGGCTTATACAGCCATTTTAGACTAAGGGCACCATCATATTTAAGAGATTTTATTAAAAATATATGCAGTGTGAAATTAGGCTTCATACTTGTGGGATATCGTTTTTTTATATATATTTTAGATTTTTTTTATTATACAGTTCTGGGTGTTTGTAGTGATTTGTACCTCTTCTTTTCCTCTGTGTTTCAGCCTCAGGGAAGAAGCAGCGCGATTTCTTACAGATTATTGTCATTCTCCAGTCCCACTAAATCCAAATAACGTAAGAAATTTCAACCGTACTCGATGTCACTGTTTCGGAGCTCAATCGCAGGGTCAGAGGCAACTGCACGGCCCGAAATTTAATGTCACTTTACTGGTAATGGCTAATGGTGACTCCAGCCTGGGGTCACGGCGTCCTATGCTGATACCTGTCTGGGTATTCTACGGTACCTCTTCTAAGGCCGGGGTCACACATGCGAGAAACAAGTCTCTCGCATGAACACCCGGCACTGCCGCCGGCACTTGGAACGAAGCGTGAGTCTCCTGACTCTTCCAAGATGGGAATTTGGAAATGTCGGGGGGAGAGAAGGATCCGACACATTGGATTTTCGAAGGACAATCCTCTCGTTCTCCAGAATATAAGCCGCCACCGGTGTCGTCTGGCAAAACTAACATACTGTACAGTGCCTAAAAAAAATACTGCCACCCAGTTCCAGTGTGTGAACCAATCTAATAAACGTGCTACCAAATATCTAAGGGATAGTTTTGGGATTTGGGGTGTTCACAAACAACAGGTGTAAATCATCGATGCGCCATGTGCAACCGGCCGCCAGTCCAGCCCATACCCCCGCCGTGTAGTTTCTTTCCCCAGGATGGGAAACGCTTTGTCCAAGGGTTTTTCCATCGTAGATTTCGGAGGGCATCGTTTTATTATGATGGGAGTTGGTCCTTCCTCTGAGACCTCCACCGATCCTGCGGTGGAAGAGTCCCCCGTGCTGGTATAACGCCACGTGCAACCCCTTTAATAATGAAGTAACGCATCTTTGGGTTTCTCATATTCCTTTAATTCTGTATAGTGACATCTTACTCCTGTCTATAGATAATCATCATGAACGGGTGCTGCTCCGTCCTGTGCGCGCTCTCCACCGTCATTTGTGATCCAGGAGGTTAGTAACAAAAATAAAAGTCCGGAAATATAATTAATGTTAGATAGGGATTATTCCTCATTAGAATAAACATAGACCGCGATGTACTCAGTAAGAGTCGGGGTCTACGGTGTACACCCGAAAGACTTGGTAGTCCTCATTCCTCTCAGCTATCCTCTGTCTGTCTGTGCTTCTGTCCGTCTATATGTACTATACCATAAAAAGATTGATTTTTCCGATGTGACGCTGTTCTGACCCTTCCTCTACACATTACTGTCTTTTCCAGATGGATTCCTGACTCCTACCCCCTACTTTTCCAGGATAGCCCTATACACTGGAGCATATTCTGGCCTGCAGCCTGTATACGTCCGCCTGAACAGCCAGGTCTGATGATCTATTGCATGCACCCGTTCATTGCTATTTTAGACTTATGGAATTGTACCTCCCCTCAAGATTGTTTAGGGGCTGGACGCCACAATTAAACAATAACGGCATATCCTATAAAATCCCCTTGAAAGTCAATGTCTACTCAATTTTTTTGATACATACGGTACTACTAAATTCTAAGCACAGAAATAGTTAAATGTAAAATTTTGACTACCAGCAGCCACCACTAGAGGGAGCTCAGCATCTTACTGCACATTGTTTATACATTAAAGCTCCCCCTAGTGGTGACTGAGGGCTGACAGGATTTTATTACTGAAATCTTTATAATTACCAATTTGTGCTGGCAATTGGGAGATATTTTCCGAGCTACCCACAACCATCTCATCCCAGATGGAATAGCCAATTTGCGGGCAGGGTTTCTTTAAACACTGTTCCTTTTCATTCACGGACATTGCAAATTCAGTCCATAATTTAGTGCCTCAGGAGTCCCCATTGACTTTGAGCCACAGGCTCCCCCATTGACTTTGAGCACAAGCTCCCCTATTGACTTTGAGCCACAGGCTCCCTCATTGACTTTGAGCGGCGGGCTCCCCCATTGACTTTGAGCCACAGGCTTCCTCATTGACTTTGAGCCACAGGCTCCCCCATTGACTTTGAGCCACAGGCTCCCCTATTGACTTTGAGCCACAGGCTCCCCTATTGACTTTGAGCTGCGGGCTCCCCCATTGACTTGAGCCACAGGCTCCCCTATTGACTTTGAGCCACAGGCTCCCCTATTGACTTTGAGCCGTGGGCTCCCCCATTGACTTTGAGCCGCGGGCTCCCCCATTGACTTTGAGCCACAGGCTCCCTCATTGACTTTGAGCCGTGGGCTCCCCCATTGACTTTGAGCCGCGGGCTCCCCCATTGACTTTGAGCCGCAGGCTCCCCATTGACTTTGAGCCACGGCTCCCCCATTGACTTTGAGCCACAGGCTCCCTCATTGACTTTGAGCCTTGGGCTCCCTCATTGACTTTGAGCCACAGGCTCCCTCATTGACTTTGAGCCACAGGCTCCCCTATTGACTTTGAGCCGCGGGCTCCCTCATTGACTTTGAGCCACAGGCTCCCTCATTGACTTTGAGCCACAGGCTCCCCCATTGACTTTGAGCCACAGGCTCCCTCATTGACTTTGAGCCACAGGCTCCCCATTGACTTTGAGCCGCGGGCTCCCTCATTGACTTTGAGCCACAGGCTCCCCATTGACTTTGAGCCGGGCTCCCTCATTGACTTTGAGCCACAGGCTCCCCCATTGACTTTGAGCCACAGGCTCCCCCATTGACTTTGAGCCACAGGCTCCCTCATTGACTTTGAGCCACAGGCTCCCTCATTGACTTTGAGCCACAGGCTCCCTCATTGACTTTGAGCCGCGGGCTCCCTCATTGACTTTGAGCCGCGGCTCCCCCATTTACTTTGAGCCACAGGCTCCCTCATTGACTTTGAGCCACAGGCTCCCTCATTGACTTTGAACCACGGGCTCCCCCATTGACTTTGAGCCGCGGGCTCCCTCATTGACTTTGAGCCACAGGCTCCCTCATTGACTTTGAGCCTTGGGCTCCCCCATTGACTTTGAGCCACAGGCTCCCTCATTGACTTTGAGCCGCAGGCTCCCTCATTGACTTTGAGCCACAGGCTCCCCTATTGACTTTGAGCCACGGGCTCCCCATTGACTTTGAGCCGCGGGCTCCCTCATTGACTTTGAGCCTTGGGCTCCCTCATTGACTTTGAGCCACGGGCTCCCCATTGACTTTGAGCCAGCGGCTCCCTCATTGACTTTGAGCCACAGGCTCCCCATTGACTTTGAGCCGCGGCTCCCCCATTGACTTTGAGCCACAGGCTCTCTCATTGACTTTGAGCCACAGGCTCCCCTATTGACTTTGAGCCGCGGGCTCCCTCATTGACTTTGAGCCACAGGCTCCCCCATTTACTTTGAGCCACAGGCTCCCTCATTGACTTTGAGCCACAGGCTCCCCTATTGACTTTGAGCCGCGGGCTCCCTCATTGACTTTGAGCCACAGGCTCCCTCATTGACTTTGAGCCGCGGCTCCCTCATTGACTTTGAGCCGCGGGCTCCCCATTTACTTTGAGCCACAGGCTCCCTCATTGACTTTGAGCCACAGGCTCCCTCATTGACTTTGAGCCACAGGCTCCCTCATTGACTTTGAGCCACAGGCTCCCTCATTGACTTTTGAGCCACAGGCTCCCTCATTGACTTTGAGCCACAGGCTCCCTCATTGACTTTGAGCCACAGGCTCCCTCATTGACTTTGAGCCACAGGCTCCCTATTGACTTTGAGCCGCGGGCTCCCCCATTGACTTTGAGCCACAGGCTCTCTCATTGACTTTGAGCCACAGGCTCCCCTATTGACTTTGAGCCGCGGGCTCCCTCATTGACTTTGAGCCACAGGCTCCCCCATTGACTTTGAGCCGCAGGCTCCCTCATTGACTTTGAGCCACAGGCTCCCCCATTGACTTTGAGCCACAGGCTCCCTCATTGACTTTGAGCCACAGGCTCCCCCATTGACTTTGAACTGCGGGCTCCCTCATTGACTTTGAGCCACAGGCTCCCTCATTGACTTTGAGCCAGGCTCCCTCATTGACTTTGAGCCACAGGCTCCCTCATTGACTTTGAGCCGCGGGCTCCCTCATTGACTTTGAGCCGCGGGCTCCCTCATTGACTTTGAGCCACAGGCTCCCCATTGACTTTGAGCCACAGGCTCCCTCATTGACTTTGAGCCACAGGCTCCCTCATTGACTTTGAGCCACAGGCTCCCTCATTGACTTTGAGCCCGGGCTCCCCCATTGACTTTGAGCCACAGGCTCCCTCATTGACTTTGAGCCACAGGCATCCCCCTTTTTACTGCTTCTGCTTCCATAACCAAGTGGTACATCGGTGCCTATATAATAGAATTATATTGGGGTCCCGAGACCCTCGTCCTCTGCTGCCTCCCCCCAAATAGGATAAATACTATTATATTTTCTCTTCCAGGTAGCAGAAGATCACAGTCTTCCATTTTCACTAACGATACAGAAGTTAGAAGAAGGCATGGAGAAAGCAAAACAGCAGGTAAAATTTCAAGTTAAAGGTTTAATCCCCAAATTGTGAATTAACCCTAATCCATAGAATTGGGGACACATTACTGAGCGCTGGGGGTTCGAACTCTAGGACCCCAAAAAGGGATTTAAATCGAGAGCCCCGTCTTAAACGGAGCGGAGGTGCCCATGCTTCTTCTCTACGGAACTTAGGGAAATACGTGAGCAATCCCATAGAATCGGAATAATCACATTTTTGGTCTGGAATATGGCAGAGATGTAACTTGGGGTCCTGAGTCCAAATCTGTGACATCTAGGTCTCTTTAGTGTAAATTATATAGTGCTTTATATATTTTATTTTTTTTCAGGGCATCAGAGTCAAAGCATTAATCCTAATAAATCCCCAAAATCCTTTAGGAGAAGTTTACTCTCCCCATTTACTGAAAGAATGTCTTGAGTTTGCCAGCAGGTATGAGCCATGTGGTTGGAGCTTGCGCTTTGCCTGGGACATGCATGCTGCAGCACGGGGCGCAGCCTGTATCCTCTCCTGTGCCTTACATTATGCAGTGGGGAAAAAAAAACAGTTTGCATTGTGCTTGTGGGATTTTTTTTTCCTCCATTGATACAGCCGATGCGATTCAACTCCTTAAAAAAAAAATCCAAGATGCCCCATGCCTTTTGAAGGATTTCGAACGTTCATCAGCCCGAAACGAACACTCATTAATTTCACCGATCTTAAACTGTCCGCCTCAAGACGACTTTTATCTAAGGACCAGCGTGGAAATTTGGAATGATCTATATATCTACATCTTCAGACTTGTGACACCTGGACAAATCATCAGGAGGACGTGAAGTCTCCAAAACTCCGACCTGCAGACACGGTGGTGGACATGACTTGGACTACAGTAAACATTAATAATGGTTAGAGGTGTCATGGAAATGTAAAGGAGTAAGAGCGCCACCTTATGCTCAGAAGTGGTACTTCACTTTTTTTGTGTTTTGCTGCAAACCAAAAAGTGCCACCTCCTTACAATAAACTTTTCTGTTATCAAAAATTAGGCAAAACTTAACCATATTGTACAAAGGCACAGAATTGGTGCAGAGATGAAGAATTTAGTAATAGTTTTATCCATTTACTCGCTTTTATTCCCTCTTATAGGTATAGCTTGCACGTGATTTTGGATGAAATTTACATGCTGTCAGTTTTGGACACCGACTTTACCAGTGTCCTGTCCTTCCCTGTGTAAGTAACAAGCTGGAGTCTAGCTGAACGCTCTTCTGTTGGAGATGGTAATTTGCCCAAAAATAATATAAATATGTAATACGGACTTCAAAGTGGAGACAGGAAAAATGGGGAAGCAGATGGCTCGGGAGAGGGCTAATTGTGATGTCTTCTGAGTTACCAGGAACCTCAAGATGGCAGGTCTCGTGTCATGTTCTCGGTACGCAATGGTTAGAACTTACCTAGAGTGACCCAAGGAAGGACAACTGGTGAACTGGCAACAAGGTCATGGCCATCCAAGGTTCATTTATACATGGCTGATGACAGAAAGGTTCTACCGCTAATGTCTCGGTGCCAGATATCACAGGACTCCTTCAGAGGTCTAGTAGAGTCCATGCCTGGAAGGTACAGAGCTGTTTTGGCTGAATAAAGGAGACCTTCACAATATAGTTCTAATGTTATGAGTATTCAGTATATGTATCATGCTCCTTTTGAAGTTGCTTTCATCTGCTGCTTCCTAATATTCGTACAATATATTCTTCACAGTCTGAGACTTTCCCTGTCTGAGCCTCTCTGTTCCGACCACTGTGCTCAGACAGGGAATTTCTCATACTTTTGATGAATATAGTGTATAGACTTTGCTGAGCAGCAGTTGAAAGCAGCTTTTAAAGGAGCATAAACAGGACATTGAAACAGCACTACAGCATAGTCTTTTGGAGAAAAGGAAGCAAAGTAAGGTCATGAGGAATATTACAAATATTCATAACTTTTCAATATCTGGAGGATAATTAAACCTAAAAAAATTAGTTACAGCTTATTGAATTGGTCTTCAGGACAGATATTACAAAAAAATCACCCTAACAGCTAACCAGCCCCAACCCACTGCTCACACTTTATGACAGGACTATCTTAAAAGAGTATATGGACTGGAAACCGCCCCTCTTGTCTCCAAAAGTCAGAGACAAATCCATAGTCTTTAAATCTTATAGTCATTGATATTATTTCTATTTTCTTTTTTATATTTAGTCTTCCAGATCCTAAGAGAACGCACTTTATATGGGGGCTCAGTAAGGTAAGGTCTGAACCCTCCACAAAGTAAAAGATCATTTTGAGTCATATGTTCCTTTAAAATATTTGAACATTTTTTTCTTAAATGCATTTATTTTAGGCGAAAAAATAATTTTTGCAATTGGTTTTCATTAAAAATATTGCAAGCTTTGGTTTTTACAGGCTCTTTTGATTTCTCACACAGTACTGGTTGCAGAATGAGTTAACAGAGACCTAGTCAGTGAGCTCTTTCTCACAGGGGAGTTTGTAACTGTTTCATCTATCGGTCTTTTCTGAGCTCTTGATTAACAACCACGTCAAAGCTCAGTGCAATCTTCATTTGGCCTGTGGTCATAACTCAGCACAGAGGAGCTCAGAAAAACACTCTCGAAGCTCACTGTTGGATGCCCAGTTAAATTATTCTGTATCCAGCAATGGGCAGAGAAACAAAAAGCCTGTAAAAGTCAAACGGTGCAAAATTTTTAATGAAACTCAATCGCAAAAATAATTTTGGGGCCAAAATACATGCATTTAAGTGTAAAAAAAACAATGCTGTTAGGTGTCCATATCTTTGAAGGTCTTATTCACACACTGCAGTCATATTTTGCTGAGATATTTCCATCAAATCCTAATAATAACTGTGATGTTTTGTGTTTCTGATTATGGTAATTTGTAGGATTTTGGAATGAATGGCCTCCGCGTGGGGATGCTGTATACACAAAATAAGCACGTCGTCAATTCCATCAGCCGGCTGGCAAGTTTCCACCAATGTTCAGGAACTATCCAGTACATGGTCTATCAGTTACTCCGGGACAGAGGTTAGTCATTGATTTTGCAATCTGATCTCAATCACAATACTTGTTTTTCCTTATAAAATATCAATTCTGGAGTATTTTTTTTTTAGTCCCTCTGTTGTTCCTCTTGGCAATATTTCAATAACTGAGAACTGGATGTTGTCATCCCACTGTCCACACAATCTATCAGCACTGATTGGACAGCATCACATTGTGTAGAGACCCCCCCACTGGTATCGGACCCCCGCCAATATTAAAGATACATCATCAATATAAATATAGTGACGACCCCTTTAATTATCATTTACTTTACAGACTGGTTGGACAATGTGTTTTTTCCTACCAATAAGGAACTTCTTAGAGAATCTCAGACGACGCTGGTTACTGGGCTAGAGGAACTTAGGATACCGGTTCTCCACCGCAATACGGGGATGTACGTCTGGGCCGATTTCCGTAAGGTATGTCCGTCAGAACCAGCGCTAGGAACATGATATCTACTGGTAGTAACGTGCTGCAAGATGATTGTGATAAACGGGTTGGTCTCAACCATTCCCATACTGGACACAGCACGATGTACAGCTGTTATCCCAAGTAAATCTTTGGCGGCCGGGAAAAATGTTAAAAATGTACACCGGTGCTTCCAACTAAATCTCCATCCATGTAACACATGGGCAAGTGGGTCTGAGAATGGCTTGTGCAAGTAACCTGGGTACTACATGGGTACTAGTGATATTTGCTCTAGAAATATTTTTTTGTTACTTAGTCTGGACCAAATGCATAAAACTGTGCAGATCCCTGCCTCATGTACTCCCGCTATGTTTTCCGCCCTTCTCTGCCTTTGCTCCGCTTCTTTACATTTCTTTGTTTGTTCATTTTTACATTTTCCTTCCTTAATTGCTTTTTTTCTCTTTCTTCTTTCCTTTCTTCCCCTTCTGAACTCCTCGTAATTCTTCCAGACCTCCTTACTTTTCTTTCCCTTCTGTACTCCTTCCCAATCTTCCTTCCTTCCACTTTTTGTACTCCTCATTCTTCTATACCTCCTTAACTTCCTTCACTACTTCTTTACTTCCTTCATTCATCTTTTGTACATCTCATTCTTCTCTTTTCTGTTACCTTCCTTCTGTTTTATTTTCTTCCTTACCCTTTCTTTTTTCCCTTCCCCTCTGTAGTTACTTCCTTCCCTACCTCACCTAATTCCTTCTCCCTTCTTTCCTTCCCCCATTCTTCCCTTTCCTACTTTCATTAATCTCTCTTTACTTCCTTTCTTTCATCCTATTCCTTCCATCCTTCCTCCCCATCCTTCTTGTCTTCCTTCCCCTTTTGTACTAACACCCATTCTTCCATACATCCTTACTTTCCTATTTACATTCCTCTTTTGTACATCTCCCCATTCTTCTTTTTCTGATGCTGTCTTCTTTTTTTCTTTCCTTTTTTTTTCTTCCCTCCCTTCCCCAATTCATTCTCCCCTCTTAACTTGCCTATGCTTCCCTTTCTTTCTGAACTTTAATTAATCTCTGTACTTCCTTTCTGTCATCCTGTTCCATCTGATGGATTATTCTCTCCATCTCCATCTGACTTTCACCTTTTCTCTAATCTTCCTTCCTTTCCTCCTTAACTTTTGTACTCCTCCCCATTCTTACATACCTCCTTAACTTCCTTCCTTCCCTTTACTGTCAGCTTCCTTCTATTTTTCTTTACTTTCTTCCTCTTCCTTTTGCGCCTTCCCTTGTTTCCTTTACTCCTGTTCCTTACTTCCTTCCCTAACCTTCCATGATGTAGTTACTTCCCTGCCTCCCCTTCTCTTCCATTCTTCCATTTTCTTTCTTTTTTGCCCTTTCCTTCTTTACTTTCATTAATCTCTTTCCTTCCCTTCTTTCATCCCTTCCTTCCGTTGGATTCTTCTCTCCAGCTGATTTTCACCTTTTCTCGTGCGCTTCCTACTTTTTTTGTGCTTTCATTCCTAAATGTGTCCAATGTTGTCCAAACTGGAGCAAGCTATGGCACTTCCCATAATATGCAAACAAATTCAGACTTACATGAGAGGTAGTCGAAAGAAGAGAACCATATATAATGTCAATAATGAAACATAAGGAGCGACATTAGCCAAGCAAAAGGATAATGATAGTGAATTGCCCTAAGGCCAACAGTAAATGCCCAAAAGTAGGGAAAGGGGAGCATACAGAGCGACCATCTCAGTGGGGGGGCTTGAATGAAGAATATTGATGGTTATCAAAGGCTAAAAAATTGAAAAAAATTTTTTGACCTTTTTAAGGACATATAAAAGGAAATAGATTAGTGAATAACCCTTAAGTTTATAATGCTTATAAAAATAAAGGGACGTTGTGAAAAAAAAAAGTAGGATATAAATGTAGAAACCTTATTTTGACAATTAATAGTGCAAAGCCCTAAGGGCGGTAAATTAATCAATACCAAAATGTGAATAAAAAACAGTGGGTAATACAAGTGAATAAAGATTACAGTATAAACCCTGTGTTATGTAAAATGTATTAATTAAAAAATGATATTATAGACCAGTTATTAATGCAGTAACAATAAAGTGCAGGACACAGGTAGAATGATTAACTATTAATTACTATAATATGGGATCAAGCATCCCATTAGTAACATATATTCATTAAGTTCACTAACCATCATGGTTAGTGAACTTGATGGATTTGATATGATTGTAGCATCCTTTACATAGACCACATGGAAAAAAGCCTGTAGATCCCACTTGGATATTCTTCCTGCTTTCGGGTCTGTCAGACTCATAGTGGCTGTGGACCAAAATGTCCTTGAGATTGGCAGATCTCTTGGTAACAAAGGATGGTTGTGGTGGTAATGTACGTCGTAGAATGGATCACCATAAGGACCCCCCCAGTGTTTCCCAATGATGTTAGTCAGACCTTGCCACTGACTATTGTACGTGGAAATAAAACGTACCTGGGTAGTGTTGTTCTTGTTGATGGAGGCGGAAGGACCATATAGCAGATGATTATGCATGTTTTTTCCACCCTGAGGTAACCCCGTTTTATCGATCATTTGCTATATCCTTGTTGTATAAATCTTCTAGTTAAATCCATGGAGTGCTTGTCAAAATTCTCCATGCTCAAGAAAATTATTTTAGCTTGGAGGAATTGCCCTATGGAATTCCACATATGGTAAAAGTGAGATGAGATGAGTAGGCTTTAAGGAAAGAATTAGTTGCAGTAGATTTCCTGAAGATATCTGTAAGACCAGCCGGGCCAGACATTATTTTGAGGTCAAGAAAATCCACTTCCCTGCCGAATTTAATGATTAATTTAATATTCAGATTGTTAATGTTGAGCTTGTACATTATGTTGTTGAAACACTCCTGACTACCTTCCCAAAGGAAGAGAATGTCGTCGATGTACCTCATCCAGTTATGAACCTGGTTGATTTCCTGGATGAAGCCATCATGAAAAATATTTCTCTCCCATGCCCCTAGAAATAAGTTTGTGTAGGATGGGGCACAGGACACCCCCATTGCTGTACCCTGTAATTGGAGGTAAGCCTGATTACTAAAAAAATGTGATGTAATAAATAAGGTATTGTGATGTAATAAAAAGTCCAATCAAATCAAAATAAGAGCAAGGGCGCTGTCCAAATTGCTAGAACCTCTTACCGCTTATAATACTATTTGCACTTAATTCAGATGGCACACTGCAGTATTTTGCAGTGCAGGCATCTTTTGACACTAGACATCTATACACACATCACCACTTCCTTTGCCGGAAGAGTGATATCAGTCTCTTGGATTGTCTTCATGCGACTTTCGTCACAGCCCCACGCACTTCCAGAGGCCCTCAACACTGGTATTGCATGCGTTCCACCATGTGTTGCAGCGAGCGATACCCTGGAAGTGGATTTTCCTATGCGTCATGCGCCGAGCACCCAATGAGCCGATTAACCGCGCAGCCCCACGTGAGTCTCTATACCTTGTGCCAATTGGTTCAGGGTTACTTGAAAAGGGCCCCCTCTCCTCACCCTGATACGCCCCTAGAGGAAGCAACGGCGAAACGTACGTCGGGGGGATGGCTGACCTGTCCAGATCATCTTTTCTAGTGGCTTATTGTGCTCAGGTAAAAGCACATCATATTACATTTTACTCCCATGTTGCATATTGAATGTATGATTTACCTATCCACCGCACACTACTTGCACTTATGCTTGCCTGCATAATACCCTGGGTTATTACTATGATATATTCTACGGATATATGGCTAAATAATCCTAAATATGAGATACGTAACCACTTCTAGTAATACTGATAACTATAGATTTGTTAATTCTGTCTGATCTATTCTATCTGGATAGGATTAGTATCACCTCTACTGGACACTTTGTTATTCATATTTTAGTGCCTTTCTCTTATGTGTATTTTAACAATTTAACAATAAAAATTGTTTTATTATTGAGATTATATATGCTTCTCTTTATTCCTAAATGTAGTTTCTGACGTCGCAGACATTTGAAGCAGAGATGGATTTATGGAAACGGTTCATTGCTGAGAAACTTTACATAACTCCCGGTAAAAGCTTTGAGTGCGGTGAGCCCGGCTGGTTTCGTCTGATCACCTCCGTCCCAAATGATGTCTTACAAGTCTGTAAGTGAATCTCCTTGTGAACAGGCGGCTAATCCCATCTCCTGGGCTTTCCTTCTACTTGGGGTATTCATACAGTGGGACTCTCCTCCATAGTGTGACCTTCTCCCCGCGTAGATGATAGACAGATTGCACAGATCTTCCACCAATCACACAGAATGGAGCCGCTGTCAGATGACATCCGCTCTATTTCCTTTGTAATCCCAGTTATATACTGGAAAGAGCTAGAAACAGGAGAGGGAGATATGGAAGCCAGCGAGAAAGATGGTAGGTGACCATTAGATCTGCAGGTTGGTCACTTTGTCTTTACAATCTTGGGTGCGGAAAGATTGTAGAATCCCTAAAAATAAATAAATAAAACATTGAAAATAAAAACTCTCCATCTCTGCACCATACTTTTATTAGGAAGAATATAAAATGTGGGATTGATTGCTAATAATTCTATTTTATTTTTTTTTTCTAGCTTTACAAAGATTAAAAAATGTTTTACAGTGTGGACCACAATCAAATCACACGAGTAATTCCCAAAAAAAACGAATGCAAGTGACATTTATACGTTGTAACACAATTTTGACGTCAATAAAAAAAATGCATTTGTTGCTGTTTGTTTCCTATATATTATATGACATTGATCTAAGGTTAACCTGAACTGCGGCATAGCGCCCATAGAGGCTTCACTGGCATTTTTTTTTACTATTCTGCCTGTCTTCTTAACCTCATTTTCTAGTTATTTTGAGCAGGGGTGTATCTGGGTGGGGGCTGGTAGAATAAGTGACCCAAGTGCTGGATGACAGGAGAAAAACCAACAAACCTGGCCACGACATTTACATTATATGCTAGATCAGCAAACCCTATATTTGCCCGATGTGAATTTGTAGCTCCAAATAGTCCCAAATTCATTGGGACTGTCTCATATTTTGAAACAATCTGGGATATTCAGGGGCGGTTGGGAGGGATTTAGACTATGTAAATACTTACAAAGAGAAGTAGGCGCTGCGGTGTCTAGACTTTGATGGGCGATTACCCACTATGTTCTCTGATCAATGTTGGGAGTAAATAATATATATAAGAATATGAAGGAATGTTTAGCTATCCTTGCATAATCAAACTAGAGTGTAAATTTTCCAAAAATACTTATAGTTTCAGTATTCATGCCATGCTGTTATTTCATTGGAACTCTAAGTAAAAAAAAAAAAATTGTCCACATTTAAAGGAGCGTTCTTATCTTCTATCTTCAGGAGTGCACCACTTCTCTGCACTGGAGTGTTTTATCTTATTTCTTCCAGACTGCACAAATCCTCTCTCCAGAGTTTTCTTATGTTCTTTCTTTGAAAGTGCACTGCCCTCTACCTCTGGAACATTCTCATCTTCTTCTTCCGGAGCTCACTGCTCCTCTACCTCCAGGACATTCTCAATCTTCTTTCTTCAGGAGCGCACTGCTCCTCTACCTCCGGAACATCTCATCTTCTTTCTTCGGGAGCCACTGCTTATCTACCTCTTGAAAAATTTTCATCTTCTATCTTCTGGAGGCACTGCTCCTCTACCTCCTGGAAATTCTCATCTTCTTTCTTCGGGAACTCACTGCTCCTCTACTCAGGAACATTCTCATTTCTTGCTTTCGGAAGCGCACTGCTCCTCTACCTCCTGGAACATTCTCATTTCTTTCTTGGGAGCTCACTGCTCCTCTACTCCTGGAACATTCTCATTTCTTTCTTCAGGAACTCAATGTCCTCTACCTCTGGAACATTCTCATCTTCTTCTTTGGGAGGCAGCTCCTCTACCTCCTGGAATATTCTCATCCACTGCTTCTCTACCTCCTGGAACATTGTCATCTTCTTTCTTCTGAGCGCATGCTCCTCTACCTCTGGAACATTCTCATCTTCTTTTTCGGAGCGCTGCTCCTCTACTCCTGGAACATCTCATCTTCTTCTTCGGGAGCGCACTGTCCTCTACCTCTGGAACAATCTCATCTTTCTCGGAGCGCACTGCTCCTCTACCTCCTGGAAATTTCATCTTCTTCTTCGGGAGCTCACTGCTTCTCTACTCTTGGAACATTCTCATCTTCTTTCTTCGAGGAGCGCACTGCTCATCACTCCTGGAACTTCTCATCTTTTTGCTTCGGGAGCTCACTGTTCTCTACCTCCTGGAACATTCTCATCTTCTTTCTTCGGGAGCTCACTGCTTCTCTACCTCCTGGGAACATTCTCATTCTTTCTTCGGGAGCTCACTGTCCTCTACCCTGGAACATTCTCAACTTTCTTTCTTCGGAGCTCATGTCCTTACCTCCTGGAACATTTCATCTCTTTCTTCGGGAGCTCACTGATCCTTACTATGACCAGCTGAGAGAAAAAGAAATGTGTATGAAAAGTAAGGACACCAAAAAATGAAATAATAATTTTATTTTAAACAAGATAACACAACACAAAATATAAGAACATTAAAAGCTAAGCGGCAGGAATACATCACGGAAAGCCCATATAAAGACTGACTATCTGACTATCTCCTCCACGTGTTTGCTGGATAGGTAAAATAAATAAGACAACCTGCACTGGGATGAATAAGTACTGAGGTTCAAAACTATTCTACATAGCATTAGTATAAACATGCACATATCAGATTTGATCAGAATAATGAAAGCAGAACATATGTTGTGGCAAGGAACAACAGGAACCTATATATATATATATATATATATATATATATATATATAATATATATACAACAAGGCAGTAATCTATATTAAGTGGAAAATCTTTCAGGAAATCCAAAGAACAAAAAATTCCTAATATATAAAAAAATAAATAGATTGCAGCTTAAAAAAAACAAAGAAATCCCAGAAAGGGCAAGGCTGAACTAAATAACCTGATAGTGGACATGTTAAAAAGACTCAGCTAAAGCATGATACAAGGAGAAAAGGACCCCACGCGTATCGCCACAAAGCGTGGCTTCCTCAGGGGACAAAGGCAGATTTGTGTCTTCAGCATCAGAGAAACGTGGGAGCATTAAGGTTAACCAGATCCAGTGATCTGTCGAGCTCCAGAATGGCACTTGCAGGCTCTAAAGTAAAGGCTGCAAATGGTGCATGCTTGTTGCCTAGGTAACCTGCCACTTTGAGACTGCAGAGGTGGCCGGTAACCTCAGCAATGACCAATTGACAATAACATTAAAAATCTTTTGCATCCTTGAGAACGGAGAGGATTTTTAATAAGAGGTAAATCGTAAAGATTATTGTTTTTACAATCACTTTGCAATTTTAACTATTTAAGAACTTGAGACAACTCCTATAAATCTATATATTTATATTTTTCTATTGGGTATCATTATACATTTGGCTTTTAGAGTCTTTAGAGTTCTGTGGTCATAAATCAGCAGAGGGATGCCAAGAAAAAGAGAGGGGTAAAAGTATTACTAACACTTTTATAACAAAGAGCTCACTGACCGATTCTCAGATAACTCATTCTGCAGCCAGCAATACATAGTGCAACAAAAAGACTGTGAAAGGCAAATGGTGCAAAATGTTTAATGGAATCCAAGGACCCTCAGGTGCATGGCTTGTTACAATACAGATATCACAGCCAGGTAGTCCATGGTGACTACACTGATCCCTGATATGGGACCTATACTGACACTGGAGGAGGCTGCTGGCATTAGCCTATTTGTTCAGTTGGGTGGATATGTTCACGCCCTGTGTATCCACAGACTTCAGACCCATGCCCAGATTCTTGGCTGATGCCAACATGCCGGAATCCTGATTAGTACTGCAGCTTCTCCAAGGTTACTTTTTTTTTACATAATTAAAGTTTTGCCATTTTCCTTTACAGTTTGTCGTGGTTTTAAGATCTCTGCTTGCTGTCATGTCCATAACTGTTTGAAATATTAAAATATTATAAGAATTTAACCCCCCAAAAAATAGCAAGATACCACAATTCTGATTTTTTTCTGCCACTTCACCTTCCCAAAAATTGAATGCAAAACTGATCAAAAAGTTCTTTACCACCTATAAAAACTTTTCAGGAGGGTTTTGGGGGGGTTCTAGCCGGATAAATATTGTAAAGACTAACACTTCTTATATGCGATCACCCGATCGAGCCACACCAACAACATGCAGGCACAATGAATGGTCATCCGTGTGGAGCACATGGACAGGTCAGGTCCTGCATAGAGGGAGGGATACAGTATAACCCCTGAAGCCCCACCGATCACTGGAATCGGGGACTTTTGTCCCCCCATCTGACTGGAGCGAAGGTTCGCATTTTCAACCACCGCTCCATTCTTTCTCTTTGAACTGCCGGAGATAGTGAAGCACAGCTCTTGGCGTTCTCCACAGCCCCTATAAAGAGTGAATGGAGCAGCGGTCAACCATCTGCAACTCCTGTCCTTTCAGCCGGGGGACAAAAGTGCCAAGTTATGGTAATCGGTGGGAATCTACGTGGCCAGACTGCCGCAAGTCTACGTTACTCGTCACATGTCCCAAGTTAAGGTGATAACTCCTTGTAATCATTAAATAAAAAAAGAGGGAACAGAAGTGACGAGAAGCAAGAAAGCTCCGTCTACGGGGGATAGAAATCAGGACAAAGTGCAATTCCTAGATATTCATAGTGTCTAATGTACATGTAATAATTAACCAGATACGTTATCCGTATACTGCATTGACTCAGGTCATCCGTTATGGCATAGGAGAGCGGTATTATTTATAGTCTTACTGTGTCCCGTCTTATTCATCAGTATTACACAACCACCAATATTGCGTCACGTCTGATGACGATGGCCATGCAGGTGACTGCACGCTTAGGAAAGAGAGTCAGCGTTAAAGGGATAGTTAAAGGGATTGTCCGGTGTAGAAAAAATCATATTCGTATTCACTATTGGAGAATTCTGGGTTAATAGAAGGGCGTCCTCTGTTCAGGTACCTCACCTGTTGGCAAAAGTAGAGAGCAGGTTCTAAAGAGCATCTCACTCTGTCCTGTCCTATATCATACAGAACATCCACTGATGTGCATAGACACTGCGTACTGCTCATTTCCACCTGCGGAGGCGCCGCAGGAAAATTAAGCACTCACTGACAGGTTTCCCAACAGTTTACAGATGATCACTGGGGTCCCAGTAGGGAGATTGTTTTTTATTGGCTTATTGCCAACAGTACACTCCAAAGACCAGATTTTAATATTATCAGTAAGTGGCACCAACAGCGAGAGTTGACCCAAAAACTCCTAAAAAACCCATAAGATATTTTCACGTAGTGTCTTTTTGCCGAGCTTTTAGAGCAGAAAAAAAATTCGGAGAAGGATTTGGAGAGTTTCTGCTCAGTTTCTTCTCCAAAAACTCCTTGAAAACTCAATGTGCACATGGCTTTAAGACAATAGCAAACTCGCTGAGATTTCTCTAGATTGAAGTTTCTGCTATACAAAGCAGCCACGCGCCACGCGCCACATGTCCACGGGCGTCTGTGCAAATCCCATCCACTATGCTGTAACATCTGGACACTGCGGGTTGGACGCTGCACAAGTAAGAAGCGTCCAACCCGCAGCAATTCCGGATAGTGGGCACAGACCCTTAGAAGAAGTAACAGAAAAGCTGAATATGTGCACAGCAGCGTCGTTTTTACATTGCTGTGCATTATGTTCATTTTCTGCAGCGGTTTTGCGGCGCTTTATCAGATTAATTCTAGGTGGAATCCGCCTGAAGAAGATGTTGTGTGCACATAGCCGTAAAGGGCTTTCTGGGAACCTGTCCAGGATTCTAATACGACCATGTTCACACGGTCAGTATTTTACATCAGTATTTATAAGCCAAAACCAGGAGTGGAGCAATCAGAGGAAAAATATGGGTTTGTCTTACAAATACTGATGTAAAACACTGACCAAATACTGAACATGTGAACATGGCCTATGCACTAGTCTCTTCTGAGTTTCACCTATTTAAGTTTGAGTGCGTAAAAAACATTGGATCCGATGCAGAACATATCACACGGACGTAAAGAATGTACACGGATGACTGTATGGATACGATTTGGATGAAAATTGCCTGAGTTTTCTGGATGATTTTGCATACCCTTGTATACCCGTCTTTCGCCTGCTCTCCTGTATGTAGTGCAAATAAGAAGAAATTAATTTGCTTATTACGATTATAAAATTAATTACACTACTGTGAATTAGACTAGAATTTGACTGGAATTTGACTGCAAGGTAACAGATTATAAAACCACTATGTTTCATTTTCTTATCACTTTCACCCCCATCCTCCTTTCTTTCTTCCTATCCCCTGTAATCCCCCCCCTAGTAAGGAATTAGTCATTTCCCCCTCCATTCTCCCCAGCCATCTCACCTTTCCCTCAGAACTGTTCCTCCACATACAATCCTTTTTACCAAGACACACACGGCCACACCATGGTTTATCCTGCTCCCACCTTCTAACGCTCTGTCTGCTACTCCTCATCGCTGGCGATGTATCCCCAAATCCTGGCCCTCCTCATCACATCCCCACACTCATTTCTAACACCCTGCCACGATCTTCCACACGTTTTTGCAACCCTGTCAACCTCATACCTATCCATCCACACCCCCCTCCCCCAGTCCCCCTACCCGGAGCACTATGGAACGCACGCTCCGTCTGCAATAAACTGTCATTTGTCCACGACCTCTTTATCACCAACAAACTCTCCTTCCTTGCCATCACTGAAACCTGGCTCACTCCCTCTGACTCAGCCTCTCCAGCTGCGCTTTCCTATGGCGGATTTCATCTTTCCACACCCCTCGCCCCAGCAACAAACGTGGTGGAGGAGTTGGCTTACTCCTGTCTGATACCTGCTCCTTTACCCCTATTCAAATTCCACCCTCCGCTGCTATTCCCTCGTTCGAAGTGCACTCCGTCCGCATCTATTCCCCCTCCAACCTCCAACTGGCTGTCATCTACCGCCCCCCGGAACTAGCCATCTCCACCTTTCTCGACCACTTCACCACCTGGCTACTCAATTTCCTCTCTGCTGACATCCCCACCATCATCATGGGCGATTTCAACATCCCCATTGACACTTCCACCCCGGCGGCCTCTAAACTTCTTTCGCTCACAGCTTCCCTTGGCCTCACTCAATGGTCCTCTGCGGCCACTCACAAAGGCGGTCACACGCTGGACCTTATCTTCACCCGTCTCTGTTCCCTCACTAATCTCACTAACTCCCCACTCCCCCTGTCTGACCACAACCTACTGACATTCTCTTCCCTCTCCTCTGTTAGTACGCATCCCCCACTCCACAAACTCACCCACCCTCGCAGAAATCTCAAACACCTCAATTTACAATCGCTCTCTGAGTCCCTCCTCCCTCTTACAGACATAGCCTCACTTCATGACACAGATGCTGCTGCCACATTTTATAACACCACAATAAAAACCACACTTGATTCGGCCGCCCCCCTCATGCAGAGCAAAACTCGTACAATCAACAGGCAGCCCTGGCTGACCGGCCTGACCAAAGAACTGAGACGGGCTTCCAGGGTTACCGAGCGGAGATGGAAGAGAACCCACTCCACCGAGCACTTCAACGCATACAAGCAGTCCCTTGCCAGCTTCAAGTCCACGCTCTCTGCCGCAAAACAAACTTACTTCTCATCTCTCATATCCTCCCTGTCTCACAACCCTAAACAGCTCTTCAACACTTTCAATTCTCTACTCCATCCCACAGCACCTCCTCCCTCTCCTCTCATTTCTGTTGAAGACTTTGCCTCCTTCTTTAAGCAAAAGATTGATACTATCAGAGAAGGCTTTGGCCCGCAGCCCCCAATGCCCCTCTTAGCCACTCAGCCCTGTTCTTCCAAAACCAGCTTCACCACCATGACAGAAGATCAGCTCTCCACTCTCCTGTCAAGATCACACCTCACCACTTGCGCGCTTGACCCACTCCCGTCCCACCTCATCCCTAACCTTGCCACAGTCTTCATCCCTACTCTCACACACCTCTTCAACCTTTCACTTACAAATGGTGTCTTTCCTTCATCCTTCAAACATGCTTCAATCACCCCGATCCTCAAAAAGCCCTCCCTCGACCCATCCTCAGCGTCTAGCTATCGCCCGATATCGCTTCTCCCCTTCGCCTCAAAACTACTGGAACAGCATGTATATCTTGAACTGTCCTCCCACCTTTCCTCCTGCTCCCTCTTTGACCGGTTACAATCAGGCTTTCGACCGCATCACTCAACTGAAACTGCCCTAACTAAAGTCACTAACGACCTGCTAACCGCCAAGAGCAAGCGACACTACTCTGTCCTCCTTCTCCTGGACCTGTCTTCTGCCTTTGACACCGTAGACCATTCCCTCCTCCTACAGATTCTCTCATCTCTTGGCATCACAGACTTGGCCCTATCCTGGATCTCATCATACCTAACAGACCGAACATTTAGTGTCTCCCTCTCACACACCACCTCCTCACCTCGCCCCCTGTCTGTCGGTGTTCCCCAAGGCTCAGTCCTAGGACCCCTACTCTTCTCCATCTACACCTTCGGCCTGGGACAGCTCATAGAATCCCACGGCTTGCAGTATCACCTCTACGCCGATGACACGCAGATCTACCTATCTGGACCTGACCTCACCTCCCTACTGACCAAAATCCCACAGTGTCTGTCTGCTATCTCAGCCTTCTTTTCTGCTCGCTTTCTCAAAATGAACATGGACAAAACAGAATTCATCATCTTTCCCCCACCTCATTCTACCCCTCCACCAGGCCTATCCATCAATGTCAATGGCTGCTCGCTTTCCCCAGTCCCACATGCTCGGTGCCTTGGGGTGATCATCGACTCTGCCCTCTCTTTCAAACCACATATCCAAGCCCTCGCCACCTCCTGCCGCCTCAAACTCAAAAATATTTCCCGGATCCGCTCATTCCTCAACCATGAAACCACAAAAACACTAGTGCACGCCCTTATCATCTCCCGCCTCGACTACTGCAACCTCCTACTGTCTGGCCTCCCCTCTAGCACTCTGGATCCACTCCAGTCCATCCTACACTCTGCTGCACGACTAATCCACCTGTCTTCCCGCTATTCCCCTGCCTCCCCACTATGCCAGGCCCTTCACTGGCTTCCTATTGCCCAGAGGCTCCAGTTCAAAACCTTAACCATGACATACAAAGCCATCCACAACCTTTCTCCTCCATACATCTGTGACATGGTCTCCCGCTACCTACCCACACGCAACCTTCGATCCTCTCAAGATCTCCTTCTCGACTCCCCCCTCATCTCTTCTTCCCACAACCGCATACAAGACTTCTCCCGGGCTTCCCCCATACTCTGGAACTCTCTGCCGCAAAACATCAGACTTTCACCAACAACGGAGACCTTCAAGAAAAACCTGAAGACCCACCTGTTCCGACAAGCCTACAACCTGCAATGATCCTCAGTGTACTGAACCATCGCACAACCAGCTCTACCCTCTCCTAGTGTATTCTCACCCATCCCTGTAGACTGTGAGCCCTCGCGGGCAGGGTCCTCTCTCCTTCTGTACTTATGCGTCCCTTGTCTAGCACATGTTTATTGTATCTGTCTATATTTTTCCCCTTTTCATATGTAAAGTGCCATGGAATAAATGGCGCTATATAAATATATAATAATAATAATAATAAAATCCAGGATGGAACAAAGTCCAAAGGCCGTCCTCCATGGGACCATTAAGGCTAAGTTCACACGAGGCATTTTTGCTGCTTTTTTTTTCCCTGCAGCAAAACCTGCACTCTTTGCAAGAAAAGAAGCAGCGTCAAACTGGGGGGCATTTTTCAGGATCCCAAAGTTCAGTTTTCCTTCCACCACAGAAGCATGAACACAGGTCACCAATACAAGACATACAGGAGCTTCTCACAAAATCAGAATATCATCAAAAAGTGAATTTATTTCAGTTCTTCAATAAAAAAAGTGAAACTCCTATATTATAGAGTCTTTACACACAGAGTGATCTATTTCACGAGTTTATTTCTGGTAATGTTGATGATTATGGCTTACAGCCAATGAAAACCCAAAAGTCATTATCTCAGTAAATTAGAATACTTTATAACACCAGCTTGAAAAATGATTTTAAAATGCGAAATGTCGTCCTACTGAAATGTATGATCAGTAAATGCACTCAATACTTGGTCGGGGCTCCTTTTGCATCAATTACTGCATCAATGCGGCGTGGCATGGAGGCGATCAGCCTGTGGCACTGCTGAGGGGTTATGGAAGCCCAGGTTGCTTTGATAGAAGCCTTCAGCTCGTCTGCATTGTGGGGTCTGGTGTCCCTAATCTTCCTCTTGACAATACTCCATAGATTCTCTATGGGGTTAAGGTCAGGCGAGTTTGCTGCCAATCAAGCACAGTGATACTGTTGTTTGTACACCAGGTATTGGTACTTTTGGCAGTGTGGACAGGGGCCAAGTCCTCTGGAGAATGACATTTCCATCTCCAAAAAGCTTGTCGGCAGAGGGAAGCATGAAGTCCTCTAAAATTTCCTGGTAGACGGCTGCACTGACTTTGGTCTTAATAAAACACAGTGGACCTACACCAGCAGATAACATGGCTCCCCAAACCATCACTGATTGTGGAAATGACTCGCACCACAATTGTGGTTACCAGGGCTATGGGGTACTCGGAGCCGAGCCCATAGATTTCTATGGGAGATGTCACTGGCAGCGGGACTCGGTCCGTGGCCCTGGCAGTCAAGCGATGGGGGATATTTACATAGGATTTGGAATAGTTTGTGACGCCACCTGTGGTTTCTGGTAAATTGTACCAGCGCTGCTGTAAGGGTCTTCACAGGGGATGTTATGGGGCAGCTGGGTGGTAAGTCTCCCACAGGTGAGACTGGTCCCTGGAAGTCTATGGTGATGATGCAGGGTGTAGATAAGAACTCAGTCACACACAATGCAGCTTCTTTTCATACCTTTTACTTGAAGGTGTTTCAGCAAGATCCCGGGGAGCTGGTCGGGGTGGAGAGTGCACATTCGGGTAACCGCTGAGCAGGTTAGAGGCCTCCTTAACTTCAATATGTATGTGAGTCCAACTTGCGTGAAGCGAAATTAACTCTGAACTCTCCAGCTTTCTCTATAGCTGTAATGCCCGGCCAACATTGTGGTGGAGCCTTCTAAGTGGTGAGAACTAAGTCCTTACTTTTGTCGTGCACTTGAATCAAAGTCCCCGTTCTCCCTGACTCCGGTTACGTATTGACGCTTTGGGCTGCACTCTGCGACCTGTAGTCCAGATGCCTCCGGTTTTCTTGTTACTAAGCTTGAAACTGTAGCAACGCTTCGGACCCCGGTGTCCGGCAATTTAGTGCAGGTAATCCAATACCTGTTGCACTGCTCTAACTTCTCCACTGCGCCCTTCGCCCTGCTTCACGCTCTTAACATAAGCACTTGTAGCTTTCGATGGAGAGGTCAGCTTTCTCTAGGGCTCGCTGAACAGCCCTCAGTATCCTCTAAGTCCCGACTGGACTGACACTGAGCTGATCCGTCCGAAGACAGGAACCAGATTCCACTGCTCTCCCTCCTAGGTTGACTGACTGACTAACCACCTCTGAACAGAATGTGTCCACTCCTCTCCTCCTTCACAGACTGAACTGCACTGCACTGTCCTAAGACAGGAAGCTTGAACTTCTCAGCTACGTGTCACTCCCCCTATATATCAGATGGGTGTGTCTGAAAGAGTGAGTGGCAGTGAATGCATATCAAGCGTTGCAATTACCTTCCTGTGCACTCTCCTGGATTTTATGTGTGTGCCTGCGTAGCTGGGCTACACAGAAACTTCACACTAGGTGAAGTCACAGCTCACCTCCTCCTGTATAATGACTGATAACACCTCTTTATACAGTAGATGACACAGGATCCACCATTCACAATAGGTGATGTCACAGCTCACCTCCTCCTCCTGTACAATGACTGATAACACCTCTATATACAGTAGATAACACAGGAGCCACCATTCACAATAGGTGATGTCACAGCTCACCTCCTCCTCCTGTACAATGACTGATAACACCTCTATATACAGTAGATAACACAGGATCCACCATTCACAATAGGTGATGTCACAGCTCACCTCCTCCTCCTCCTGTACAATGACTGATAACACCTCTATATACAGTAGATAACACAGGATCCACCATTCACAATAGGTGATGTCACAGCTCACCTCCTCCTTCTGTACAATGACTGATAACACCTCTATATACAGTAGATAACACAGGATCGACCATTCACAATAGGTGATGACACAGCTCACCTCCTCCTCCTGTACAATGACTGATAACACCTCTATATACAGTAGATAACACAGGATCGACCATTCACAATAGGTGATGTCACAGCTCATCCCAGACAAAATAAGCTCCCGCCAAAATCATATATGTAAAAGAATCTACACTTAGAAATGTAAAAAATTTATCAGTATCTGATTGATATAAGTAATAATTTGATTAGACAAATTAATCATCTATGATTTTTCCCTGGATTTCCCCCTTATCTTATTAGGAGGATATTCCGGGTCATGGCTTAGATGACATTGTGTAATGGCCGCTCCGCTGCTTAGTGTTGAACCCATGGAGTAATCATGACGTTGGTATTGTCAAGTCGCTTACCTGCGGGGAGTCTAATATAACCTATCACATATACCACCCAACCAATAACATAACACACCCCCATACGCAGCTCACAAATACACAAAGCCCAAAATATTTGGAATTCTAATGGCCACAGCAGCCTTTTATTAAATACACAAACATCAACAAAATACCAAATGATAACATAGCTTTATAATACTTGAACGTTGAGGAGGAGTCCTTGAAGCCACAAGATCTTGGTGAATTAACCCGAAATTGCTGTGAACAACACCCATCATCTTACTCCCAGCCGTTACCCCACAGGCTCAGGAGCACCAACACACACCATGATATGTTGCTCACCCAGCTCCTCGGGGATCCGCCCACTCCTGCGGAACTCCCCGTCCACATCTCACCAGATCACCATCAACGTAACTTCAGACGGAGGAGACCCTATCAAGAGTCCCCCAAAACCAATTTCCAACCGACTTCAAGGACTCCCCCCCCAACCCGGACCGCCACAACGAGGGCCCTTGAACACCTCAATGGCCCGAGACCCCCCCAAACCGCAATGCCATGGCCTTTTCTATCCTCTCTTGAAGGCCAAGTGCCCAAATATCAGAACCCACCCCATTTAGGTGGACCCCGTCCGCCAACCAAAAATCGCCCTCGCCCTTCTCCAGATCAAAATGCCGCACTGACACTCCTCCATTCCTAACAATAAATTAAGAAACTGCCCTATTCACTTTTATCCTGGCCTTGTTGACCTTTTCCAAGGACCTCATCGTACGCCAACGCCTGCGTGGAACAATTTCAGACCAAACAATAGTAATGCCTGTATATAATAACCACAAACGCAAACAATCCTGCTTAATGTCCTTTACCAATTCCCGGAAAGGTCGAATCGCCAGATCGTTGCCCCCAACATGGAGAACTAAAATGTCAGGAGCACGGTCCATCAAAACACAACCATGTATTTCCTGGAGAACCCTTCTCCATTCCATTCCTCTCAAGCCAATCCACCGCACCACAGCCATGCTCCTGTGAAAACCCAGCTGTCGACCTTCGTTCCTGACGTCAGCTCGCAACGCTCCCCAGTAAACGAAGGAATGGCCAAAAATCCACACAAGCAAAGGCACGATACCTGAAAAGAGAAAACAAGGCTAAAATACCAAATACCAGGGTACCCGGAGACAGAACACTACCCTCCCAGGCATCTCCCTCTATCCACTTAACGAACTAAGGCCTGATGTAACTCCGATACCGACCTGACTTCCAACCGCCAATACGTTGAATAGACGCCGAACTCAAACCCCCTGCCGCTGCCTCCGTCGCTGCCCCGATTCGAAAAGAATGAGGAGCAAAACGAGAATCATCCATGCCCAATACCCGAATAGACTTCTTAAAAATGGCACCAAACTGATACCGAGACAAACTACCCCCATCCGCATGACACAACAAAGAACCGACCAGGCTAGGCCGAAACTCCCGAAAGCGCTGAAAACATTGTACCGGACACATTAAAGAGCCCCGCACACCACACAAAACCACCCGTCGACCTTTACCAGCCTGATCTGTCTTAGACCTCCGCAGCCAAAACTCAACACCCCGCGAAGTCAACACGACATCCCTCGCCAATAACCCGCCTACAACAAGTTTGTTCGGCGAAACCAGCTCACCCACCCGCAAAGCCCCAAAAAATGCAAACGAAAACTAAGTGAAACAACGCCACCTCAAAATTCGAGGAACACGTCGACTCTAACGCAAGGCCCAACTGCTCTAATATACCAAATGAAATCGGGCGCCTAGCATCATCCCGACTTTTTACACGAAGAAATCCTTTCGCTGCCTGCTTAACCAAAAACATTTTTGTAAAATCCTGAATCCCCCGTAAACGAAAACCGAAAGATAAAGCGGCCAAAACCCGTGATACCTTCGCGCAAGACCAACCCTCCGTCGCACCCTGTCCCAACCAAGACAACAAAATTCGCTCCCAATCGTGTCCGATGGCAATGTTTGAACCGGCTGCGAAAACCCCTTCCCACATCCGCCAAACAACCTGATACACCTCCCAAGTTTTGGGGGCTAGCGAAGACCTGATCAACGACCCTGCGGCCCAAAAGCCATCTTCCATAACTCCTCCGGACACGTTAGACCCACTAGCTCTGCTTCTGGTGCCAGTGACCGGAAACGATCCCACTGTGAACGAGAAAGAGAATCAGCAATTTTGTTCTTCACACCAGGAACATGAGTCGCTGTAACATGAGCATTCAAGGACAAACATACCAACACCAATTCCTGCAACACCCGAACCACAGGGGGGGACGATGCGGTGAGACCATTAATCGCGCATACCACTCCCATATTATCGCAATTAAAGCGCACTCGATGATTACGAAAAATGTGCCCCCACAAATGAACAGCCACGAGGATCGGGAAGATCTCCAACAACATTATGTTACGCACCAAGCCCCCCTCTACCCATTCTCTGGGCCAATGAGATGCGCACCACTGTCCCTTGAAATAAGCCCCAAAACCAATCCCGCCGGCCGCATCAGTAAACAAGTCCAAAGCATCATTGTCAACAACCTCAGCCATTACCAAGGAACGGCCATTGTACCCCTCCAAAAAAGATTCCCAAACTGACAAGTCCGCCCTAAGCTCCGCGGACAACCTGATAAAATGATAGGGGCTCGAACACCTGAAGTAGCGCTTGCCAGCCTACGTGAAAAAACTCGCCCCATCGGCATCACCCGACAAGCAAAGTTCAGCTTCCCTAACAACGACTGAAGATCACGCAAAGACAGTTTTTTCAACCGACGCGCTCTGACCACCTCCACTCTCAACGCCGATAGCTTGTCCTCAGGAAGCCTGAACTCCCATGCAATGGTATCAATAACGATCCCTAGAAAACACAAACACGTACTTGGACCCTCCGTCTTGTCAGGCGCCAACGGGACACCAAACCGCTCAGCCAGCCACTGAACTGCTTTTAAAATCCTAGAACACCGCCATGAATCCGCTGGCCCAACACACAAGAAGTCATCCAAATAATGAATAACCGAATCAAAACCCGAAACGTCTCGTACCACCCATTCAAGAAAAGAACTGAAAGCTTCAAAATACGCACAAGATAAGGAACACCCCATGGGTAAGCACCTGTCAACAAAAAACACACCATCCCAATAGCAACCCAGTAACTTTATGCTATCAGGGTGCACCGGCAACAAGCGAAACGCAGACTCGATGTCTGTCTTGGCCAAAAGGGCCCCACGACCACACTTTCTCACCCACCGCGCCACCTCATCAAACGAGGAGTAAACAATAGAACAAATCTCAGGATTAATGCCATCATTCACTGACCTGCCCCGCGGTATGACAAGTGATGGATAAGTCGAAACTTATTCGGCTCCTTTTTTGGAACGACTCCCAAAGGGGAGACAACCAAATCTGAAAAGGGGGGGGAACTAAAAGGGCCAGCCATTCTACCCAACGAAACTTCCTTTTCCAGCTTATCCGAAACAACTCTGGGATGTAACAACGCCGACTGCAGGTTTTTCAGTACTCGCGGAATATCAAATGGGGGATGTGGAATAACAAAACCGTCCTTAAAACCAGAGCACAACAATGCCGCTTTTTCCCGGTCCCCATATCTATTTAGATAGGGGAACATCCTTTCCAGTTTCACTGGAGTCTCCCCCTTGCGAATTACCGCTTCCAAATTTTCCTTTTCCTTTCCTAAAACACTTGGATGCTCCGTGAGAGGCGCCATTGCAAGTGGAGCAGAGATGTTTGAATTTACAATTCGCCCCAAACTTGCACTGGCCGTCGTTAAATTGCCAGCATACCCCCGACTTATGCACTCCTGCCTGTCCTTGCCCGCTGCCCCCGGCTGTGCCGGAGGTGTTATTACTCTGGCTGGTGCTCCCAGCCCCCTCATGAAAGGAATGGCTAAATTTGTTTTGCGCAATGACCCGCATCCACAGACCAATATCTTTTTGATCCCAACGAATAGCAGGACGAACTGCCTTCCTCTGCCGGAATTGTTCATCATACCTGAGCCAAGCTTGCCCGCCATACACCCTATAAGCTTCACCTATGGCATCCAAATAGCAAAATAGGGCCGAACAATTATCCGGAGCCTTTTCCCCAATGACACTTGCCAAAATGGCGAAAGCTTGTTGCCAATTAACAAACGTCTGGGGAATCAGGCGCCACCTGCGTTTTTCCTCCTCCTCTTTTTTACTGTCCTCTTTTTTACGCTTATCTAAGTTAAATTTCCCAAGAGGCAACAACGAGAAAATCTCCACATATTCGTCCTTCCAAATGCGCTCTCTAACTTCCTTCTTCAAATGTGCCCCCAATGGGCCTTCAAAACATACGTATACCTCCCCGTGTGCCCTATCATCCAAATGCACACGACACACCTTCTCCTTCTCAGTTTGTACTGATACCGACACCGGCTCGCCGACAGGTCCCGCCAACTCTGACCCACTCGGCCTGGTATGCCCACCAGCCTGCGACCCAACCCATGTAGCCAACGGAGATGAACCACTCAAACCCCGTTCAAACGAGACAACAAGTCCCGCACGCCCACCAACATGTCCCTAAGGCCGGCGTCAGACACAACTACAAAAAATCGGACCGTTTTAGTCGGTCGATTATCGGAACAAAATGAAAACATCACACATCCTTCTGGCATCCGATTTTCCTTCAAAGATGCGATTTAGTCGCATGTGTGTGTACCTTGTAACATCCGATTTTCATCCGACTTGCGAGAATTTCTCGCAGGCTTGCAAAACTGACATATAATGGATCCAAAAGAATAGTATTTAAATCACAAAAGAAAGAATAGATATATACACATAGAACACATATATATATATATATAATTATATATATAATATTTATTACATGTCATTGTCTTACACTTCTACATACTGTAATAGCCGCTAATTCAATTGCCGGCTTTTGTGAAATCACAGAACCGACATGAAATGATACATTGTTTAGACACAGTTAACCATGTCATTTCCTGTATTTTGATATATGGTTTGAACTTACAATTACAGAAGTGTATGTGTGCCAAATTTCAGACATGTAGGGGTTAATTAAAGGTGTAAATTCGTTGAAAAAAAATGCGTGGGCTCACGCTGTATTTTCTCCACCAGACAGACAAAGCAAGCGAGTGGGGGCAGATAATAATAGCCTAGGGAGGGTACATTTTTTTGTACCCCCCCGGCTAATAACATCTGCCCCAGACACCCCAGAAAGGGCAAATCTATAATTAGATTCGCCCTTTCTGGCACTTTGCCCGTCTATTCCCATTGCCCTGTAGCGGTGGCGAATGGGTTAATAAGGTGTTAATGTCACCTTAGTATTGAAAGGTGACCTTAAGGCAGGTTAATAATTGAGAGCTGTCAATTAGACAACTATCAATTATTAATCCTATTGTATGAAAGAAAAATCAAACACACACACTTTAATAAAAAAGAAGTTTAATGAAATAATCACACAGTTTTTGACCATATTTTATTTTCCTGCTAAAACCATTTCCTGTAATAAAAATAAAATAAAAAAGCAAAATTATTCTTACCAATCCGATGTACAGTCAGGTCCCACGGTGTAATCCATCAGAAAGGGTTAACAGGTTAGAGCTCGCAGAGAGCTATAATGCTGTCTGCTGAGCTCTTACCCCCTGAATGAATAACTTACTCTCCCAGTGAAAGGAGAGGGAATAGATTCATGAATGAAGCTTAATTGATTTATTGCCACTTTCACTTGAGTGACCTGACCTAAGGTGAAAGTGGGACACAATCAATTAAGCTTCATTCATGAATCACATCCTCTCCTGTCGGCAGGAGATAAGCTCATTCATTCAGGAGCTATCAGCTGAGCACGCAGCATTAGTTGCGCTGCCTAGCTGATTGCTAGTTAACCCTTTGTGAAGGATTACATCGTGGGACGTGACAGATCGCCAGATAGGTAAGAATAATGTTGTTTTATTATTTTATATTTATTTTAGGAGATCAAGGGCGTCGCACGGATTAAGAGTAAAATAAAAGATGGTCAAAAAAATGTGTTTTTATTTCATTAAAATTATTTATTCTTAAAGTGTGTGTGTTTTTTTATTTACTTCAATAGGATTAATAATTGATAGTTGTCTAATTGACAGCTCTCAATTATTAACCTGGCTTAAAGTGACCTTTCAATTGCAAGGTCATTTTAACCCCTTATTAACCCATTCGCCACCGCTACAGGGCAATGGAATAGACGGGCAAAGTGCCAGAAAGGGCAAATCTAATTAGAGATTTGCCCTTTCTGGGGTGTCTGGGGGCAGATGTTATTAGCCAGGGGGGCACAAAAAAATGTACCCTCCCTAGGCTATTATTATCTGCCCCCACTCGCTTGCTTTGTCTGTCTGGTGGAGAAAATACAGCGTGAGCCCACGCATTTTTTTCCAACGAATTTACACCTTTAATTAACCCTTACATGTCTGAAATTTGGCACACATATACTTATGTAATTGTAAGTTCAAACCATATATCAAAATACAGGAAATGACATGGTTAACTGTGTCTAAACAATGTATCATTTCATGTCGGCTTCTGTGAGTTCACAAAAGCCGGCAATTGAATTAGCGCCTATTACAGTATGTAGAAGTCTAGGAACATATTAAATATATATATATATATATATAATATATAACATGTCACAATTACATGTGTATCATATATATATATATTATATATAAAATATGTGTTCTATGTGTATATATCTATTCTTTCTATTCTTTATTAAAGCTGTCAGTGTGATTTTACAGTATAGCCGGGGATGAATTGCCGGCTTTTCTAAAGGACACCGATGCGCAAGTCACACGTGCGGTCCGTTTGTAATCCGATTTTTCATCGCTCCCATAGACTTGCATTGGCGATAGTCGACCCACAATCGGTGACAATCGCAGCATGCTGCGATTGCACACGGACGTTTAAAACGGACCACAAAAAATCTGATACTAGGAGCGGCTCCATAGATTAACATAGGGCAGACTGCAATACGATATTTCATCGTATTGCAGTGTCCGATTCTGTCGCCAGTGTGACGCCGGCCTAACGCCCCCAGTCACTTCCCCACTGGACGCAGAACCCCCACAGCCCTGATAATCGCCCACCTGACCCCCCCAACACTGTGTAGAAGACAAAATTGGGTGACGAACGCCAGACAAAGAGGTGTACTCACCGGGCTGCGAGGGAGCTGTGAGCCCTCCAGCCGAAAAACCTGATCCTCGGATGCCTCCACTCCGTCCTGGCCAACGACGGCGACTCCAGTGGCCTGCTGCTGATGACTAGGACTCCCCTCGAAAACGACTGGCGTCGAGGGCCCAAACTCCAGAGAGGATCCCGACCGCTGAGTCCCAAATGTCTCCGCTACCTGGGTCGCCACGTCCCTAGCACCCGTCGCACTAAGGGCCTGCACAGCGATGGCCCCCCATGATCCCTCATTAATACCCGGATGACTTCCCCCGCCACCCTGTAGCAGGGTCAATGGTCCTGGCCCTGCCGCGCTGCAGGCCGCTGTCGTGCCAATTACTGGGCTAATCGTCGTACTACTGGCGGTGAGAGCAGGCCACCCACTCAGGCGACCCCCCGAAAAACCTGGCGCCTCACTGCCTGTGAGGGAAAACTGCCCCGGCCCTGCCGCCAAGCAGGCCGCTGCCCTGTCATTAATTAGTCGTGACCTGCGTGATGAGCCAGGCCGCACCACTGGCCTACCGCTACCACAGCCTGCCGACAGACCTGCTACCCCACTGTCAGTGGGGGATGAAGACACTGGCCCTGCCGGAAAGCAGGCCGCTGCGCCACCAGCGATCGCCTCTGTACTGCAGGGAGAGGCAGGCCGCACAGAGGCGGTACCACTGCCGCGGCCCCCCGCAGATCCTGTACGCCTGTGCCGTCTAGAGCGTGCTGGCTCCCCCCCCACTAGCGCGAGGTGGAGGCCTAGACACCGCCGCAGGGCCCCGCCGAGCAACCGGATTCCTCCTAGGCCGAGGCCTGCTAGCCCTGGAACATTGTGGCGCCCGGCCTGGAGGGTCCCCAGAGGGGCTCCTACGCCGACGCGAGGCCTTGGGAGCTGCATCTGGAGACAGCCGCTCAGGGGGCCTCACCCTTCTCGACCGCCGCTCCCTAACCGGAGATGGGGCTGACTGCCTGGAGGTACCAGGAGCAATACCTGCGACCTGGGCCTCTAACCACCCTGAAGGCTGCGATAAAGCCGTCTCCCTCAGCAGCTCCAGAGCTCTCTCCACATCAGACATGGTAACTGTTTTTTGCTAACGCTGGAACTGACCTGAAGCCTACTCCACTTCCCTATATAGACCCCTAATCTAAATACTCCTCCCCACACCTAACCCTTCCAACCCCCCCGTCATGTTGGCCTCCGCCCACGCCTCCTGGAGGTGGGGGGGAGACTTTGCTCCGGCCATTTCTTGATAACAATTGAACAATAATAATAACAATTGTGTATTGGTAAATCCAAATGGTAATGTGACTCGGCGACCCCATAAGACTCCATAGGATTTCATATTCAACTTTTCAGGATGAGCAACAAGTAGTCACACTCTCTTTTCTGGCCACAAATATTTCTCCATGCCTCTTCCACATGTCCTCCATGCCCCTGACTGAGCGTATGGACACCAGGGTTTGTAGGTTAGAGGGACCGTCTCATACACTGACCTATGTGGGCGAGATCAGGACCTATAAGCCCCATCCTAGAAACATTTACTACTTCCTCGTAGAACACCCTTGAATCAGTCTAGTTGACTACAATGCCATGCACAAGAAGCCTTCCAGGAGCACTGCTCTCCACTGGGTTTCGAGAGGCTTCAGCACGTGCTCGGAGATTTGCCAACACGTCTAATAATTTATTTATTTTGTTTTACTCACTTATATGGCGCCATTAATTACCCAAACATTATCAACACTGTCCCCATTGAGGCTCACAATCTACATTCCATATCAGTATGTCTTTGGAATGTGGGAGGAAACCGGAGAACCCGAAGGAAACCCACGCAAACACGGGGAGAACATACAAACTCCTTGCAGATGTTGTCCTTGGTGGGATTTGAACCTAAGACCCCAGCACTGCAAGGTAACAGTGCTAACCACTGAGCCACCATACAGTGCTAACCACTGAGCCACTGTGCTTCCCATGACACGTAGACATCCAGGTGCATTAGGAACTGTTAGTTAAGCAATTGCATAATCATTATGAATGACTTCTGTACATTTATTTTTCTTCCGATTTAACAGCAGATGTAGATAAACTTGTTGTCACCATGAAGTGATCTGTTGCATTTTTTTTTGCTACCGGAGTGGAAATTCACAAAGCAGCGAAACTGCTACTGTCCTTCTGACACCGTTATCAAGGCTTTGTGCAAACATCCCTCTGCGCCAATCACATCGCCGCCACTCAATAAAACCTGAACTTTGTCACCGGCCCAGACTGTGATTAGCACTGTGCGAACAATGACGACTGACACTTCCCGGCACTGAGGATCCGAACAGGAGGCACCTGCCGGGCAAGTCTCAGTAAGTGGCAAAAATACCTGATTATATTATTGTTATTATTATTACTATTCTCAGTTCTGATATTAATATTACTATTCTTTTTTTTCTTCATTTTTTTACGATATACTTTTATTTAATTAGTAATATTTTTCATAAATTGATATATAATGAAACATTAGATGAATCTGTTTAGGATCGCGTTGGCCGGAGTGGAGAGTCGTGACTCTTCTAACCAGTACGAGTCCAACGTGGAGAACGCCTTTAACTCCTTCCCCATCGCAGTCAAGTTTCGTTTTTTCACTTTCATTTCTTCCTTCCTCCATTTATTTTTCCGTCCACACGGCCATACAAGGTTTTTTTTTTACAGGAATAATTGTAGTTTTGAACGACATGAATCATTTTATTATATAAAGTACTAAGAAAGGGGAAAAAAACCTCCAACTGTGATGAAATGGTTAAAAAATAATAATATAAAACTAGTCTTTTTGGAGGCTCGTTTTGACGGCGTTCCAGCTTGGTTTTTTTCCTGTCCATGTTGTCATTTTTTATTGCCATTATTTTGGAAACTAGGCTGTTTTTTTTTCTTGGATGGGTGTTGCCATTTTCTGCCATTTGCTGTTTACCTTGTGATACTAATGAACGTGATAACGTTATGTAATAGGTGGCTATAAATCGGCAACGCTAAATTTATGTAGTTTATAAAAAAAAAAATATTTGTAGCGCGGCTCTGAAGTCCACACCTCTGTGGAGGTCACTTATGATGTAGCTCAATATAGTGGGATCTAGGGTGACAGGAAACTGATAATTCAGTGTGAAAGTTTCCCATTTATAGATGGTGTAATTGTATTTTTTAATGACACCAGTATGATTACATTTCAATCAATATATATAACAGTTTCTGGAAATGAAATATTTTTAATGTATCATCTTCATTCCATCAGGGGTAGGGATCCGCAGCCCGTGGGTCGTTCGTGGCCCACAATGACCTTTTCTACGGCCTCTGGCCGATTTCCTGTGACCAGGCCATTTGCCGCGTTTTGCCGGCCCTTTAATTCCTTCTTGTACACACACGCAGTGCATGCCATGAAGGATTACACCCCGACCATGGCCAGTGCCAGCATCTAGATGTACTTTGCGGGCAGAGTTAGCGCGTGATGCGCTCATGTCCCACATATAAAGACCGCAGCGACACCTACGTGATGTGATGCTCCGATGTGTATGCAAAAGCCCAAGTGGGTCCAAGGTTGGAGACTGGCTAGGCCACTGCGGCACCTTGAATGCTTCTTACTGAGCCACTCCCTAGTTGCCCTGGCTGTGTGATTCTGGTTATTGTCATGTTGGAAGACCCAGCCACAATTCATCTTCAATACTCTTACTGAGCATTGTTTCATGCTTCATGGTTGGGATGTTGTTGTTAGGGTTGTACTCATCCTTCTTCTTCCTCCAAACATGGCGGGGGGAGTTAATACCAAAAAGTTCTTTTTTGCTCTCATCTGACCACATATGACAGGATGGAAAATCTTGAAAAATGAGATTCTCAAAGCACAATCGTTAACAATTCCGAAAAGAGGGAAGAATGGGAAGCATTTAAGGAAACCAGGATGGATGAACATAGAACTTAAACACATGCTAAAAAGGAAGAAAGAAATGTTTATCAAATGGAAAGAGGGAGGCATATCTAAAGAAGAATATAATGCCGTCTGCAGAACCTGCAGGGCACAAATCAGATTATCTAAAGCTGACAATGAATTAAGGCTTGCAAGTGACGTCAAAAGCAACAAAAAAGGATTTTGGGGATACGTCAAAAGTAAAAGAAAAGTCAAAGATGCTATAGGATTTTTACAGGATGAAAATGATGAAATGGTAAGTCAGGATGTTGAGAAGGCTGAACTTTTAAATTCCTATTTTGCATCTGTTTTCTCTCAGAAAGGAAATGTAACATCAACTGATCTTCACTGCCCTATTAAAGGAATAGAAGAATCCAGGATATCTATAAACAGAAAGACAGTGAGGAAACACTTAGCTAACATAAATGAATTCAAGTCTCCAGGTCCAGATGAATTACACCCCAGGGTACTGAAGGAGATAGCAGAAGAAATTCTTGAAACCACTGTCCATAATCTTTGAAAATTCTTGGAGAACAGGAGAAGTCCCAGAAGACTGGAGAAGAGCAAATGTTGTTCCTATCTTCAAAAAGGGGAAGAAGGTGGACCCAGGGAACTACAGGCCGGTGAGTCTGACTTCTATACCAGGAAAGATCTTTGAACAAATTATTAAAGAACATGTATGCAAGTACCTGGATAAGAATGAAGTGATTAAACAGAGTCAGCATGGGTTTGTAACTAATAAGTCATGTCAGACTAACTTAATTTCCTTCTATGACAGAATCACTGACTGGGTGGATCAGGGAAATGCTGTAGATATAGTATATCTTGACTTCAGCAAAGCATTTGACAAAGTATCTCACACAATCCTTATTGAAAAAATGACTAAGTATGGAATGGACAAGGCAACTGTTAGGTGGATTCATAACTGGCTTAGTGATCGGACCCAAAGATGGTTGTAAATGGCTGCACATCCAGTTGGAAGAATGTCTCAAGTGGGGTACCACAAGGCTCTGTTTTGGGCCCTGTATTGTTCAACATCTTTATCAATGATTTAGATGAAGGAATTGAGGGTAAACTGATCAAATTTGCTGATGACACAAAGCTAGGAGGGGTAGCTAATACTAGAGAAGAGAGAGAGAGGATTCAAAAAGATATACATAAACTGGAGCAGTGGGCAGCAACTTACAGAATGGATTTTAACAGGGAAAAATGCAAAGTACTACATCTGGGCAATAAAAATGAAAAAAGCATATACAAAATGGGAGGAATAGGGCTAAGTAACAGCACATGTGAAAAGACTTGGGTATACTAATTGATCACAGACTTAACATGAGTCAACAGTGTGATGCAGCAGCAAAAAAGGCAAATGCAATTCTAGGATGTATCAACAGAAGCATACAGTCTAGATCACGTGAGGTCATTATTGCCCTCTACTCCTCTTTGGTCAGACCTCATCTGGAATACTGTGTCCAGTTTTGGGCACCACATTTTAAAAAAGACATCAACAAACTGGAGCAAGTTCAGAGAAGAGCCACCAGAATGGTGACCGGTCTGCAAACCATGTCCTATGAGGAACGGTTGCAGGATTTGGGAATGTTTAGCTTGCAAAAAAGAAGACTGAGAGGAGACTTAATAGCTGTCTACAAATATCTCAAGGGCTGTCACATTGTAGAAGGATCATCTTTATTCTCATTTGCACAAGGAAAGACTAGAAGCAATGGGATGAAACTGAATGGGAGGAGACACAGATTAGATATTAGAAAAAACTTTTTGACAGTTAGGGTGATCAATGACTGGAACAGGCTGCCACAAGAGGTGGTGAGTTCTCCTTCAATGGAAGTCTTCAAACAGAGGCTGGATAGACATCTGTCTGGATGATTTAGAGAATCCTGCTTTGAGCAGGGGGTTGGACCAGAAGGCCCAGGAGGTCCCTTCCAACTCTACCATTCTATGATTCTATGATTCTATGATTCTCCTATTCCTCTTCTGTATCATCCAGATGGTCACTGGCCAACTTAAAATGGGCCTGGAAATGTGCTGGCGTGAGCAGGGGGACCTTGCATGTCCTTCAGGATTTTAACCCCTTAACGACCGCCGATACACCTTTTAACGGCGGTAGTTAAGGGTACTTAGACCACAGCACCGTTAATTAACAGCGCTGTGGAAAAAGTGTATAGCCCCCCAGAGTTGGATTTTCTCCAGGGTCTTGCCTGCCTGGGGTAGCTGAGACCCAGAGAACATGATTCGGGTTGGTTTTTACCGACCCCGCATTTGTGATTGCCGTTATTAACCCTATAACGGCGACCGCAAAAAAAAACAAAAACGCGATTTTGCATTTACTTTCTCTCTCCTTTGATGTGATCACACATCAGAGGATAGAGAAATAGAGTCCCCAATTCCCCCGGTACCTCCCAGTGTCCCTGGACCCTCCTGCCTCCTCCAATGGGCGTCGCCATCATGGTCCGGGAATAAAATGGTGGGCACATGCGCAGTGCGCCCACCAAATCTGCCGGCTGGCAGATTCCATTCATTCATTTAATGTACATTTTGATCACTGTCATAAAACCTATCACAGTGATCAAAATACAAAAAATAGTAAATAACCCTCACCTTTATCACCCCCTTATTAGTTAGGGAAAAATAATGAAATAAAGAAAATATATTTATTTTAATGTTTCCATTAGGGTTGGGGTTGGAATTAGGGTTAAGGTTGGAATTAGGGTTAGGATTAGGGTTAGGGATTGGGGTTAGGGCTGTGATTAGGGTTAGGGTTGAAACTAGGGTTAGGGGTGTGTCGGTGTTAGTGTTGGAGCTAGATTTGATGGGTTTCCACTATTTAGGCACATCAGGGGGTCTCCAAACGCAACATGACGCCCGCAGAACATTCCATCAAAGTCTGCATTCCAAAACGGCGCTCCTTCCCTTCCGAGCTCTCCCATGCATCCCCCACATATATTGTATATCGGTGTACTCAGGACAAATTGCACAACAACTTTTGTGGTTCAATTTCTCCTGTTAGTCTTGTGAAAATAAAAAATAGCGGGCTAAAAAATCATTTTTGTGGAAAAAAATGATTTTTTATTTTCACTGCTCTGCGTTATAAACTTCTGTGAAGCAGTTGGGGCTTCAAAGTGCTCAAGTCACCACACATCTAGATAAGCTCCTTGGGGGGGTCTATTTTCCAAAATGGTGTCACTTGTTGGGGGGTTTCACTGTTTAGGCACATCAGGGGCTCTCCAAACGCAACATGGCATCTGATTTCAATTCAAGTCAATTCTGCGTTGAAAAAGTCAAACATCTCTCCTTCCCTTGCGAGCTCTGCCGTGCACCCAAAAAGTGGTTTACCCCACATATGGGGTATCGGCGTATTCAGGAGAAATTTCACAATAAATTTTGTGGTTCATTTTCTCTTTTGACACTTGTAAAAATAAAAAAATTGGTTCTGAAGTAAATTGCAAAAAAAAAGTTAAATGTTAATTTTTTCCTTCCACATTGCTTCAGTTCCTGTGAAGCACGTAAAGGGTTAATAAACTTCTTGAATGTGGTTTTGAGCACCTTGAGGGGTGCAGTTTTTAGAATGGTGTCACTTTTGGGTATTTTCTGTCATGTACACCCCTCAAAATGACTTCAAATATGAGGTGGCCCCTAAAAAAATGGTTTTGTAAATTTTGTTGTAAAATTGAGAAATCGCTGGTCAACTTTTAACCCTTATAACTTCCTAACTAAAAAAAAATTTTGTTTCCAAAATTGTGCTGATGTAAAGTAGACATGTGGGAAATGTTATTTATTAAGCAATTTGTGTGACATATCTCTCTGATTTAAGGGCATAAAAATTTAAAGTTTGAAAATTGCAAAATTTTCCAAATTTTTGCCATATTTCTGTTTTTTTCATAAATAAACACAAGTCATATCGAAGAAATTTTACCACTAACATGAAGTAAAATATGTCACGAAAAAACATTCTCAGAATCAGTGGGATCCGTTAAAGCGATCCAGAGTTATAACCTCATAAAGTGACAGTTGTCAGAATTGTAAAAATTGGCCTGGTCATTAAGCTGCAAATTGGCTCCATCACTAAGGGGTTAATCCATGACGGCGTAGTGCATTACTAATGGTAATGTTTGAGACTGTGGTACCCGCTCTCTTCAGGTCATTGACCAGGTCCTCCCGTGTAGTTCTGGGCTGATTCCTGACCTTTCTCAGAATCATCCTTATCCCACGAGGTGAGATCTTGCATGGAGCCCAAGACCAAGGAAGATTGACAGCCATCGTGTGTTTCTTCCATTTTCTAATAATTGCACCAACAGTTGCCAAGCTTCCTATTAACCCACAAATAACTAGCTGCCACCACCAATCATTTATACAGGCCAACTGGACACCCGACAGGAGGCGTATGACTTGAGGGATGCGATTTACAGAGCAAGAGGAATGGCGTTATTAAATTTTATATATTTAATCCAGAAAGGTAGGCAGTATGTTTTGCACATGGTTGTGGAACCACTGTGCCATGGCCGGGGGAGAGCCTGGAGGGGCGTAACTAAGGCCTCTTTCACACTTCAGTCGTGCGACGTCAGTCAAAATCCGTCAAAATGTGAAAAAAATGTCAATTTTTCCCATTGACTTGCATTAGTGACGGATTTTGACGGATGGTCATCCGTTAGGTCCGTTTTTTTATGGATCCGCCAAAAAATTGGCGTCCGTCGTTTCACAAAAATGTCCAATGCAACGTTTTTTTTGTCCGCCAAAATGGCGGACTATGGCGGATCCGCCGCATCCGCCATTTTGTATAATGGCCGCCTATGGGCGGCGGATCCGCTGGCATCCGTCTTTGACGGAATCCGCCCGCGGATCCGTCGCCTCCATAGAAAACCATTGAAAATCTCTCTTCCTCTCTCTCTCTCTCTCTCTCTCTCTCTCTCTCTCTCTCTCTCTCTCTCTCTCCTCTCTCTCCTCGGTCCGGACCTCCAAACTTACATTTTCCAGAACGAAAATTTCATAATTTCCGGGTGAACACTTCTTGGCAGATCCGTCACAAAACTGATCCGTTTTTACACTTTCCTGACGGATCCGCCATTTTCACACTTGGGCGGACGTCACATGACTGAAGTGAGAAAGAGGCCTAAGCATGCACCTAACCTTCGCTAGAACACCTGATGGTGGGGTTAAACTTGGCTCCAGGTGCATGCCAGGTGATACTCCAGGATGGAGCCATGGCAGCTGACCACCACGGGGGACAGGGAAGCAGGACCGGAAAGTAACTGATTAGCTGGGTGGTATGGTCCAAGCAGGAGACTGGACGGCCACAATACAGGATCACATATTCAAGTTCTCAGGTGCAAGTTCAGACTGAGTAGATAAGAGGCACAGGAACAGGTCAAATGAATCAGGATCGGGACTAGGACAGGCAGGAAAGATTTGGGTATGGGAATAGCAGGGTGAACTGGGACAAGCACAGACACAGTGGATCGGATCACAAGCACAGGGACCTTACAACTAACTAGCAGGAACACATAGACTGACTTGTTAAGGCACCTCCCAATAGGGGAGGGTGCCTTATATACAAGATGTCTCCCAGCAATTGGCTGGTAACATCTTTAGCAGCACGCGTTGGCCTCTTTAAGAGTCAGGGAGCGCGTGCCCTAAGCCCACTCCCAGTTGAACTGCGGGCCGTGTGCAGGTCCTAAAAGCAGACAGATGCCGAGGGAGCACAGACCAGCACACATGCCGGCATCCCTGCAGGGAGAGGGAGATGACACGTGCTGGGGCACCGGCAGTGTACTAACACAGTGTTTATAAAAATATACAAAGATGTTACAAAATGGGAACAATACGGTGTATACAATCACATACGATAAAAGGGATAACAAAAGAAAAATAGTAAACCTGTATCACAGGAATGGCTCAGAGCTTAGCGCAGGGAAGCACTACTTAGAAAAACTCCTTAGAGCAACGGACAGAACCACAGAGTACTGTGTCGTCCAGAACCGACAAATGACAAAAACCCAAATTCTGATTTTAATTATTTCAAGGTTACGCCCACATACCTCTCCTTGGTGAACTGGTTGTGGGATGTGCTAGGCTTTTAGAAGATTATTAGATCCCCAACTCTTAGGATTTCTTCACCTCTGAAGGTCCCAGGCAGGAGATATTCTTGTCATGTTTCCTTTCACAATTTTATCTTTCTATAGAGATAAAATATGGCATGGCATCATCCATCTGACCGATATTAAGTTGGAGGTGTTTGTCTGGCCTTATGGTGATGTGAGTGAATGTGTTTTGTTCGTCCCTTCGCTACGACGTGGAAAATATATCTCCCATAAACAGCTGTTTGATGCAAATCCTAATATTCATCACTGATCACTGGCTCCAGAGTGTCTGAGATAATTACTTTGAGCAGATGAAGCCCCTGTACTTCTCAGTCTCTGATACGAATCCTAGACTTGGTGACTGTCTCTCAGCAGATCTCTGCTGTAATTACCTGTTCACGGCAGGAGGTCCTACTTCAATGTAGGTTGCAGTGTCAGCTCTTTTTCACTTCCCCAATTATAATTAATCCTATATGTTCAAGGGTAATATGTCCCCTCTCCAGAGATATCTTCATGGATTTTATGACCCTGATCTTATTATCTTTTATTTCTTCCTTGTTTTTATATTGCTTTTATTTATGTCTTTGTAATGATAATATAACTAATAAAGTTAATTAATTTTTGACCGACGATGGTAGAGTCTGCATACTTATAGGACTTTCCTATTAACAGTTAACATCTAAATGTTCAATGTACTAGTACTAACATCCTCCATAACCTTAATCTCTTATGCCAAAGACTTTTCTCGTGCTGCACCACTTTTCTAGAATGCACTACCACAGACAATCAGGATAATTCCCAGCATTTACAGAAGTGGCAATTATTTTGTGACACTGTAATGCCTCATTTTGTTTATCCAGGGGTTATCAAATTTTTAAAGTGCTACGGAATATACTGAGGCTGTTTAAGAAAACATTAATATTAATGCAAGGTAACAGCTAGTTACTAGCTTGTTCACATGTAGCAGTTTACCTGTTCTTTTATCCTTGTTTTTTTCACGTGAAAAAAATGTAGCATTTTACAGTAGCAGCCAAATAAATGAAATTTCTAAAATCACATTCACACGGTGCATTTTTTAAGCTGCGGTGCATATTTTTTAATTATTTTTAAAATCAATTGAATGCATAAAAAATTCAAAAAAATGTATGTAATGTACGTAGCATTTTGAATGCCGGCAAAATTGCATCATTTGCATTTTTTATATGGAAAAAAAATTTAAAAAAAGCACCTGAGGGTTATAGCCATGTGAAATAACACTTTTATATTATATTCAGTGTGAATGCCTCCTTAATGTCCCATTTGCTGGATTGTCCCACAAAATGGACTTCGTCCCAACGTAGGTCGTATATGGGGTCCGCAAGTATGGAGCGAGCTCAGGAGCTGAGCCCACACCATACAGTCAACAGTAGTGACCGGAGCAAGCTCAGATTGCTGATATTTAACCATTTAAATGCCACTGTCAATCTGTTACAGCGACATTTTAAAAGACTAATTGCCGGCTCACCTCATAATAAAAATGAGGGTTTGAATCCCACCGTTTCCACCTTTAAAAATAAAGAAATAAAATGAAAAAAAAAAAAAAATGATGCCAATAGAGATATCAGCCACTCAAAATAAACAAGTCCTCCCACGGCTCCATCGATGGAAAAATAAAAATCTTACAAGTCTTAGAAAATGGCAAACCAAATATTTTCAGCTAAACAAGTTTGGCATCTCCGTATTTGTACTGGCGTGGAAAAAGATATTACCAGGTCATTTTTACTGCACAACGAATACTGCAAAAATTAAACCCCAAAATATTGGTGTAATTGTGTTTTTTTTTTCTCCATTTCATCCCACTTGAATTTTTTTTCCTGTTCTCCAGCGCACTATATGGCAAAATGAACGGTGTCATTTATATCTAAAACTTGTCCTGCAAAAAAAAGCTCTAATAAGGCAATGTCGACACAAAAATTAAAAAAAAGGTATGACTTTTGAAATTTGGGGAAAAAAATACTAAAGCACAAAAACAACAACTGGCGTGGCGGGAAGGGGTTGTGAATTTTGCTCCTGGGTGGATCTGGGGTGGGACATAAACATGTCCTGCGAATGACCATTCAAATCTGGGGGTTGTGAGTGTGACCAGGTTGTTCTATACTTATATTTTACCTAGCGTCTGTCTGACAACCGTTTTTCTTATTTTCCAGACGTAACAAAAAAAAAATGGAGAAGAGTGATCAGCACAAAAACAACCCACAACCCATGAATTATATATACGCCGTTCAAAACCCGGCCTACCCCCCACAGGCACCACCTTACAGCCAGTCCTACATGCCAAATGCACCACCGTATAGTGAGCAAAGCCCCCCACTGGCGAATGTTCCGGAGTACAGAGCCTACCCTCCACCCGATCAGCCTCATCATTCCTTCCTCGGTGAAAACAGTCCCAGACCAGATGTGGAAGTTCCACCTGAGTACACGGCCGGGATGGAGGACACAAACCCATTCTCCGAACGTGCAATCAGGAGAGGTAATGAAATCCCAAAGGAAAAGTAGCCACGACACACTGGTCTGTCCATGTATTACTGCTTGTATTACTACTTTTGCCCTGTCCTAGCCCCAAATTTTTTGCAAAAACCAGTGTCTTCCATACTAAGACGACTGTGATGGGGAAATTTGTTTTAATGGAATGTCTCCATTTTCATTTTTTTTCTATCTTGGACTTCAGTGCTCCTGGCTGGTTCACTTTGGAAGTTATTGAACTAATAAGGGGGCCGCTATGGATGGGAATGGATTGGATAGCAAACACGGTGTTAGCTAAACAATTAGCACATTTTTTATCAATGGCTGCCATGTACCTCTGTCATTGATTATCTCATGGAACAGATGCCCCAAATAGTAGATGTCCCAAATCCAACTGCTTCCACCTGGTTTTGCAACTCATTTGTCACCAAGGTGAAGAGAATGGAGCTACAGTGAAGAAGACTAGGGATGAGCAGACCCGTTGATGTTCGGGTTTGACTAAACTTTAGTCCAAAGTTTGGGTACCAGAACGCTACCTGATATTGGACCAGAACCTGAACCCCATAGAAGTCAAGGGGGGCCCCAACTTTGGTGCTGTAAGATGGTCGTAGTAAGAACTAGGGGGCTGCCAAAGGAAGCAGAGTCTCTCTAGGTGTTCGGTATCGAACCCTGAACTTTACAGTTTGGGGTAGCTGGTAGGTAAAGAAGACCTTGAGGGTCCCATTAAAGCAGTAGTGATAGTGCCCTGAACGTCAAGGTGGAAGGGGCAGAGGGAGTGCATATTACTACTTAGGCTTGTAAACTGCAGGTCACTCGCCAATAATTTACAGTAAGAGGGGAAAACATTATTACATTCCGTGCGGTACATACTACTGTACACATGATCTGAAATGTCGTCCTGCCCCTTTTTGGCCACTAAAGGAACCCTAATAGTTGTCGACATGGGATTATTTGCCTGTGTTCTTCGTTTTTTTCAAGGGTACATATAATAACAACTCGCATTTTGTTCTCATTTCAGCCTTTATCCGGAAGGTCTACATCACGTTATCCATACAGCTCGTTGTGACATTTGGACTTGTGTTTATGTTCACATTTTGGTAAGTTGATTTTTATTAAACGGGTTGTTGGTCCTTTGAGGGACCATTTTTATTTTAATTTTTTTACTTAAATGCATGTGTTTGTTACTACAGGAGATAAACGTTGCACAATTTTTAACGAAGCCCAAATGCTTAAATTGTTTTTTTTTTTTGTTTCCTTTTCAAAAATCTACAAAAATTGTTTTTAAGACCCAACTACATGCATTTAAGTAAAAAAAATTGTCCCAAAAAAGTGACCAACCTTTTTAAAGTTAGTTTAATGTAAGTAGCCCTAAAAGCGTATCGTATGTGTGCAAGAAATGTCTTAGCTATTGGTTATGTTCCAGTTGATTTCTGGTGAAGATGCCCCTAAAATAATTAATTGAATGAGTGTCCAGCGGGTGCTGGCCATTAGACCCTTTAAATGTAACATGACTATGGGATGCCAATGGTTTTCTATGTCAGCCAGAGGGCTATCAATGACCCCAAGTCTCCCATCTGAAAACATTTATTGGGGACAGCCTTGGTTGGTACCTTAAAAAAATATAAAATAAAAAAAATGTTTAAAAAATATATGAAAAAAGAAGAACGTTAACACAAATATTGAATAAATGGACCTCAAAGTGGTACCAATGAAAAAGTCAACTCATCCCGGAGGAAAAAAATAAAAAAAAAGCAAGCTCTGACACAGCTCCTTTTATAGAAACAACATAAAAACTCGCGGTTTTCAAAATTTGGTGCCACGGTTTTTTTAAATTATTATTTTATTGTGTAAAAGTATTAAACCATTGATAATATTATATAATATTATATATTTGATATTAATGTACGTACACTGACCTGCAGAATAAAAGTCATGTCATTTATATCGCACGGTCAAAAACAAAACCCAAAAATTGCGAGATCTCTAAAATCACTTGACTTTTCTTCCCATTAGGCAAACACTGCGGCACTGGACGTGGGAAAACCCTTACCTTCTATATGCCCTTCTGTAAGTTTTGTTTTTATTATTTTTGAACGTGTTTAGAATCACAGAGGTGATTAAATGCTTCGTAGATGTGAAATGTGGGATTTTTCCTTAATTTTCTTTCCTTTAGTAAAAGTAACACAAAATACTGTTCTAACCGGAAGGATTGGTGATAAGTGCATGTTGGCCATTGTCTACCCTACCTTCAGCTTGTATTCAGTATTTGTATTTGTGTTCAGCTTGAACACAGGGTTTACGCAGACTGCCATGGGTATGTCAAGCTTTGCACTCGTTTCCGTGGATCTGACACCAATGTGTTTTTGCTTACAGACCCGCCACCTTTATTCTGATTATGGTACTTGCCTGTTGTGACCAGGCACGTCGGAAAGTTCCATTAAACTTCATACTACTTGGAATCTTTGTAAGTTCAATTTTTAAGATGTTTTTTTTATTTTTGTAAATTCATCAATAACTGTGGGCGAAATATTCTACATCATGTATTTTCTCCCCAAAAAATGTTTTTGTCTTTCATTATTCTATTTCTCTGCATTGTTAAGAAGAATCAAAGTTGAGCAGTTTAGTTGTACGCCCTCAAGGACGGATTTCTTTGCTTTGATGCCCCCAGTACGTTTAGTGTTTTGGTAACTGTGTCTCCTTGTTTTATAGACTGTGTTTGAAGGCTGTTTACTAGGATCGTTGGCAGCGTAAGTTGTTCTTATATTATAGTTGAACAGAAAAATTCAAAGCACCCTGATCCAATGGCCATTTCGATAGTCTGTGGCTGACGGACCTGAACTTTGCGAGCATTCTCCCACCTGTGGCATCCCCAGTGCCTCTCCTAAATGGTAGACCCCACAATGTCATGTGTGTATTGTGCCGTAATGTAATCATGTTTCAGGGTCTACAAATCAGAAGAGGTGTTGGGGATGTTACCGATAGTAGGAGGTGAGCAGTACACTGACCAGGGTCATGCAAATCTTTTTGCCCAACTCTTTGGCTATGTGCACACGTTCGGAATTGCTGCGGAAATTTCCGCAGCATTCCCGCAACTCCCTGCCGCTGGAAATACGCATGCATTCCGTATTGCGTATTCCCGCAAAACACTGGCGTTTTGCAAGCGTATTTAGCTTGCAGAATGCTAGCATTTTCCAAGCGATCTGCAGCATCGCTTGGAAAACTGATTGACAGGTTGGTCACTAGTGTTTGACAAGTGTGACCAACGTTTTACTGTTGATGCTGCCTATGCAGCATCAGTAGTAAAACATAGAATGTTAGAAATAATAATAAAAAAATCATGATATTCTCACCTTCTGGCGTCCCCGCAGCCTTCCCGGTCCTTACCGATGCTCCCGGCAACTCCCGTTCCCAGTGATGCCTTGCGACAATGACCCCAGATGACATAGCATCACGCTACGAGGTAATTCACGCAAGGCATCACTGGGAACGGGAGTTGCCGGGAGCATCGGTAAGGACCGGGAAGACTGCGGGGGACGCCTGAAGGTGAGAATATGATGATTTTTTATTTTAATTATTATTTTTTTTAATTTTAGTTATTTTTTTAACAGGGATATGGTACCCAGGGCCTGGAGGAGAGTCTCCTCTCCTCCAGACCCTGGGTACCATCCGCACATGAACGGCTCACTTTGCGCATGGTGTGCATAGCCACATGTGGAAAGTAAGCGGTTCAATGCATCCCTATGTGTGCGGAATCACCGTGATTCCGCAAAAATAATGATCATGCTGCGTATTTTTCCGCGATGCAATTCCGTCGCGGAAAAATACGCAGCATTAGCATAACTATGCAGAATGCCATAGAATGTAATGGGTTGCGTTGTGTAAGCGTTTTCGCGGCGAAAAAAACGCGACAAAAACGCTAACAATCCGCAACGTGTGCACATAGCCTTTCATATACCTAATTTCTTATAATAACTTGTTTGTTGGATTCAGTTCAACCATTTTGAACTTTTCTTGGTTGGTATCCCAAAATTTGCTCTAAACCCAACTTAAAGAGGTTCTCCACTTTATCTTTCATTTAACAAATGCATTGGGGACATACATTTGCAGTAATTACTGATATATAAGTACAAAACCCCACATCTTTATGTGCTAGGAAGGTGGATCTTTATCCAGATTTCTATAGTAGAGCAGTGGTCAACCAAAGGGCACCAGTGCTCCTCAAGAGGTTGTCTTCTGTTCCCAAATTGTCTATTACGATTCCGGTTAAGTTAGACTGTACAGTTTCACGCTGTAGAGACAAGATTTATAGGCCAGACAATGCTTCCTGGAAAAAAGGTAGGGACATTAGTTCTGCTCGATGAGGAAGAAACCAGGCCCTACCTCCCATTGAAAGTAACTAGCCCGTAATTGAATGTCTGACCCTGTAACAAGGTTTGTCACATGACTTAGTATATTTAGCCAAACACTAGTTATCTTCAAAATGAATGCAGTCTCTTCCTTTTGGAGATGACACTGGTTTGATTAAATATCCTGTCTTATGATTTTTTAAAGGCTCGGACATTATCATAGTAAATTTTCTATATGCATCCTGCTTTGAAGTAGCAGATAGAACATTCTACAGCCAGTTTGAGGATGGAATGACATCAGTACTAGAAGTGGGCGGGGATAGAATGATGACATCACTAGTAGTGGGTGGGGATAGAATACTCTGTAGCCAATCTGGTGTTTGAATGATGTCATCATTAGTAGTGGGTGGGGATAGAATACTCTATAGTTAATCTGGTGATTGAATGATGACATCACTAGTAGTGGGTGGGGATAGAATACTCTATAGCCAATCTGGTGATTGTATGATGACATCACTAGTAGTGGGTGGGGATAGAATACTCTATAGTTAATCTGGTGATTGAATGATGACCTCACTAGCAGTGGGTGGGGATAGAATACTCTATAGCCAATCTGGTGATTGTATGATGACATCACTAGTAGTGGGTGGGGATAGAATACTCTATAGTTAATCTGGTGATTGAATGATGACATCACTAGTAGTGGGTGGGGATAGAATACTCTATAGCCAATCGGGTGATTGTATGATGACATCACTAGTAGTGGGTGGGGATAGAATACTCTATAGTTAATCTGGTGATTGAATGATGACATCTCTAGTAGTGGGTGGGGATAGAATACTCTATAGCCAATCTGGTGATTGAATGATGACATCACTAGTAGTGGGTGGGGAAAGAATACTCTATAGCCAATCTGGTGATTGTATGATGACATCACTAGTAGTGGGTGGGGATAGAATACTCTATAGTTAAACTGGTGATTGAATGATGACCTCACTAGCAGTGGGTGGGGATATAATACTCTATAGCCAATCTGGTGATTGTATGATGACATCACTAGTAGTGGGTGGGGATAGAATACTCTATAGTTAATCTGGTGATTGAATGATGACATCACTAGTAGTGGGTAGGGATAGAATACTCTATAGCCAATCTGGTGATTGTATGATGACATCACTAGTAGTGGGTGGGGATAGAATACTCTATAGTTAATCTGGTAATTGAATGATGACATCTCTAGTAGTGGGTGGGGATAGAATACTCTATAGCCAATCTGGTGATTGAATGATGACATCACTAGTAGTGGGTGGGGAAAGAATACTCTATAGCCAATCTGGTGATTGTATGATGACATCACTAGTAGTGGGTGGGGATAGAATACTCTATAGTTAATCTGGTGATTGAATGATGACATCACTAGTAGTGGGTGGGGATAGAATACTCTATAGTTAATCTGGTGATTGAATGATGACATCACTAGCAGTGGGTGGGGATAGACTACTCTGTAGCCAATCTGGTGATTGAATGATGTCATTACTAGTAGTGGGTGGGGATAGAATAATCTATAGTTAATCTGGTGATTGAATGATGTCATCACTAGTAGTGGGTGGGGATAGAATACTCTGTAGTTAATCTGGTGATTGAATGATGACATCACTAGTAGTGGGTGGGGATAGAATACTCTGTAGCCAATCTGGTGATTGAACGATGACATCACAGACATAAATAGGGATACAATGCTCTTAGTCAGTCTAGAGCTGGACCAGGAGGATAGAGTACGCTGTAACCCTTCTGGTGATTGAATGATGATCAGGCTGGATTTCTCCTTGGCCTGCTGTTACCACATTATTTCTAGTATATTCCTTTTTGATGGCACCAGTCTAACTCATGCTTGAACACAGTTGATCAATATGTTGGAAAGATTCTTACACTAAACTAATGTGTCTGCTAGATAAGGCTGTATTAAAGGTGCAGTTACTCTTGTAGCATTGAGGATTACTGTATGTGCAGTTGCTTATAGGATTTTCCACTTTCACACCAGGTTCTTTGATGCTGATGCTGTGATGTGGGCCACTGGAGCCACCATACTTGTGACTTTGGTTCTGACTATTTTTGCTTTTCAGACAAAGGTAAGTCATAATTTATATTGGAAGGTCCTAACTTTAATGATGATCACTTTCCTACGTCTACATTCACTAACTAGGAACAGCGATGCATAGAGGTTTTTTTGGTGGTTTTGTATGTGCACAACACTATTGAAGTATTACATAAACAGCTAAGCAATGGGCGGCTCTGACAGTATAGCACAGGCAACAGAGTGGGATATACCGGAGATAAACTAAGCTATGTGCATTTTTTATTTCTCCACTGAAAAAAATCCTTCTACCGTTTTGTGTATGCAGCTCATATGCAGACCTGCGGAATGACCTTTTCAGCTTCTTTTACACTGGAACAGCCACTAGATGAAGCATTTGAACTGATACAGCACTGAAATATTTACTCCTGCATTCTGTAATACAAGATGTATATATATTTTCTTTTTATCTGTAGTGGGATTTCACCGTACTGTCCGGGGGTCTTATGGTTGGTCTTTCGGTGCTTCTGGCTTTTGGCATACTTGCTGCCATCTTCAGGTCAATGGTAAGTAGTATATTGATCCATCTAGTTGGCTCCTTGCACATCAAGGATTTGTTTGACTTTAGATTGGCCAATCAATCTCGACTTATGGCTGACTAGTTATGATCATTCTGACTTGTGCTGATTTTTGGTTTTCCTTTCGTTTTTGCAGTGGCTGCATATTGTCTATGCCTGTATTGGAACACTCATTTTTGGAATGGTAAATTAAATTACTCTTTTTAATTCCAAAAATATGCAACGTAAAAAAAAAAAAAAACATTATTCTTGCATCTATGTTCCTATGACAACACTTCCTTTTTTCTTACTGTTCACAGTTATCGTAGGGCTGCTGGTACTCATAACAATGTAACATTAACCTCTTCCCACCATGGCCAATATCCAGTTTTGTGTTTTTGCTTGTTTCTCCGTTAATTCCAAGAGGAATAAATGTTGTATGTTTTTAGTCCACATAGCTGAAACAGGGCTCGTTTTTTGCAGGATGAGTTCTACTTCTGCATGACACCAGCATTTACAAGGTTAACAGTCACAGGCGCTGCTTAATTCAACTTTTGATCCTGGTTGTCATCATTTGCTGGGTATGGGGAGAGCTCAGCCCCTGAGCCCACTCCATACACCTGCTCCCAGCTTGCGCCATTCATGCACGGTGCATTTCAGGAAGGGATTAAATATTTGTTTTTCTATTCTTAGTTTTACTAGAAATAAACTGGATTCTAATTGGTGCAAGAGCCAGCATCACTATGATAACAAGAAGCTGCAGAGCTTGGAAGAAGGAAATTTTATGAGAACATAAGCACAGAATTTTATGGTGGATGTTTAAAACATTTTCATACTTTGATAACTTCTAACATTTTTCTTCTCCAGTACTTGGTTGTGGATACACAGTTAATCATAGGTGGAAAGCACCGTTACTCAATCAGCCCTGAGGAATATATATTTGCTGCACTGAACATCTACGTGGACATCATCAATCTCTTCATGCTCCTCCTGCGGATTTTTGGGTTGTGTCGTTAATGCTTTTCAAAGATTACTATTACTATATTACTATTTAAATACAAAGAAGGGGTGTGTATGGTGCCCATTACTGTACCCACCAGTCACCAACCACCACTAATCCAAATACAAATGTAAGATTGAGGATGATATGCCCCATTTTTTCCTTTGACCTTAGTTTTCTAGTTAATGTGTAGATTATTTATTAAGATTTGTTTTGTAACTTTTTTTTAAAATGGCCTTTGGAAAACAACCTATGTAGCAAATATACAATTGAATCTAAATAGTTGTTCAACTTTGGTTTCTATTTTCTTTCATTACAGCAAGACAAAAAAATAATGGACTAATGTTTCAGAACAATATCTATTTACGTTTTACGCCACCGCCATTTCCTCAGATTGTAAGCTTTCGAGCAAGAACCTCACTCCTTGTTTGAATTGTTAAACCATGCATTATTCTGTAATGTCTACTATTGCCTGTACATAAAGTTTATGCTTTCTCAGATCTAATATACATCATTCAGTGCTGCATTATGATATTCCATACTTTAACAGTAAAGAACCCCTCCATATAGTAACATCTAAAGCATCCTCCGCACAGAAAAGACACTGTTGACTTTAGCTCTATCTGAATGTGCATTATGGTGACTTTATTGACTTTTAGCCAGTTACTAATTTGCATAGATTGTTCCCCATTCCTTGCATCTATACAGCTTCACTACAAGGTTGAGGTGTTCAGCAGCAGTACGTTTGAAACAACTAGATCACTCACCTCCTCGAAATGTATTACATTGCAGAAGGGTGTGGGAGCTAAAATTTACATTGGTTCATTTTACAGTCCATAATAATGCATGCAAAGTAGCGCATGCTGCCATATTTCCACCCATACTGTTGGTATGGCCATGGGCACTGGCTATAATGTGTTTGTGGTGCAGACGGACCGATTGTGTGCTAAAAATGATAAATAACTATTGGGAAACCTGTAGCATCAAAAGGATCTGTAAAATTAAGTGGACGTTCATCACGACTTTGCGGATCTTAAAGTTATAGCTGAGATTTGCACCAGGACGATGTTTTACAATATCCTCTAACAGGAAACATGTTTGGTTATATTTTGATGGCTTATCTTGGCCATAGAGCGTCAACGGGATGATAAATTTTTCTGCTCAAATCCAAGAACCCAAACCCTTCCCCATCGCTACCTCTGACGCCACAACAACAAACGTATCACAACAACAACAACCGTCCATCACACTGACGGTACAAGTTCTTAACAGGACAGGCAATTCACATTGTCCCAATAGACCCTCCACAGGCACGCTGGTGCCATTATAAGGGCTCTATAGGTACAGAAAGACTTAAAATCAAGCACAGGCTCTCTGGACATCACGGCGGCCAATCATTGAAATACACTTTCCCACCTCCTCGGTTTTCCCTTAGTTGACTCTGCGTCTCCCCCCTTTGATTGACGTCGGAGACGGAAAAGGGTGAAGATAGATGAAAAACAAGCAAGTAAGATGGTGCATTTACATTTTTGACCACACCAGTGCACCGAGCTTCTGTGCTTGGTTTGAACAGTCATTCTGTGCCAACATACAAAGAGAAATATGAAGCACACTCAGCGCCAATTGGGGAGGAGGGGGGTTCATTTTCAACTTGGAGACCCCAGTGTTAGACTTTTAGAAAATCAACCACACTCACACGAAGGGTTTCAGTTTGATGCTGGTTTATTTAACACAATAGTTCACCATAGTGCTGGTTAAGGGGGCAGAAAAGCGACAGGTAGTGCTAGAAGCTTGACATTTGGCCCTTTCCGGGTCTTTTTCAAATTTGTCACTGCGTCCTGGAGTGCGGAAGAGTGAGGTATCGCTGGCGCGCGTCCTAAGCTGATAACTTATTCCTCCACACTCCAGGATGCAGCGATAAATTTTGTGTCACCATTGCACAATCCTATATCCAAGACACATCTGCACAAGACTATATCCAACTCAATACCCCTCAAATAACGGGAAAACACATGTATGGCCGGCGCCACACCGGCGAGTGTGATGCGAGTAAGTCGCACGACTTTCTCGCATCAACACCCGGCACGGCCGCCCGCTCTCGGACCCCAGTGTGCGGCTGCATAGAAATACATGCATAGAAATACATGCAGCCGCACACTCGGGTCCGAGAGCGGGCGGCCGTGCCGGGTGTTGATGCGAGAAAGTCGTGCGACTTACTCGCATCACACTCACCAGTGTGACGCCAGCCTATGTGTGAATGTAGCGAGAAGTGGAGCATGAGGCGACCGTTACGCATCCGACTTTCACTGTCCAAGTATGGGCCACGATGCTTGGACCGACCATGTGATACCCGATCTGAATGCAAAATAGCCTCATAAGCTGGCCCGTCCGGACATTGCAGTCAGTACAGAGAATGTAAATGTCAGATGTGTGAAACCAAGCTGAACTAACTCAAAATTCATGGGCCTCCATTCATCAGCTTCTTGATGCCCTTCTTTCTGGAGTAAAAATGAAGCAACTTTTACAAGCGGCCATTTTTAAGTTAAAATTCACGTTTTCTTTTTTGTTCAGCACTATTGCTTTACAGCGCTGGGGTCCTGGATTTGAAACCCCACCAAGGACAACATCTGCAAGGAGTTTGCATGTTCTCCCCGTGTTGGTGTGGGTTTCCTCCTCTGGGTACTCTGGAGTGTGAGATAAAACCGAAGACATTATTGATAGGGAATACAGATTGTGAGGCCCAATGGGGACAGCGATGATAATGTCTGTAAAGCGCTGTGGAATATGATGGCGCCATATAAGCAATGCATTATAAATAAATGGTTAACATTGCACACAAACATTCTCCGAAAAGCTCCACAACCAAACTTGTCAACGCTCCTGGAATATCTCCAAGCTCCCAAAAAGTTGACAAATCTGGCAGGAAAACAACCCACCGCCCCCAACAGAAGTTTTCTTTGCTGTGATGCCAAAGCCCAGCATCTAGATTCCCATAGGGGTATAACACCAGTATAGCCGAGGTGCCATGTATGCCATAACTTGAGTAGAGGATGGGAGGGACAATTAAAAATCAGTGTAAGAGACCCTCCGTGGCGAAGTTTGCGTTGCTGTTCCAACACACCTTTTTACATAGAATTTCGGAGTAACAGTATTTAATACCGCCTCCTGGCTCTGCCCTTACAGTGACTGTCCTCCTGTACAATGCAGCACCCCATGCTCTTACTGGTCAGAATAGTATTTCCTCTACATTTCCAGGATCGGTGTGACATGTCGTCCGGTAGCCCTCTCCTTGCTAGCTGCTTAGGGGAATTATGCCTCCTTCAGCTGTTTAATTGCTACTGCAGGACCTCACTGATGAAGGATCTTTCTTTAACTTCCTTTCTGTCTCTACTCCAGCCCTCTAGATGGTAATAGCTTCCTTTAATGCTCTTCAAACCTCTGTTAACCCTTCGGGTCTCCAGGTGCTATATTCTCCACTTATGGCCTTCTACTGGACAACACTTCGAACAGGAACTAGTTTCCTGGATGCCCAAGTAACTCCACTGGCGGACACAGACAGAAAAGGGCCCCTGTGCTAGAACAGTAGATGGTCCCTTTGTAGCCGAAAAGATCCTAAAAATGCAAAATTGCACCTGCTTTGGAGGTAGAAACCGTTACCTATTGGGCCCCTGTGCTGCATCAGTAATATGTTCGACCCTGTGTAACCCCTCCCAACCTGGGCTGGCACTGACTGTTAACCCTGCCCTAAACCAACAGTGCTGCTGCAGAGCACAATGCAAAACAGTCACATTTTAATCAGGTAATTACAATAGGCAATAAATCTTCAGAGGGGTGTCAGGACAACTTCTCCTCCTTAGGCCAGCGGCACACTGGCAAATGTGATGCGAGTAAGTCACATGACTTTCTCTCATCAACACCCGGCACGGCCGCCCGCTCTCGGTCCCGAGTGTGTGGCTGCATAGAAATACATGCAGTTGTAATAAAAAGTTGGTCACACTTGTCAAGCACTATGCATGACAAGTGTGACCAACCTGTCGATCACTTGTCCAAGCGATACTTCAAATCGTTTGGAAAAGCGCGAGCATTCTGCAAGCTAAAAACGCTTGTGTTTTGCGGGATAACACATGCGAATTATGCATGCATTATACCCACGGCGGGGAGTTGAGCAAATGCTCCATACAATTATGGAGCATTTCTGCAACGTGGACACATAGCCTAACAGCAGCACGACTCACTGATCTTTATACATGTTGTGGGTCAGAACTCACCCTGACAAATGGAAGTGTCTCGACCCGCCACCACAATTGTGGGTTACCAGGGCAATGGGGTACTCAGAGCCGAGCCCGTAGAAGTCTATGGGGTTGTCACAGGTAGCGGTGGCTCGGTCTGTGGCCCTAGCGGTCTGGCGTATGTTGGGGGAATATTTACAAGGGATAGATATATTTACAGTTCGTGACGCCACCTGTAGTCTTCTGGTAATTTATACCAGCGCTGCTGTAGAGCTCTGAGGGGATGGTGAGGCAGCTAGATGTCGGGTCCCCTACAGGTAGGACTCTTCCCTCAGGTCGATGGTTAAGGCAGGGTTGTGCAGGCATGCAAGTAAATAACTCAGTCTCACACGGTCAGCGTCTTTCCATACCTTTACTTGTAAGATGGTAAGGCAGGTCCCAGGGAGGCTGATCCAAGGAGAATGTATTTCGAGATAGCAGCTGGACAAGTTAGGGGCCTCCTTTACTTTCACAATGATGAGTACAACAGCATGAAGCGTAGTTCCCTCTATAACTCCAGCTATTCCATAGCTGTACTGCCCAGTCAGTTTTGTGGTCGGAGCCTTCCTGTGAGAGAGCTGAATTCCTATCTTGCTGATCAGGCTCAAAGTCTTCACTCCCCCTGACCCCAGTTACGTACCGACTATTTAGGGGCTGCTTGCCGCGACCTAAGGTCCGATAAGCCTCTGGTTTTCTTACCACTAAGCGTGAAGCTTTAGTGATCCTTCGGTCCCCAGTGACCGGTAACAATGTGCAGGACTTCTTCAATCCAAAAGCACTTTTCAAATATTCCTTTCCACTGTGCCTTTCGCCTTGTCCGCGCTTGTAGCATAAACACTCACACTTGCAAAAAGTCATATAATCACTCCCTTCTTCTCTTCCTTCAGAGTTAGTTGACAGACTCTCAGTAATCCACTAGGCAGGAGCACGTCTCTGAACCTTTCACTGTCCTTGGGACAGGAGACTGAAGTAATTCTGTACTAAGCTCTTCTTTCTTTATCAATGTCTTCAAGTGAGGTACAGCTCTGACCAGGCTGAGGTGATCTATATCTCGCCCTTACTGGCCTCCACTTGCTGAACTGCTGATAGAACCAGGCTGGACTGCTTCCTCCCTCCAAGTCCCAGCTAGACTCCACATGTCTGCTCTGTCCGAGGACAGGAAACTGACTACTCTAATCACTCAACGAATACACACTGACCACTCCCTCACAAGTGACTACACTACCCTAAGGGTGTGTCTAGTGTATGTTGAGTGAATGGGTATTGAGCATTGAACTGCTATCTCTCCACACATTCTCCAGGGTACTGCGTGTGCCTAACACCAGGGCTACACATTCCCCCATGGTAAAAGACAGCACTCCCGGGCTGTAAAATACAAAGAGACAGTTTTGTTTATGCATGAAAACATCAACATTAAACATTAATTCGTCCCATCCGGGAGGTAAGGATGTCTTGAACGTTGCAAACAACACATTGATTATAGAAAAATACAAAAGTTTAAGGCATCAAAACATTCAATAAATACACAGTATTCTTGTGAAGGACCCGCACCAAACCTTCAACGTGGGTCCTGGTGGGCTGCAGGACATCTGGATGCAGACCTCACTCAGTGCCACACCACACGGGTTTTACGTTCAGAGGTAGTTGTGATGGTTTTATGTAAAACCAAGATAAAGCACCGAAGCGCAACTATATACAAATAAGTTCTGGGCTGGCACAGTCCTCAGCCTCTGAGTCCATTGTTAGCAAAACGACACATATTATATCACATTATAATAATAATAAAGTGCAAAACTTTTTATCTGTTTACCCAGCCGGGCATTCTACTGTTGGCAATATATAAATATATTATATACTCATTTAACTTGTGCAAAAATTGGCAAACATTCTTAAACTTTTTACAACTTTACTTATGGTAGACCCCTATCTGGATCTCACCGGTTCTCTTTACTATTCATTTATTTCAAATACATTTTCCACCCCGGGGGCTGGAACAATGCAATGGGCCCTAGATCCCAGGACTAACAAGTCGTGACCTGCTATTGGGGTCTGAGTTGCCACAGTTCTTGTGTGAACCTCTAGGGGCGCAACGGGTACTTTCTCCTTGCGAGACACCGATTGCGTTTCAATCTGAGTCACAGTTAACGATATGGATCGTGTCATGGATTGCGATGGAAACTGGGTCGCATGTTGCGATGTAGAAGGATAACGGTATACAGGTGTCGCTTCCACTTGCGAAGTACCTGCAGGGGGCGATGCTGGGGCACGGCCGGATACTGCTTGAGCTGGAGACGGGGACGCTGCGGTAGTGGTGACGTTACCTGCGTCGGGGACGGGGTCACGGACGATGGTGACGTTAAGGGCATACCATCCCTTCATTCCCCAGTGCCGTGTGTATGTAACAATGTCTCCATTAACTAAGTCCCTCCCGGGATGACCTTGCGGTAGGTGGGATTCTACATCACGTCTACTAACAAAGACCCCTGGGTAGAGGCCCGGTTCACGGATGAAGCCCCAGCCCTTCCGGAGCTGGAACTCAGTCACACACCCCTGCCGCCGCGGTTCCCTCAGGGTACCTTTCTCTCTCCGGACACTCTCCTTGTCCGCGATCAGCTCTGCATGTTGCCGCTGTCGATTCCGCTGAGCTTCCCGCTCTTCCTCCTGCTGGCGTTTCTGCTTCTCCTCACGACTCTGCCACTCACGTTCCCACTGGGCGGTGTAGGCGACGTCATCCAGGCGCGCCATCTCGTCCCAGTCCACGTCTGGTAACGACGGACAGGACCCCTCCGGTGTCCCTACCGGGGATCGATCATCTGCTGCGGCCTCCTGGCCGGGCGGGCGTTCCGGAACTGGCGGTACCTCCTCAACCTCCTTCGCCTCCACCGCTTCACCGGTGGGATCAGGATTGGTACTTTCGGGGGCAGCCTCCGGTTGCTCCTTTGCCTTGGGCAGCAGAAGTTTTGGTAACTCCAGACGTAGGGGATCATCGAAGGGGGAGAAACACCGCGTCCCACAGCCGCCGCTGCTCCAGGGTACGCCGGCGTCTCTCGATCTCTTCAAATCCAGGTTGTGGCAAAATCATCTTTCTTAGTCGTGCATTTTCCTCTTTAACTTCCAGCAATGCTTGCTGCAGGTGCAGGACCACGGATGACTCCGGTGCTGGTGGCAGCTTGGCTGGGGCACGGGGCCTGCCTTCCTCCGCTTCCCTGCTCGGCTGCACACGTCCTGCTTCCATGATGTTCCAGAAGATTCTTTCATCTTCCTCCAGAGACGTCCGGTCTCTTCCGTGGAGGCGGGGTTTGCGTCTCCTCCTCTTTGCAGGAAAGGTGAAGAGGAGGCGGACCTCCTTTGCTGTAGGGCAGGATCGCATGTTGTAATAGCACTTTGAGAGGGCAGGCATTTTCTTCGCGCCACAGGGGGGTACACGCCCACGAAGGTACGCCCACCTTCTTCTCCAGCGCCTGAGGGCGCGAATATGGCGACAAAGATGGCGATTTTTTTTTTTTTGCGCCAAAAGTGCAAACAGTCCTTTTCACAAAAACAATTCCATGGGCACACAGGGCTCGCAATTTTGCGAGTTTCGCATCCTGTTCGTGACGCCAATTTGTCTCGACCCGCCACCACAATTGTGGGTTACCAGGGCAATGGGGTACTCAGAGCCGAGCCCGTAGAAGTCTATGGGGTTGTCACAGGTAGCGGTGGCTCGGTCTGTGGCCCTAGCGGTCTGGCGTATGTTGGGGGAATATTTACAGGGGATAGATATATTTACAGTTCGTGACGCCACCTGTAGTCTTCTGGTAATTTATACCAGCGCTGCTGTAGAGCTCTGAGGGGATGGTGAGGCAGCTAGATGTCGGGTTCCCTACAGGTAGGACTCTTCCCTCAGGTCGATGGTTAAGGCAGGGTTGTGCAGGCATGCAAGTAAATAACTCAGTCTCACACGGTCAGCGTCTTTCCATACCTTTACTTGTAAGATGGTAAGGCAGGTCCCAGGGAGGCTGATCCAAGGAGAATGTATTTCGAGATAGCAGCTGGACAAGTTAGGGGCCTCCTTTACTTTCACAACGATGAGTACAACCAGCATGAAGCGTAGTTCCCTCTATAACTCCAGCTATTCCATAGCTGTACTGCCCAGTCAGTTTTGTGGTCGGAGCCTTCCTGTGAGAGAGCTGAATTCCTATCTTGCTGATCAGGCTCAAAGTCTTCACTCCCCCTGACCCCAGTTACGTACCGACTATTTAGGGGCTGCTTGCCGCGACCTAAGGTCCGATAAGCCTCTGGTTTTCTTACCACTAAGCGTGAAGCTTTAGTGATCCTTCGGTCCCCAGTGACCGTAACAATGTGCAGGACTTCTTCAATCCAAAAGCACTTTTCAAATATTCCTTTCCACTGTGCCTTTCGCCTTGTCCGCGCTTGTAGCATAAACACTCACACTTGCAAAAAGTCATATAATCACTCCCTTCTTCTCTTCCTTCAGAGTTAGTTGACAGACTCTCAGTAATCCACTAGGCAGGAGCACGTCTCTGAACCTTTCACTGTCCTTGGGACAGGAGACTGAAGTAATTCTGTACTAAGCTCTTCTTTCTTTATCAATGTCTTCAAGTGAGGTACAGCTCTGACCAGGCTGAGGTGATCTATATCTCGCCCTTACTGGCCTCCACTTGCTGAACTGCTGATAGAACCAGGCTGGACTGCTTCCTCCCTCCAAGTCCCAGCTAGACTCCACACGTCTGCTCTGTCCGAGGACAGGAAACTGACTACTCTAATCACTCAACGAATACACACTGACCACTCCCTCACAAGTGACTACACTACCCTAAGGGTGTGTCTAGTGTATGTTGAGTGAATGGGTATTGAGCATTGAACTGCTATCTCTCCACACATTCTCCAGGGTACTGCGTGTGCCTAACACCAGGGCTACACAGAAGGACACCAAATATCGTTACATAGCTATACTCTGCTTTATTAAAAACATATTGACATGTTATTTTAGTAAATAAGAGACCAAAACACAGTGTCTAAAAACTACTAGTGTACTAGCAAGGTAGATAGGTTTTAAGATTTATATTGTCAAATTTGTACCTACATGACTCCTTTGTATTTTTATGTAGCACCATGTTGTATTTCTATAGGCCTTTTTTTTTGCCAAACAAGGGTATATTTATATATTTAAAAAAAAAAAAATTAAAAAAATCTGCTTAATGATGGCAGGAGAACGTGTGACTGAAGGCTAAGGGCCCATTCAGATTGGTGTATTGTGTCCAATCTAACTGTTCATATCCCAGATATTACAGCCCATCGTCCACAACTGAGCTTTTAGATTAAAAAATACAGTAAAGGCGACTGCACCCCCCCCCCCAGAGGATCCGGTGAGCCTCACCCCTTTGTTATAACCATGAAAATTGCCACAAAAACAAAACAAAAACACATCTCTGATCTCTGGAACTACATGGTGGAATTTTAAAGACAATTATACCTAGGGGAGCAGTGGGACTATAAGAACAAGAACTAGGCACTTGACCTGATGACAAAAAACACTAAGCCTATCCAAATAGGTTTTGGAGTCTGGTTCCAGAATGTCACACAGGAGAAGATCCATAGCACTTTGTGTTGAGTTAATGAAGTGTAGAGGACCATAGAAAATTAGGATGTCTGGTCATTACATCCATATTATTGCCATGTGAAATCAGCCTTTAGCCACTGTCAGGCAACCAATATGGCTGCATTCTGAGATCCTCATTTTAGATACCCAATGGAAGTCTGAAGTTGGCCGTACACATTAGAAAGCCAACAATCGTTGAGCTGATGGCCATCTCTCCCATCTTCCTCATACACAGCAATGGTCAGCCAAACATTCCTCTGATCTTTAGGAGAGTAGCCTGGCGGAGGCTTATTAATCTGCTGGACAAAAGGACTGGTCATTGGAAGTCAGGAGGCCCGCCGCACATACATTAAATAAAAGGTATCTGACCCCAGAGATCTGTAATCTGTAAGGGGACCTTATGTCGGGTTAAATTTAATCACAGGCCAGGGGAGCTGGCCATAATTACTATGCTAACAAATTCAACATTTAAATGGTGGTTACATAGCCACATCTTCGCATCCGTACTACAGCTACAAGTTCCGGCCCAACCACAAGTCTGATGACCCAAACTAAAAGCAAGATTTGCAGACGATGCTGTCAGTTTGGGATTCAATAATTCATTACAATCATCAATACTTATATTGCTTTAGTGTTTTAAATTATTTGCCAAATTGGGGAAGAGACAATGGTGCAAACTCATGAAGACCTAGTCGTGGTAGAAATTGTTTAATTGGACCCCATCCGGCGGCTATGTCCGAGATCTGTTCCCACCAGACAGGTGACCTGTTGGCATCCGTGGCTCTTTTGATTTGCTGGTCTGGTGTGCAATGTCCTAGCTGAAGAATATGGCAAGTGTAATGGTGTAACAGACCAGCTTATCGAGAGAGGCACATATGCCGGAAGGCAAGAGACACGTCGAAGGGCTCCCAACTAGTGTCTAAAGATTACCCATGTGCCAGCTGGAGCAGGCCCTGAAAAAAAAAAAAAATAAATAAATAAATAAAAAAAAAATCGATTTTCACCATCTAGACTGGTATTTTGATGAAGTGCCTTCTGGAGTAAGATGCAGTAAATTTATTAAGAAGTGTTTGCCCCTTTATGAATTTGGCAAAATTTTCAGCGACCATAAGAAATGGTAACATCATGGACTGGAGTTCATTGCGGTCACAAGTTACACCCCTTTTGTGGCATAAATGATGGTGCGCTCAACCAATGCCCCTCTTCCTTTTCAGCTCTTCTACTTTTCAGTTGGAGGCGCTGGGGTATCATCATCATCTGAAGATGCGTCATTTTTGCTTAACTGCGGGTTTTGTCTGTGAAATTTTTTGTTGTGTTTAAATAGACCTCTTTTGCTGGTCAATTTTTTCCCACACTGAAGACAAGGGAATTCTGTCTGGTCCTTATGGGTTTTCTGATGCTGAAAAAGACATTTACTATAGACAAAGGTTTTCCCACACACCTTACATGGATATATCAGAACAGTCCCGTTGTTGGTTTGGTGTTGGCTTAGAAGATTGTTCGACTTAAAGACTATTCCACATTCAAGACACGGAAATTCTTTCACCTTGTGAACTTTCATGTGCAACTGAAGGCCCTTTACACGGTTAAAAGAGGAGTCACATTCGAGGCACTGGAAAACCCGATTAGCCTCTTGGTGGGTGGGAATGGACCTGTTGCGCATGTGATGCTGCTTGGAGCTATGTCCGCTTTGAGTAAGTGGAAATGAATGTATTCTTTTGTGTACGCTAAGATTCCTTTTGTGTGGAAAGCTCATGTCACACTCCAAACAGGAGAAAGTCTTACAGAGGTTTATTGGGGAGGGGAGCTGGCAATTTGGAGCCAAACTATTATTTTCGGGAGATGAAAGAAATTCCTCATTTCTTGTGTTTTGCTCTGTGGGGAGGTCAGGTAAAGATTGAGAGATTTCAGGAGGACCCGAGGATATTTTTTTTCCACCACCTTTTGCACATTTAATTTGAGTTTGGTTACTTTCTTCAAGAAGTTCTTGTAGGATCTTCTTTTTTACAGAAGTTGATGGTTCTGTCACAGTTTCCTTTTGTTCACCTGAAAAAAAAAATAAAAATGTTAGGAAATACTTAGAATAGGACCCAAGTTGGAGGTGTAAGTCCAGGTATGAAGCTGAATTTTTACTAAACTCAATTTGGGTAAAATTAAAGACATTTGGCTAATCTGAACGGATCATCTCCTGGTAGGAATTGAATTTTTTGGGTTTTAATTTTTGTTTGTTTGATTATTTATTTATTTTTTTTTATAATCTTTATAGTGTGAGTGGATTTCAATTTCTTAACACATCTTTATAGTAGTTTGAGCTCTGGTTTTCTGAATTAGAAACGAATATTCCCCACATACACAGATTTAAAAGATATCTTGAGGGAAGATCTATAAACATTGCTATAAGAGGGATGGCTCTTTAACAATTACCCCATTTCATACTACCCTCTGAGGCATCCTGCAGTAGCAATCATTTATCAGCTATGCAGATCTATTTTTTTATTTTTAAAGAGTGATAATGCACACATGGAGGCATAAGTTCATGGGTAATGTATATAGTATCACAGTAACAACATCTCACCATGACTACAATACAAAGAAATCTACAAAACAAAGCCAGGAGCGGGGCAGGGCCGAGAGCAAAGCCAAGAGGCAGGGGCGGGGCAGGGCCGAGGGCAAAGCCAAGAGCGGGGAGGGCGAGAGCAAAGCCAAGAGCGCAGGAGCGGGGCAGGGCCGAGAGCAAAGCCAAGAACAAAGCCAAGAGCGCAGGGGCGGGGCAGGGCCGAGAGCAAAGCCAAGAGCGCAGGGGCGGGGCAGGGCCGAGAGCAAAGCCAAGAGCGGGGCAGGGCCGGGCAGGGCCGAGAGCAAAGCCAAGAGCGGGGCAGGGCCGAGAGCAAAGCCAAGAGCGCAGGAGCGGGGCAGGGCTGAGAGCAAAGCCAAGAACAAAGCCAAGAGCGCAGGGGCGGGGCAGGGCCGAGAGCAAAGCCAAGAGCAAAGCCAAGAGCGGGGCAGGGCCGAGAGCAAAGCAAGAGCGCAGGGGCGGGCAGGGCCGAGAGCAAAGCCAAGAGCGCAGGGGCAGGGCCGAGAGCAAAGCCAAGAGCGCAGGGCGGGGCAGGGTTGAGAGCAAAGCCAAGAGCGGGCAGGGCCGAGAGCAAAGCCAAGAGCGCAGGAGCGGGGCAGGGTTGAGAGCAAAGCCAAGAGCGGGCAGGGCCAAGAGCAAAGCCAAGAGCGCAGGAGCGGGGCAGGGCCGAGAGCAAAGCCAAGAGCGCAGGAGCGGGGCAGGGCCGAGAGCAAAGCCAAGAGCGCAGGAGCGGGCAGGGTTGAGAGCAAGCCAAGAGCGGGGCAGGCCAAGAGCAAAGCCAAGAGCGCAGGAGCGGGGCAGGGCCGAGAGCAAAGCCAAGAACAAAGCCAAGAGCGGGGCAGGGCCGAGAGCAAAGCCAAGAGCGCAGGGGCAGGGCAGGGCTGAGAGCAAACCCAAGAGCGCAGGGGCATGGCAGGGCCGAGAGCAAAGCCAAGAGCGCAGGAGCGGGGCAGGGCCGAGAGCAAAGCCAAGAGCAAAGCCAAGAGCGCAGGGATCCTTATGGTCACCTCTCAACATGCCGCAACTAAAGCTTTAAAGTTCAGTCAAGCAGTAAAATGACTGGCAGACAGACAAATATAGACCCTTTGCAGTCTATTAGCTCAACAAGTATAATTCCATGAGTTTTGGAGGTGGAAATGGGTCTCCAATCTCCATACCTCCTATGCGGCTGCAACAATGATATGTCCGCCCAGAAGTCAAAGTAAATAAAAAAATTGCTAAAGTCAGCACAACGGTAGTTCAACAAGGTATACCCTGATGAAGTACGAGACTGATTATGTATGGCTAAATTAAAACCAAATTGTGTTGGTCAATCCCTGGCCAGACCCCACATATTTACAGTGTGCATGACTAGCCCCACCATGGGTTCATGAAAATTCATTGGGGGACAAGCTTCTCTTTTGGGACACGTGATCAGACATGTAAATAAAAAACAAAAAGAAAAATACATTTGCCTGTTCCTCAGGTATCAATCTTCCCCTCAATTTACTGTCTTCCCACATACTAGATTGTGAACAGGTCCCAAAAAACAAAAAAACAAAAAAAAACTCTGGCTGTTTCTGCAAACATTAATATGAGAAAATTCATTACCCAATGAAGTGTGTTGGTCTTTATTCTTCAGAGCGTCAGTGTAAAAATCCTGGCGACCTTCTAAGACTTCCCATTCATCTGCTGAGAAATTTACAGTGGAGTCCTCACATCGCTCGGGAATCTGTTTCAAAAGATAATGATATATTTCATCACTCGCTAATGTACTCGAGGCCCACGATCCTCTGAGTAGAATGGAAATTGTTTGGAAAACGGGTGTACAAACTTAATTTTTATTTATGGCCATATAGGTTATGTGCAAGCAGAGTGCTTTGCCCATTTGGAGAGTTTCTGCTATAAAAACTGTTAAAAACAAAAGCACAAGTACAACATACACTTAAAAACATATGTCTGAATGAGGCCTTACTGTCTGCAGCGTTGATGTCACGTGGGCAGTGACTCGCACCACAATGGTGGATACCAGGGCTATGGGGTACTCGGAGCCGAGCCCATTGATTTCCATGGGAATTGTCACTGGCAGCAGAGCTCGGTCCGTGTCCCTGGCGGTCATGCAATGGGGGATATTTACAGGGGATTATAAGGATAGGTAGTTCGTGACGCCACCTGTGGTGTCTGATCAATTGGACCAGCGCTGCTATAAGGATCTTCACAGGGGATGTTATGGGGCAGCTGGGTGGTAAGTCTCCCACAGGTGAGACGGGTCCCTGGAAGTCTATGGTGATGATGCAGGGTGTAGGTAATAATTCAGTCACACACAATGCAGCTTATTTTCATACCTTTTACTTGTAGATGTTTCAGGCAGGTCCCGGGGAGCTGGTCGGGGTGGAGAATGCACATTCGGGATAACCGCTGAGCAGGTTAGAGGCCTCCTTTACTTCATATGTAGGTGAGTCCAAACTTGCATAAAGCGAAGTTAACTCTGCAATCTCCAGCTTTCTCAATAGCTGCAACGCCCGGCTGACATTGTGGTGGAGCCTTCTATGTCTCTGATTATCAGATGTTGAGAGAACTAAGTCCTTCTATGCTTGGCCTAGCTAAAAGTCCTTGTTCCCCCTGACTCCGGTTACGTACCAGCGCTTAGGGCTGCTCTCTGCGACCTGTAGTCCAGAAAGCCTCCGGTTTTCTTGTTACTGTTGTGACCCGCACCACAATTGTGGTTTACCAGAGCAATGGGGTACTCAGAGCCGAGCCCATGGAAGTCTATGGGGTTGTCACAGGTAGCGGTGGCTCGGTCTGTGGCCCTGGCGGTCAGGCGTATGTTGGGGGGAATATTTACAGGGGATAGGTGTATAACATTCGTGACGCCACCTGTAGTTCTCTGATCACTAAGACCAGCGCTGCTGTAGATCTCTGAGGGGATGGTGTGGCAGCTAGATGTCGGGTCCCCTACAGGTGGGACTGGTCCCTCAAAGTCTATGGAATTAATGATGTCGGGTGCAGGTAAATAAATCAGTCTCACACCATCCAGCGTCTTTCCATACCTTTTACTTGTCAGATGATAAGGCAGGTCCCAGGGAGGCTGGTCGGGTGGAGGATGTGCTTTGAGATAACAGCTGAACAGGTTATGGGCCTCCTTCACTTTCCATATGATGAGTCCAACTAGCATAAAGCTTAGTTCACTCCAAGAACTCCAGCTTCTTCAAAGCTGTACTGCCCGGTCAGTTTTGTGGTCGGAGTCTTCCTTTGAGAAAGCTGAGTTCCTACTGTTGTCGTGCACTGACTCAAGGTCCCCACTCTCCCTGACCCCTGTTACGTACCGACACTCCAAGGGCTGCTTTCTGTAACCTAAGGTCCAGTAAGCCTCTGGTTTTTCTATCCCTACGCCTGAAGCTGTAGTGACACTTCGGTCCCCAGTGACCGGTGATCAATGCCGGATAGTTCAATCCTTAAGGCACTTTTAGATTCCCTTCCACTGTGCCTTTCGCCCTGTTCGCGCTTGTAGCATAAGCACTCCACACTTCCAAAGGCTATGCAGGTTAATCCCTTCTTGCTTCTTCCCAGAGCTCGCTAACAGAGGCTCAGTAATCTTCTAGTTCAGGAGCACGTCGACTGAACTCCACTGTCCTTGGGACAGGCGACTGAAGGTTCTGCTGCTGACTCCTCTTTCTTCCTGCACAGACTGCACACTGACTGCTCTGTCCGAAGACAGGAAAAAGACTGACTTCTCTCTCTGTCCGAGGACAGGAAACAGACTGACTTACTGAGCTGTATATCACTAGCCTATATAACCTATGGGTGTGTCTAAGTGTGTGATGGAGTGAATGTTTATTGAGCATTAAACTGTTACCTCTCCGCACATCCTCCAGGGTACTGCGTGTGCCTTCACACCAGGGCTACACATTACTATGCTTGAAACACTAGCAACGCTTCGGACCCCGGTGTCCGGTGAATTAGTGCAGGTAATCCAATACCTGAAGCACTTCTCTCTGTCTTCTCCACTGTGCCCTTCGCCCTGCTTCCCGCTCTTAACATAAGCACTTGTAGCATTAATGGAAATGTCAGCTTTCTCCAGAGCTCGCTGATCCGCTCTCAGTATCCTCCAAGTCCAGACTGGACTGAAACTGAACTACCCTGTACTCAGACAGGAAACAGACTGAGGAGATGACTCACTCCTGAGCCACCCAGAGCTTGACTGACTGAACTCTGTCTGAAGACAGGAAACAGACTGAACACTGAACAGACTGTGCCCACTCCTCTCCTCCTGCACAGACTGTCTGGAAAGACTGAACTCCGAATGCTACGTGTCACTACCTCTTATACCCCTGATGGGTGTGTCTGAAAGTGTGAGTGACGTGAATGGATATCAAGCGTTGCGGTTACCTTCCTGTGCATTCTCCAGGATTATGTGTGCCTGACATAGCTGGGCCACACATCAGCGCTGCAACCAATCATTGAGCTCAACTGTTCTGGGGGAGAGTGAGTGAAGCACTTAAAAAAAAAAGTAAAAATGCAGCCGTGTGTTTGGTTCTGGATTTTTCCCCATATTCACCTTTCCAGAAAGAAGTTTAATTATTTGATTGTTGATTTCTAGAATCTTGTCTTTATTCTCCTGTACAGGTGGATGACACGGCGGCGGTGTGCTGGGCTCCGGAGTCTTTTTCCTTTCCTCTGAGCCGTGTGAACCGCCTTTCTTGTACAATTTTTCACTGGATGCCTTCTTCACCATCGTGTACTTCTGTAAATTAAATCAGGAGAAAACATTAATATTCTGGAAGCCTTAAGTAACCAGTGATTTATGAGAAAAAAAAAAAAAAAACACACAACATAGTACACATGACAATAAGAAACTTTGTAATATATGTTAGAGAAATCAGCTTTTCTCTTCCAGGACTGATCCTTCATTGGCAAAATTCTTAAAGAGCTATTACCTTCTCCAAGATCCTATCCCAATATGTAGTAGGTGTAATAATAACAACAAATACCTCCAATTACAAATGTAGTATACATTTTTTTTTTAATTTCCTATGTCTCTTTCATGTGCAGGACCTTATTTATCCATGGTTATGTAAGGAGTTGGCGGGGAACCTCACGTGCCTCCTCTTCCCTGGACGCTGTTCACACAACAACATGCGACACCTCAGCATTTATTGATGTATTGTTGTGTACTGAAATGTGATGCATTTGTCATGTGCTGTAATGTGGATGCCTTTAATGTGTGTACTGCATAGAGTTAGGGTTAGGATAGGATCTTAGGTAGTATAGGACCATAGTTGGGTAGAATAGAGGGGGGACACATTAGAGATAGAGAACAGCATAAGAATAGAGTAGGAGGTAGGCAGCACAGGGGTTAACTAAATGGGAGGAACAGCACAGAGCAGGGAAGAATAGTCAGGATATTTCCTGATTACAGTTAGAAGGAGCCTGGGCAGCCTGTCCAAGGGCAGGGTGCATGCAGTGCAGGAGATAGTTATAGGCCATGGGGATAAAGATGCGGATGGCAGTAAGGGGCCCCAGGCTGGAGAGTAGCACAGATGGGCACCAGCTCAGCAGGACCATCACCAGGAAGGATCCGGGGTCTATGACCAGGGCGGGAGTCGTTAGGATGGCACTCCTGGCACCTTTCCCGATTGGAACCGGACGATGGGCTGACAGGGAGCTGGTGACGCAGGAAGTACGGATGGGACGCGGATTGTCCACAGAAACGGCAGGTATGGTCAGAAGAACAGAAAGACAGGATGCAGAAAGAATGGAGTCTGCCCAGAAGGCAGGGAAAATACAGGATATGCGGCTCTGTGTGAATTGTGCTGTCAAAGTGATGAGTACCCATGTTATCAGTAAAGTTGAACTGTTTGAAAAGGACTGTGACTCTGCAGCGTTTTATGGAACCAGGAAGCTGGAGTGACAGAGACCGAGGGGACTCCAGCAACTGAAGTGAGTACTCTGCTGCACACATCGCACACGCAACAGAAAGCACTTTGTGTTTTATCTGTGGGGCGCCAGGGTGTGGGAACAGTGAAGCCCTTTGCCACGACTACCATCCTACCCTGGCCACCTTACAGTTACAACCACTAGCAACTAGATAACTCACTGTATCTGTGGTTATAACCATGGATACCTAAGGCGCTGTAATGCCTGTACATGGGGAAAGATATCGTGAATCAGAAAAACTACTACTTTTCTATTGGGATAGGATCTTGGAGATGGGAATACCCCCTTAATTCACAGGTAAAATCCATCTTCACCGAATACAGATTTTCTCTACAAAGAGAGATCAATCAAGGAGGAGAAAGAAGCAGATTTCTCTGATCAGATATATTACAAAAGTTGCTTATTTTTCATGTTCATAATTGATTTGATAAAAATGACGATTACTCTTAACCCCAGAGGTATTTTCGCTTTTGTGTTTTCGTTTTTTGCTCCCCTTCTTCCCAAAACCATAACTTTTTTATTTTTCTGTCAATACGGCCATGTGAGGGTTCGTTTTTTGCAAGACGACTTGTACTTTTGAACTACACCATTGGTTTTAACACGTCATGTATTGAAAAACGGGAAAAAATTCCAAGTGCGATGAAATTGCAAAAAAAAGTGCAATCCCACAGTTTTAGTTGTCACTAAATGCTAAAACTGAGCTGCCATTATGATTCTCCAGGTCATTACGAGTTCATAGACACCAAACATGTCTAGGTTCTTTTTTTATCTAAGTGGTGAAAAAGAAGTCCAAAGTTTGTTAAAGATAAAAAATAATAAAATTGCTCCATGTTCTGATACCCGTAGCGTCTCCATTTTTCGTGATCTCGGGTTGGGTGAGGGTTTATTTTTTGCGCGCCGAGCTGACATTTTTAATTATACCATTGTGGTGCAGATACGATCTTTTGATTGCCCGTCATTGCATTTTATTGCAATGTTGCCATGACCAAAAAAACAATTCTTTTGTTTTGACTTTTTTTCTCACTACGCCGTTCTTTTTATATTGATAGATTGGGCGATTCTGAACGCGGTGATCCCAAATATGTCCATGTTTGATTTTTTTAATGTTTTATTTTGATTGGGGTGAAAGGAGGGCGATTTTAAATTTTTATATTTTTTCGAATATTTTTTTTTTTTTTTTTTTCGGCATGCTTCAATAGACTCCATGGGAGACTAGAAGCTGCCATAACCCGATCGGCTCTGCTACATACAGGCGATGATCAGATCACCTCTGGGTAGCAGAATTGCTTATTTGCTATGAGCACCGACCACCGGGCAATCCTGTAGTGACAACCATAGAGGTCTGCAGGAGACTCATCAGTGACAAGCGATCACGTGACGGGGTCACCGATGGGTGGGATTTCTGGCATGCTTGCCAGAAGCGCGCGTTAAATGCCAATGTCAGAGTTTGACGGCAGCATTTAACGGGTTAACAGCCGTGGGTGGATCGCGATTCCACCCACGGCTGTAAGAGGCACATGTCAGCTGTTCAAAACAGCTGACGTGCTGGAAAAGATGTGGGCTCAGCACCGGAGCCCACATCAAAAGGAGGGATTCTGACATTGGCGTACTATTACGCCAGATGTTGTAAAGGGGTTAAAAAGGCAAAGAATGAGACCATAGCAGATATTATTGGATTTTTCTCACCTCTCCAGTCAGCAGGTAGATAATGTAGAGTGATCGGTTTAATATCTGTTTAGTCACGTCACCAATGTCATTCTCCATCTCGAAGAGTTAATAAGCTGAACCGATCCACAGGTAACTTCTGTAAGCAATCTGGCAGGGAAAAAAAAAAATATCAGTGCATGTCAACTTCAGAGTTGTCAAAGAAAAATAATTTAAAAATCGCTCAGAATAGTAAGGAAAAAAATATATCTTTTTTATACCTTACTATTCTGAGCAATTTTAAAATTATACACACACACACTTGTATATGTAGACTTGATCCCTATTAGGGATTTTTTGTTTTGTGCTTTTCCCGCTCCTCAATATTTACTTGAATTGCACTTTATTAAATAAGCAGTTAAAATTGTTAAAATTGAGCCTCATTTATATATATAAAAAAGAATAATATATATATATATATATATATATATATATATATATATATATATATACACACACACAGTACAGACCAAAAGTTTGGACACACCTTCTCATTCAAAGATTTTTCTGTATTTTCATGGCTATGAAAATTGTACATTCACACTGAAGACATCAAAACTATGAATTAACACATGTGGAATTATACATTACACTTTACAAAAAAGTGTGAAACAACTGAAAATATGTCTTATATTCTAGGTTCTTCAAAGTAGCCACCTTTTGCTTTGATTACTGCTTTGCATGCAGAAAAGGTGAACGGATGGACTCTACATGCCTGGTTCCCACCGTGAAGCATGGAGGAGGTGGTGTGATGGTGTGGGGGGTGCTTTGCTGGTGACACTGTTGGGGATTTATTCAGAATTGAAGCGGTGAGCGGTCCAGCTCACCCCAAACCATCTTGATTGGGTTCAGGTCTGGTGACTGTGGAGGCCAGGTCATCTGGCGTAGCACCCCAACACTCTCCTTCTTGGTCAAATAGCCCTTACACAGCCTGGAGGTGTTTGGGGTCATTGTCCTGTTGAAAAATAAATGATGGTCCAACTAAACGCAAACCGGATGGAATAGCATGCTGCAGCAAGATGCTGTGGTAGCCATGCTGGTTCACTATGCCTTCAATTTTGAATAAATCCCCAACAGTGTCACCAGCAAAGTACCCCCACACCATCACACCTCCTCCTCCATGCTTCACGGTGGGAACCAGGCATGTAGAGTCCATCCGTTCACCTTTTCTGCGTGCAAAGCAGTAATGAAAGCAAAAGGTGGCTACTTTGAAGAACCTAGAATATAAGACATATTTTCAGTTGTTTCACACTTTTTTGTAAAGTGTAATGTATAATTCCACATGTGTTAATTCATAGTTTTGATGCCTTCAGTGCGATTCTACAATTTTCATAGCCATGAAAATACAGAAGAATCTTTGAATGAGAAGGTGTGTCCAAACTTTTGGTCTGTACTGTACATACACACACACACACACACACACTCAATTCAACTTTTATTTACTTTTAACACTAAAAGTCATAGCAGGCATATGGTGCTAGCATGCTGGCGGAGTTATACAGCTGGCACCTGCCTCTTGCAGCAACAAACACAGCCAGCTCTGATCATTTTTTTTTTTTTTTAATAGCGCCAACATATTCCGCAGCACTGCTGTTTAATCCTTTTAAATGCTGATGTAAATCAACAAGGGTTAAGTCGCACCATCCCCACCTCTGTGGCACGTTTTCCTCTCCATGACGTGATAATGGGGGATCTGACGGCTTGTCATGGAGGCATTTTTTAAATATATGTTCAAGTCCGCTATGGGGACTAAAAAATAAAGCATAGGAAAAAAAAAAAAAAATGTTGTAATGGTTGCTATGGACAACAGTTTTAACCAGATTAAGCAATCTGTGGACAAGAGATAGGGTAAAAGGCAGCAGCCATCACCACTGGTTACTTAAAACAGCAGCTTTGTTGGGGTAACCTGTGTAAGACGTGGAGGAACAGAGACGAGTAACAGCTGTTTCGCTTGAAACACGCTTCTTCTGGGTCTCGTGATCAGCCGGTGACCACAAGTAATGTCACAAGCGCTCAATGCAAGTCAATAAGAGCAAGAACAAGGCTCTCAAACTTACATTGGAGTTGTAGCTTACAGATTGCCCCGAAAACAACGGAATGATCCGGTAATAAGTCACAAACCGTGGGTGACTGATGGGAGTGGCAGCTATAGAAGGTGAAGATGGTGGAGGATAAGTGACACTGGGGGAAGGAACCTTACATTAGAAGCACCATTCCAAAAAAAAAAAAAAAAAAAAAGTGGACCTGGCCAAATGACTTTAAGTCATTGTGATCTTCATTTTTTTTTTTTTTAACGGCTGCAAATCACAAGTAGTTATTGCTAAAATGCAGTAATTTTGACTCCACCCCTCCAAAATAAAATAATTAATCATAAGGAAATTCACAATATAAGGTGCACAAAAGTCTACATAAGCCCTAATTCTACACCATTCTCATGGAGCCAGCACATGTCTCAATTTCTATTGCAAATCTACAACCCCTGGCACATCCAATCTGACAAGAGTAGAATAGTTTTATTACCTGGAAAACAGAAAGTTGGAGAAAATAGAATCACAGAAATCAGAGCTGAAGTTTACCAAGTACACACATATATCCCATTACACCCACCTGGCCTCAGTATACAGCCCCCAAACTATTCAGCTCTGCTAAATTTGCATTTTTCACTTTAATTTCTGCAAAGATACCCATGAAATATTTGTAATTAACTCAGGAGACCACCAAAGCATTGCCTTGCCTTACCTTACCTTACCTTGCGGCAATGGTGCAATTCTGAGAACCTTGGAGTCCGGGCGTGCCTACTTTTTACAGACGGCCCTTAATTATATGCAAGCTGGTGCATAGCTGTGACTTGCAATGTTCAGGCTGAATTCAAATGAGAATATGCAAAATTGTCCAATTTTCATCCAAAAAAAACTCTGACAATTTTTAATCCATCTTGTCATCTGTATCCCATCGGTGGGTTCGCTCTTCGTATCCATACTACATTTGTTTTATACATCAACAATCAACAACGTACTAAAAGACTAAATACAGTTTCCTGTTTTAATGATTCTGAAAATAAACCTGAAGCCACATGGATGATAACCCGTATGTGATCCATCTTTTGTGCACTTATAATGGGCTGATCCGAAATATGAAGCAAAGTCGACCATGCTGCCACCATCAGTCTGCGTGTAATAATCTTCATGTGAATTACCACATTGACTTGCATTGTCCATATGCGATCAGTTTTGGATACGGACAGCACATTGATAAATTATGCACTGGTCTGAACGAGTCCTAAGGTCACACATCCTTTTTTTCTCAATCATCAAAAAATGATCTGTGTTGTTTGCGCAGTGTGCCGGACCTATTTTTGGTCCATGTGTCGGTTTCTATCATTTTTGTTGCATCACCTATAATCGTATGAATAAAAAAAAACCCATAGCTTCTCCTACCCAATAACCAGTAAATTACAGACAGCACATAGATGAAATCCGTTTTTTTTTTTTTTACTGGGCCAATGACTTGCACAGATCAAAGTAGGACGTGCTTCTGTTTCCTTTTTAATCGGTCTGCAAAAGAAGAGGTTATGTGAAAAGGCAAATACATCACATTGAGTTTGTGATCCATCTGCAAAAATAATGGATGGCACAAGTACCGAAAAAACTGATGTGTGAAACCAGCCTGCGGCCGAGGCCACACAGCGACATTTGTTGTGCAACGGCAATTCTTAGACAAGTCACTTGCCGAAAAATATTTGTGCAACTTCTTTGCAACCTGCTGTCTGGTGACTGTTTTACAGCTGCAATTTTGCTGTAAAAAAAAATACAACCAAGTTGCAGTCACGTGTGACTTGCCATGAAGTCTTTGGCAAGTGAGTCACATGCAACTTATAACTAGAGATGAGCGAACCTTCCTAGTTTCAGTTCGCCGAACGTTCCGATGTTAGCTGAACATGTTCAACAAACGTATCCAAACGCCATTAAATTCAATGGGAGGCAAAACCAAACGTATACTCTTACACCTTAAGGGGTGATAAAAAGCTTCTCAAACATTTCAAATTAAGGGCAGACAGCATGAAAAGTGGCATCAGTTGACCCCCATTAGAAATTTGCTAATGACACAGCAGCAATCAGCCATGGGCCATGTGTAAGGTATCAGGGTCTGGGCCAGCATTTACAGCTTGGAATGGAAGTTTCAATTAAGACCTGGTGGTTAAGGGAGCGGTGTAAGGCTGTGGTTCCACGGTCCGGAACCACAGCGCATTGGACGGAGCGGAAATTTCCGCTCCGTCTAAGCCCCGCCCCCTTTATGACGCGCGATCTTTCCGGAGGTGTTCAGGACACCTCCGGAACACCTCCGGAAAGAGCGCAGGGCTACATAGCGTCGCCGCAATACGCGAGGACATGCTGCGGTCTAAAAAGACGCGCGCATGTCCGTTTACGCAGGTTTGCCACCTGCGTATTGTTACGCATAGTGGAGACGGGATTTCTTGAAATCCCCTCCACTATGCTGTAACATCTGGACGCTGCGTGTTTGGCGCTGCACCAGCGCACAGCGCCAAACACGCAGCGTATCCTGACCGTGGAAACTCACCCTATGCCTTCTTTGCTGGGAGCCCTGATACCTCATGCAACACTTCCAATTTGCTTTTTCCCCAGCCACACTCAGGTGGCACAAACATCAGTTTCATACAGTACTATTGGTAGAAAAATGTAAGGAAAGTAACACAGGTAGTTGACTGATCAATTGACCCACAGTAGAACATTTTATAATGGCACAGAAGCAGTCAGACATGAGCCATGCATGAGGTATCAGGGCAGTGGCGTACCGTCAATAGTAGCAGACCACGCAGCTGCTATTGGGCCCGGACAGGTGAGGGGGCCCGGATGGGTGAGGGCAGGGCCGCAGCAGCAGCCGGCACAATACTTACCTCTCCCCATGCCTCCTCAGCCCCGGTATCCAGGGTGCGCCTGCAGGGCACCCGTGCTTCCTCTCACAGCAGCGCTGGGCATGGGCGCCGGTGATGCTGCGGCCTGGACTGCATGCGGTTTGGACGCCGGACAGGTGAGATGTGGTGTGTGTGTGTCAGTGTGTGTGTGGATGTGTGTGTGTCTGCCTGCGTGTCTGTATGTAGTGCGGTGCTTTGTGTATGTGAGAGAGTGCTGCGGTGCTGTCTGTGTGTGGTGCTGTATGTGTGATGGTGGTGGGGGAGGCAGTGATGGTGGTGACGAGGCAATGATGATGATGGGGAGGCGATGATGTTGGGGAGGCAATGATGATGGGGAGAAAATGATGATGATGATGGGGAGGCAATGATGATGGGGAGGCAATGATGATAATGGGGAGGCAATGATGATAATGGGGAGGCAATGATGATTATGATGGGGAGGCAATGATGCTAATGGGGAGTCAATGATGATAATGGGGAGGCAATGATGATGATGATGGGGAGGCAATGATGATTATGATGGGGAGGCAATGATGATGATAATGGGGAGTCTTTCCATAGCGCCCTTTCCTGAGCCGTAACAGTGCAGAATGCAGCACAGTGCAGAGGAGAGCTCCATATTTTGTATGGAGCATTATATGGGGACCAGTATCCTGTATGGAGCAATTTATGTGGTCCAGTATTCTGTATGGAGCATTATATGGGGGATGAGGGGGGGTGACTATGTGGTGCCCATAATATTGTATGGAGGACTGTACTGTCCAGTCTGTACTGTGCGCTGTGAGGATTTGGCGGTTTCTGAGCTATTGTAGAATTTACAATCGATATCACTCATGTAATGGAAGACGTGAAGTATTTTTCATTGTACTATACCTATATTTCTCTGCCGTATCTGTGCATCATGAATCGTGGTCTGTGTTAAAGGGGCCCATTGTGACTCTATTGCCCGGGGCCCATAAAAACCTGGAGCCAGCCCTGGGTGAGGGGGCCCGCGACGGCCGCTGCGGTTTGGCAGCTGTCCTGTGCTGACGCAGTATTATCTCCTTTACTTAAATGTAAGCGCCGGTCGCTGTATACCCCTTGAAGCTCCCCTTTCCTTGTTTCCTGGTCAGCAGTTGGCTGAAGTCTCTGGCTAGTTATGAGCACCTGTTGATTTTTTTTTTCTTTTTTTTTTTGGGGGGGGCCCATTCAGACTTTTGCTATGGGGCCCCATGATTTCTTTGTACGCCCCTGTATCAGGGTCTGGCCAAGCATTTACAGCTTGGAATTGAAGTTTCAATGAGGACCTGATGGTTAAGGGAGCGGTGTAAGCCTTCTTTGCAGGAAGCCCTGATACCTCATGCAACAGCTCAAATATTTTTTTTGCCCAGCTACACTCAGGTGGAACAAACATCAGTTTCATAGAGTACTATTGGTAGAAAAATGTAAGGATAATTACACAGGTAGTTAAAAATAAGTGTAGGCCAGATGGTCTGGGAGCCTTACTGCAACAGGTAACCCACACGATGGAGACCCAACTTGAAGTCTTCACATTTCAAAAAATGTGTTGGAGGTTACCTTGGCGTAGGGCTGTCACCGGGTTTGCGCCATTATCACACATGCTCTTCTTTGACTCCAGGTTCAATGGAGATGGCCATTGCTCTAACTTGGCCAGGATAGGTGTCCACAACTTTTGACCTGTGTGACTGTGATCGCCAAGGCATATTCATTTTAACACTGCCTGATTGCAGTGAGCCCTGGTGGTGCAGTACCGAGGTGGGGGATTCTCTCTGCACTGTTGTAAAGTGTGTCTCATTAAGGTAGAGGTTGAGGGCGCAGGTGGAGGAGGTAGAGGAACCAGAAGCAGTGGAGGAAGTGTTAGATACCGAGGTTTGTCCCTCAAGCCTTGGGGATTCCAAGACTTGTGGAGCAGTCCCTTGATCGCCTACCCTCACAGCCACCAGAGTCACCCAATGCACAGTCAGCGAGATGTAACGCCCCTGCCCCTGTTTGCTCGTCCAGGTGTCAGTGGTGAAATGCACCCTGGCAGACATAGATTTTTTTCTGGGAACGGGTGATGTTGTCGGTGACATGCTGATGTAGCGCAAGCACAGCTTTCATAGAGAAGTAATGGCGACTGGGCAACTAGTACTGGGGGACTGCAAAGGCCATCAACTTTCGGAAACCCTCTGTAACCACTAAGCAGAGCAGAAAGGCAGCATTTCCGTGGCCAATGGATTGGAGATGGTGGAGTTCAAGCTCTTAGCTTTGGCATGTGTAGGAGGAAACATTCTTTACGTGACCACAACTGCCTGCTGTGCTGAGAGAAGGTGGAGTAGGGTGAACAGGACAAACTGCTGGACTGTGAATGAGGTGCAGGCAGAGATGTTATGGTGGATTGAGAAAGATGTGCTGTGCTTTGTGAAACAAAAACAGCAGGCATGTCCACTTCCGTAACTTCTGACAGGCTCTCACTCACCCCGACTGTAAGAGGTGAACAAGTAGATTTTCTGCGGCCGGAGACCTGCGTGAGAACATTTGGCACAGTGATGGAGGAGGAAAAAGCAGCAGATGTGGTTGATGGGATGGCTGGTGGTTGGCAAGACCCGCTAGTCCGCATTTTAGCTCAATGAGATTCCCAGACTAAGGCATGTACCGGTTCATGCAACTAATAGTCAAATTATTGCAATTTTTGCCTCTACTGAGTCTTCATTTGCAAATTTTGCAGATAATGAGTTGAGTCATCCTTTGCGGTCTCAAAAAAGGCCCAGGCTAGGCAGCGCTTGCCACCTTTGTGAACTGCAGACTCGCGACCAGTGTTGGCCAAAGTTGTGGTTGAGGATGTAGTGTTTGTCGTGGTTGCATCACTCCATGTCTGTGCGGGAAGCCAATTCCTACCTTTTTGTCTTCCTCCTCCACCCCCTCTGCTGAGCTACTCAGCTGCGTGACTTCATCGTCATCCTCTGTTCTCCCACTCCTCGCCCTGAGAGTTATCCTCCTCCTCTTCCTGGCACCACAGTACGGTCTGCGTGCACCTCTGGTATCTGAGTCTCATCAGGATCACCTCCCCTCTGGGGGTTAGCATCTGGTGACGAGAGTCTGGATTCTGCTCGGACCCTACTTCGTCCGGCCCCTACTTCGTCCGGCCCCGAATCCAACATGACAAAATGTTCTTCCTCTAGATTCTGTGAATCTTTGGAGCAGACCTCTGATGTTCATGGAATAGAATGTATGAACAGCTCTGCAGAATGGCCCATCTGTGGTTCCCCACAGTCAGTTGGGTGTTTGGAAATTTGTGATGCAGGGAGAAACAAGGGTGATTGGGGTGCCACCTCTGAGGATTGTACCCTGTGTGTGATGTTAAGGTGGTGGAGGAAGAGTAGGAGAGGCCACTTGATGCAGTACTTGCTATCCACTTGAGCATATGCTCTTTCTGAGCCTCATCTACAAGGTGTACAGCGGCTGAAAAAGAAAAGGAGCTGAGTAGCCTGTCCAGTAACAGATGTTGTCAGTGGTCTTTGGATAGCACAAGACGGTGTTTGTTCAATTGCGCTTTCATTAAATTAACACATAACCCACATGTCGAACACCAAGCCTATTCCCCCATCCACCATGATCTTGCTTTTACCCCATTCATGTTGTATGTACCTTTCCCCTATTTTAACCTGCTGTTACACAACCTTAGGCCCATAAGGGCCCTGTCTCACATAGCGACACACCAGCGATCCCGACAATGATCAGGATCGCTGGTGTGAAGCTACATGATCGCTGCTGAGCTGCCAAACAGCAACCCAAAAAAAGAAAGGGAAATAGGCAATTGTAATGAATATATTTATTAATACACATAAGAAAACAGGAGAAAGAACATCACGGTACAGAAAACACCTCAGATACACATAAAAAAGTATATGGCGGCAATATGACCCAGTGGACACAAAAATAAGTGGCTAGCACATCATGCGACCCTGAAAAAGCATGGTAGCATACATACATCTCCAATGAGATACAATAAATAGTATTTATGTATATATAACCAGGGTCATATGAGATTATTAAGAGGTCCAGTGACCAAGCCACAAATGTCTGTGCAAGAAATGGGATAATAATATAATATGGCAAGGTAGCAAAGTCCTATTTCAAAATAGAAATATAATACATAGGTCAAAAAGCTACAAGCATAGAAGTAACAAGCACTGATCACAAGGAAATGCTTATTGGCACAAATAAATAAAGGCCTTTGAGCCACTCTAATACACACTAGCGCATGAAGCTGACCAATAATCCACAAAAGTGAAAGTCACAGCAAAATGCTAAGTAGTGTGAGTGAGCGATAACAGAGCCATAGTACCATAATTGCACATAAGCCCATATCAGAGTAAAGCGCTGTCAACCTGAAAATGGTCTCAAAGATGCAGCATGCTTAGTGAAACATACAAAGCAAACTGCTTGTTAATACAGGTAAGTAATGGCAGCGCCTTAACCTGAATATTGCACAGAAATCCATATATAAGTCAAAAAAGTGCCGACAACAACAATGGTAAGTCTCAGCTGAGTGCTGTGTGATATTACCTGACGTGCAAGGAAACCCGACGCACGTTTCGCATCTGGCTTCTTCGGGGGGTTGTGTAGAAAAGACAAGCACAGGAGTTGGCCTCACGATTTGAAGAACATGGATATTCGGAACATACAATACAGCAAGGATGGCGGAAGGCCTCTCGGTCTACACGTAGAGACTTACTACATCCATCGAGAGCTAATTCCAACAAGAAAAATTTCACACAGGTGAGGTTCATCTCAACCTTCAATGAACAGAATTGGGGTTTAAGAAATTCATTGAAAAAATTTTGGCCAATAATAAAACAGGACCCTGTCCTGGATAAATGTTTGGACACATATCCATCTATTACCTATAGAAGGTCAAAAAATCTAAAAGACCTTCTAGTACATAGTCATCACCGGGAATCTAAGACATCAGGACTTTTTGGATCGAGTGGCCTCAGATGGGGTTTTTTCCCGTGTAGAAGACTGCTTGGCATGCGCGAATCTTGAACGCTGCAGTTCCTTTTGTTCCAGCGATGGACAAAGGGAATATAAAATAACACATCATATCACTTGCAGCACTTCTGCTGTTATTTATCACGCGTCATGTCCGTGCGGTTTGATCTACATTGGATTAACGTCACGCCAGTTACGAATTAGGGTGCGTGAACATGTCCGGGATATCATCAAGGCTGGTGCAATCTCGGATATGTCTGCCCTTAAACCGATACCCAGGCACTTTAAAATGGTACATGCATGTGATGCCAAATTGCTGCGTATAAAAGGTATTGACAGGATTTTGGATGATGGTAGGGGTGGTGATTTGAAAAAGAAGTTGGCCCAACTGGAGGCAAAATGGATTATGAAAATCGACTGTGCGCGTCCAAGGGTCTCAATGAGGTGTTGAGCTTTGCTCCATTTCTATGAATGTCCTTATGTATTTTATTTTGATTTTAATCTTTTTCTTTTTTCACTATAGGTATCCCTGTTTTAATTTCTTTAACTGTATTGATGATTCTTCCCCTTTGACATGATGACATCCGCCCTTGATATATTGTGGAGAAGATTGTCATATGAAGAAAGAGAATATATAGAGCTATATGCACATGTCTTTCTCTTTTGCATGTATTTTATCTTGTTCTATGTGAATCATCTCAAGGAACTGCATATACATTTATATATTTCTATCGTTGTAAAGATCATGTGTCACATTATATATATTTATATATATTGTCCATCATGTATGTGAGGAGATCTTTATTGGAATTAGCAATGCATTGCTTTAGAAGTGCTTAATATCTGCTTCATTGGTATATATTAGTCCTATTATGTGCTTATATGTAACAAGCACGTTCTTATATGCAAGGAGGTACATACCTCTTTGGTTGATTCACTTGGACTTTTCGGCGGTGTGCGCTCTCGGTGCCGCTGGGTTCGTTGGTTGCCATGGACACGAGCCCTCGAAGCGTCGCCTGGCCCGCCCTCCAGCTGACGCGTCGCCGGGGGGCGTGTGTCTGGTGACGTTGGACGCGTGTCACGTGACTTCCGGCTCCTAGTGTCGGCTCCGGAAGCGCCAATATACCGCTGTTCGTCCTTTTTAGATAAAAGGGGCACCTTCTGTCTTTTCTACACAACCCCCCGAAGAAGCCAGATGCGAAACGTGCGTCGGGGTTTCCTTGCACGTCAGGTAATATCACACAGCACTCAGCTGAGACTTACCATTGTTGTTGTCGGCACTTTTTTGACTTATATATGGATTTCTGTGCAATATTCAGGTTAAGGCGCTGCCATTACTTACCTGTATTAACAAGCAGTTTGCTTTGTATGTTTCACTAAGCATGCTGCATCTTTGAGACCATTTTCAGGTTGACAGCGCTTTACTCTGATATGGGCTTATGTGCAATTATGGTACTATGGCTCTGTTATCGCTCACTCACACTACTTAGCATTTTGCTGTGACTTTCACTTTTGTGGATTATTGGTCAGCTTCATGCGCTAGTGTGTATTAGAGTGGCTCAAAGGCCTTTATTTATTTGTGCCAATAAGCATTTCCTTGTGATCAGTGCTTATTACTTCTATGCTTGTAGCTTTTGACCTATGTATTATATTTCTATTTTGAAATAGGACTTTGCTACCTTGCCATATTATATTATCCCATTTCTTGCACAGACATTTGTGGCTTGGTCACTGGACCTCTTAATAATCTCATATGACCCTGGTTATATATACATAAATACTATTTATTGTATCTCATTGGAGATGTATGTATGCTACCATGCTTTTTCAGGGTCGCATGATGTGCTAGCCACTTATTTTTGTGTCCACTGGGTCATATTGCCGCCATATACTTTTTTATGTGTATCTGAGGTGTTTTCTGTACCGTGATGTTCTTTCTCCTGTTTTCTTATGTGTATTAATAAATATATTCATTACAATTGCCTATTTCCCTTTCTTTTTTTGGGTTGCTATATATGGGTAAGGTATTTTTCTATTTTGAACCTCTTTTGGTTGAATGAGCTGCCAAAAGGCAGCAATCAGGACAGCGACACTGCGGGTAACGTCGCCTAGTTACCCGCAGTGTACGTTGGATACCGGCGCACTGATGCAGGGAGCCTGGAAACCCGACGTGTACCTTGGTTACCAGCTCCCCTGCAGCAGCACGCTGGTATCCAACGTACACATCGGGTTTCCAGGCACAGCTCCGCGCCTGGAAACCCGATGTGTACCTTGGTTACCAGCTGATCGCTGGTCTCCTGCCTGCCACACGCAGTGATGCGTGCTGGCCAGCGGGAGACCAGCGATCAAAAAAAAGTCCAGGCATTTCTGACATGACCAGCGATTCACAGCAGGGGCCTGATCGCTGGTACGTGTCAGACATAGCGAGATCGCTGCTGAGATCGCTGTTTAGCAGCGATCTCGGTAGCGATCTCGCTATGTGAGACGGGGCCCTAACTGTCAGTTACCTGTCACTAAATGAACAATCACTATTTATTTTCTTAGATAGTGTGCCTGAACAACACTCTCAGGCGATTTTTAAGAGCAAATGGGGCTTCCCGATTCCTCACTGTAACACAGTTTTTTTTTTTCCCAAACGATTTGGATTAGCAAATAGGGCCTCCTGACTGCAACACAGTTTTAGCACAATCTAATAAGATGTTGGAAGATCGATTTCACACAGGAAAGGATCAAATCTAGCTAACTGACAAGCTCACTTTGCCACAGCAGGAGAAGCCTCTTTACTCGGTCGAGTTATACGGCCGTCTGACTGCTCCCTTAACACAGCCATTATCTGCCTGGGGGAGAGCGGTCTCTGCTCATGAGCCCTCTCCATGTACCTGCTCCCAACTTGTGCAGCAGATTACAGGAAGGGGTTAAAAAAAAAAATCTTACTTTTGCAGTTTACCTCAATTGGATGTTTAAACCTTCTTCTCCTACACATATTGATGGCTGCAAGATGTTTGATAACTTTTTCATTGGAAACCTTCTCCCATCTATTTATGACTTATAAACTAAGATCAAAGATAATAGAAACTTCTAATATTGCACTGCTCTTAATGATGAAACAGTTGAGTGATTCAACCTCATATAGTCCCTATGGGACACCTTTTGAGTACTTTTGAATATTTAGGAACCCTATTTGCTGGGTTATACATCTCCTCCCTCTCTTCAATGACTAACACCCCTACGCTTCCCCTTACACCTCTGTCTATTGTATGTTGCATAGCATTTACAATGTTTTCATTGTAATCTACTCATCTTTTTTCCTTTCCCCTTCCCCAAGGTTGTTACTTGAAGATTTTGGGGGGTGGGGGGAAGCCAAATGTGGTTTAGTTTAGCTGCGCTGCTGGTAGGCAATGAAGATCCAGATTGAAGTATAATAAAGGATTAAAAATTAGGTTTTTTTTAGTCAACCCGTTTCAGTCATTCCAGACTTCTTCCTCAGGCCACGAACATGTAAATTTTATTGAAAGATTTTCAATTATTAAAAAAAGTTTTCATACTTTAATAACCTTTTCATTTTCCTTCTTCAGTACTTTGTTGTGGACATGCAGTTAAGCACCGTTATATATTCCTCAGGGCTGATTGTATTTGCTGCACTGAACATCAATCTCTTCATGCTGCTCCTGGAGCTTTTTAGGTTGCATTGTTAATGCCTTTCAGAGACTATTATTTAAAGACAAAGAAGGGGGTGTGTATGGTGCCCATTACTGTACCCACAAGTCACCAACTACCCCTAATTCAAATACAGATGTGATATTGAGGATGATATATGTGTCGACCCGCCACCACAATTGTGGATTACCAGGGCAATGGGGTACTCAGAGCCGAGCCCATGGAAGTCTATGGGGATGTCACAGGTAGCGGTGGCTCGGTCTGTGGCCCTGGCGGTCTGGCGTATGTTGGGGAAATATTTACAGGGGATAGATATATTTACAGTTCGTGACGCCACCTGTAGTTCTCTGGTAATTTGTACCAGCGCTGCTGTAGAGCTCTGAGGGGATGGTGAGGCAGCTAGATGTCGGGTCCCCTACAGGTGGGACTCTTCCCTCAGGTGATGGTTATGGTGGGGTTGTGCAGGCATGCAATTAAATAACTCAGTCTCACACCGTCAGCGTCTTTCCATACCTTTTTACTTGTAAGATGGTAAGGCAGGTCCCAGGGAGGCTGATGGGGTTGATGGAGGATGAGTTTTGAGGCAATGGTTGAGCAAGGCAGGGGCCTCCTTTACTTTCAAAATGATGATGAGTCCAACCAGCATAAAGCGTAGTTCCCTCTATAAACTCCAGCTATTTCAAAGCTGTACTGCCCGATCAGTTTTGTGGTGGAGCCTTCCAGTGATGAAACTAGGTTCTTATATGCTTGGCCTAGCTCAAAGTTCCTATTCCACCTGACCCCTGTTACGTACTGACACTTCAAGGGCTGCTTGCTGTTACCTAAGGTCCAGTAAGCCTCTGGATCTTCTACCACTATGCGTGCAGCTATAGTGATGCTTCGGTCTCCAGTGACCGGTGACAACGTGCAGGATACTTCAATCCTAAAGCACTTCTGATTTCCTTCCACTGTGCCTTTCGACTTGCTCACACTCTCAATAGCTGTCTCAGTCCGTCTATCAGTGGGGCACAGCTCTGACCAGGCTGAGGTAATCTGGCTCACCTTTACTGGCCTCCACTTCTCTGAACTGCACAACAGTGGGATGACTCAGTCCTGAGCCACCCGAGCTAGACTCTCTCCTTCCTCCTCACAGGTCCAGGCAAGACTCACTGACTGACTCTGAACACTCCCTGTGGGTGTGTCTAAGTGTATGTGATGTCATGTAGAGCCCTTAACCATTACCTCTCCACTCATCCTCCTGGTATTGTGTACCTTAAATACCAGGGCTACACATTCCCCCATGGTAAACGACAGCACTCCCGGGCTGTGAAATACAAAGAGACAATTTTTGTTTATGCATTAAACATTAACATTAACTCGTCCCATCCGGGAGGTAAGGATTCCTTGAACGTTGCAAAACAAAACATTAAATATAGAAAAATACAAAATATTAAATAGACATGTTCATATAATAAACGGCAAGATTCTTGTGAAGGACCCGCACCAAACCTTCAACGTGGGTCCTGGGTGGGCTGCAGGACATATGAATGCAGACCTCACTCAGTGCCACACCACACGGGTTTTGTGTTCAGAGGTAAGTCAAGGCTTCGTGTGAAACCATTATAAGGCACCTTAGTGCAACTATTTACAAGATAAGTTCTGGGCTGGCACAGTCCTCAGCCTCTCAGTCCATGTCATAATAAAAGAGCACATATATATATATACTTTTTACAATATTCACATTAATTTGTTATAATTACTGCTGGTATCGAATGGGTATCTTCCTTTTGTGATTCGCTCTGATCTACGTGGAGTAGCTTCAGGTATATTAAGTTGTGATCTGTCTGCACTGCGTAACGGCAAACTATAGAACTGCCTCAATCTTTCTATGGATCTGGCAAGCGTACTGATGGCTGGGCGGTGTGAGTCAGCTTCACCAGGGGATCCCATAGTATGGGGCGCTGCTTCTGATGATCCTTCTTGAGATTCCGTAGGTTGAGGTGTTGCTGGGATGGGTAACTCCTGAACGGACTCAACTGGCACCACGGACACAACTGGAGGTAGAACTTCCTCTTGTGGCTGATAAAACTGCAACACCGGAACTATTACAGCATCTCCCAGTCGGGGCCAATCCGCAGGAAAATCTCCCAGATCCGTGTGTATGACCTCTTCCTTTCCTTCCTCTTGATTGATGACAGGGTTCTTTTCACAAAGCTTTAAGGGTTCTGGACACAATTTCAAATGGTCTCTGGACACAGTGGTTATTGTTCTTCCTCCGTCCTTACTGATGATACAAACTTTTCTGTTGTCATATTTAGAATCTTGTACAACGTAGGGTTCTTGTTCCCACTGGTTATCCAATTTGTGCATTTTCCTTTTCCTTTTTAATACCACTTCTCCAGGCATCAAAGGCTTGGCAGGAGCATTTCTGTTGTAAATATCTTCCTGTTTCTCCCGTGCCTTGTTGAGACTTTCTTCTACACAGATTTGCACTCGTCTGTACTGCTCTTGCCGATGGATGTCCCAGTTTTCAATGGCGTCGTCTGCCTCCGGTTCTACCACTCCAAGTTCTAAATCCATTGGTAGTCTTCCGGGCCTTGCTCTCATAAGATAGGCTGGAGTGCAGTTAGTGGAACTTACAGGTATATGGTTATACAAGTCAACCAAATCAGGTAGTAAGTCCGGCCATCGATTTCTGTCTTCTAACGGTATGGATCTCAACAAGTCAAGGACAATATGGTTCATTTTTTCGCAAAGACCGTTGGTTTGAGGGTGGTATGGCGTTGTTCTAATTTTCTTGCACCCGTACATGTGACAGAATTCCTTGAATAAATCAGCTTCGAAAGCAGGTCCTTGATCGGTTAATACTTGCTCCGGATACCCATGCGGTCTGCAGAAGCTTGCTTGAAAGGTTTTCGCGGCCGTCACTGCGGTCTGATCCTTAACTGGAACAACCACCAGAAATCTGGAGTAATGGTCCACCATGGTCAGGGCGTATGAGTATCCAGATCTACTTGGCGACAGTTTGACGTGGTCCAGGGCCACAATCTCCAGGGGGCGAGTCGTCCGGATAGGTTGCAGGGGTGCCTTCTGACTACCGTAGTCCTTCCTTCTGAGACCACAGGGTCCACAGTTCCGACACCACCTCTCAATGGAGCTGCGCGTCCCTACCCAGTAGAACCGGCATCTCAACAGGGTCTCCAGCTTTCTCCAGCCAAAGTGTCCTGCTTGATCGTGGTATGCTTCCAACACCATTGGGACGTCTGCCTTGGGGACCACGATTTGCCAGACCATCTCATGGGTTCTGGGGTTGACGTATCTCCTGCACAACTTCTCACGGTATAGGAACAACCTGCTTTTCTCGTTCCACAAGAGCTTGGCTGACATAGGTGCATCCTTTTCCAAAGAGGAGCCTTCCTGTCTTAACAACTCCTTGATGCGGCTGACCACTGGATCACTGTCCTGAGTCTCTTTCCAGCTGTGATGGGGTAAAGGATTTAATGTTGCACCATACTGCTTTCTGTTGACTCGATGCTCGTGGACTACCCCATTTCGATGGAACGCAGGTAGCTCAATTTCTTCCAGGTCGTCCGATTCTTCTTCCGTATCAGAGTCATGCGGCATTCGAGACAATGCGTCGGCATTAGCATTCTTTCGACCTGCCCGGTACTTGATAGTAAACTGGTAATTGGACAACCGAGCCATCCATCGCTGCTCCATGGCACCCAGCTTGGCGGTTTCCAGGTGCGTTAAGGGGTTGTTATCTGTAAACGCAGTGAACCGATTGGAGGCCAGATAATGCTTAAATCTCTCAGTAATGGCCCAGACCAGCGCCAGAAACTCCAGCTTGAAGCTGCTATAATTTTCCGGATTCCTTTCAGTTGGCCTGAGTTTTCTGCTGGCATATGCGATGACTTTTTCTTGGCCATTCTGCTTCTGACTGAGAACTGCTCCCAACCCTTCATTACTGGCGTCGGTGTACAACAGGAACGGTTGACTGTAATCAGGATAGGTTAAGATCTCATCACCTGTAAGGATCTCCTTCATCTTTTGGAATGCTTCAGCCTGTTCCTTACCCCAATTGAAAGGAGGGTTTCTGCTCTTTAGGGATTGTCCTACTAGGAGGTCCTGTAAAGGAGCTGCCTTCTTCGTGTAATCTTTCACGAATCTCCTGTAGTAACCCGTGAGTCCCAGGAACTGTCGCACTTCCTTAAGGTTCTTCGGCTCCGGCCACTTCTGGATGGCAGTGACTTTCTCTGGGTCCGGCGCTACTCCTTCCGAACTGACGATGTGCCCCAAGTATTGTACCTTCTGTTTGAGTAGATGGCATTTTGAGGGTTTTAATTTCATCCCGTACCTGGACAGGGACTCGAATACTTCTGCCAGGTGCTTCAGATGATCCTCATAAGTCTTGGAATACACGATGACGTCGTCTAGGTATAGCAGCACGGTTTCAAAATTGAGATGTCCCAGGCAGTTCTCCATCACTCTCTGAAATGTTCCTGGGGCACTACTGAGCCCAAACGGCATTCTGTCGAACTCACAGAGCCCCATTGGGGTGGTGAAAGCCGTTTTCTCACGATCCTCCTCAGCCACAGCCACTTGCCAGTAACCACTAGTCAGATCAAGGTAGAAAAGTAGTTAGCCGTTTTCAGAGCAGCTAATGATTCCTCTATGCGTGGTAACGGGTATGCATCCTTGTGTGTTATGCGGTTCACCTGCCTGTAATCCACACACATTCTCATACTACCATCTTTCTTTTTAACCAGAACTAGAGGGGCTGCCCAGGGGCTACAACTATCCCTTATCACCCCGGCCTTCTTCATATCATGTAACATTTCTTTAGCCTTCTGATAATGGGCTGGGGGTATAGGCCTATACCGCTCCTTGATGGGAGGATGACTGCCTGTAGGGATATGATGTTGGACTCCCTTAATTACCCCAAAATCAAGTGGGTGCTTGCTAAACACTTGGGCATACTCTTGCACCACCCGTAATACCCCTTGCTTCTGGTGAGCGGGAGTGGTGTCCGTCCCAACATGGAGTTGTTGACACCATTCCGCCACCTGGGTTGCCGGGTCATTATCCTCCGCTATTTGACAGGAGTCTAAGGACTCAGCCGGAAGAATAGAATTATTGTCGACAGCATATAGTTTAGCAATGGTTGCATAACGGGGTAAGTTTACCTCATCATCTCCCCAATTGAGAAGCCGTACCGGTACTCTTCCATTCACCACTTCTACTACTCCCCTAGCAGTCATAAGTGTAGGTCTATGTTCTGAATGGTGGGGTTCTACTACAGCTTGGTAATTCTGTCCTCTCAGACCTATGGCTGCCCTGCACCAGATAATCATTTCACTCATTGGGGTATCACAATAGGATCCGAGTCAGTGACCCGTACATACCAATTTCGCCGTCTGTAAGCTTCGCTTGCTGCTGACACACCAGGGCTCGGATCTCTCTTTGGATTACTCCTTTCTGCCTTGGTCGGGCAATCTCAGCGAGCTGTTGGAGCAAGAACACAACTTCTCCCAAACAATTACCAATAATGTTAGTGCCCAAAATTATATTTAAACCGTTCTCCTCATTTGCAGTCTTTACTACCAGAAGCCCCTGGTCTTTCAACTCCTCTCTGCCCACCTTTACATCTACACATTTTGTCCCGAGTACTTCTACAGGAAGACCATTAGAAGCATACACGGTAAAGTCAGGGCTCGGGGGTTTAAGACTGTCCATTGACCAGTACTTAGTATATAGGGCATTAGGTATTAGGGTCACTTGGGACCCAGTGTCTAACAATGCCGGAACTGCAATACCATCTAAGATGATGGACAGGTAGGGTCGCCCACCCACATACCTGCGGTTCCAGTCTAAGGGGCCTGACGGGTATTCTCCTGGGTGTTGGCCCTTGGACCCAGGTTCTGCCCGTTTAAAGGACACTGTGGAGACATATGACCTTTCCGGTTGCATCGATAACAGATGATCTCTCGACGAGGAGGGTGTTGATCAGAGGTCGCTCCTGGGGGTGGCGTTGTCCTGCTCCGGGGGGGCGACGTCTTCTTTCTTCTCCGGTGCATCCACGGGACGTCTTCTGGGCAGTCAGCTAACAAGATCTTTCCTTCCTCCTCTTTCCGCAGCTGCAGGGCACTCATTACAGCAGCCAAATTTTTAGTCAGCTGGCGCACCTCTGAGCGCAGACAATCCAATTCACTGGGAGGTGTCACCTGCGTTTTGGTTTCGGCCACTAACGGGGAACAGGGGGTTACTGCCGGTTCCGGAGGGACTTCAGCCTGATGATGTTGGGTTGCCACCTCGGTTTGCCCAGGGGCCGCAGCCCTTTTATTGCCATGTCTTTTAGGGCATCAAAGGTAGCATCCGGATGATCTAAGGACCACCAGTTTACAGTTCTGCGTTCCTCTTGGGATCTCAATCCCTGTATAAATTGTTCTTTCAGCATTTTATTCTCATCGATAGCATTTAAATTGTTAATCTGTTTAAGGGCTCTCAGGGCTCCCTGTAGTCGGCAAGCGTAGTCCCGGATGCTGTCACCTGGCTGTTGTGAACAGTGATAGAAGGCCATCCGGAGATCCGTTTCTGTGCGGTCTTCAAATATGGCATGCAGCTTAAGGAAGATCGCAGGTACCGACTCCTGATCAACGGTATCCCAAGTCTCCACTTCCCTTTCAGCAGCGCCAGTTAGCTGCCCTATTAGCACAGCAGCTTTTTGCCTCTCTGGCATGGAGTACATTTCTAGGATGCTGCATAACTTCCGCTTGAAGCCTGCTAATGTGCCTGACTCACCGCTGTACTGGGGAAGCCATTTCGCCCCAGGCATATATGGGAGCGTTAGTGGCATGATCGGGACTACCGGACTGGGTGCTGGACCTGCACCTCCATCTGGCGCTACAATACCAGGCGGTGCGGGATTGGGGCCTCCGGCCGGGGCCGCACTGTCAGCCGGTTGTTGAGACATCTTAGCGCCCCCTTGATTAAACGGAGCCTACCGGTTTCAGATGCTGCTACTTCACAGGCACAGCAGTGGGAACAGGACCTTCGTCGCAGGCGCTCTGATGTCAGAGCGTTCACTTCCTGTCGCAGGACCTGCCGATGAGTCAGAACCGGGGGCTTGTCCAAAACTTTGCGTGCTCTTTCAGGTACGCCCACCTTCTTCTCCAGCGCCTTAGGGCGCGAATCTGGCGGCAAATATGGCGGTATTTGGCGCCAAACAATAGCAACAGTCTTTTTCACCAAAACACTCCACAGGCACACAGGGCTCGCAATGCTGCAAGTTTCGGATCCTGTTTGTGACGCCAAAGTTTTGTGTCGACCCGCCACCACAATTGTGGATTACCAGGGCAATGGGGTACTCAGAGCCGAGCCCATGGAAGTCTATGGGGATGTCACAGGTAGCGGTGGCTCGGTCTGTGGCCCTGGCGTCTGGCGTATGTTGGGGAAATATTTACAGGGGATAGATATATTTACAGTTCGTGACGCCACCTGTAGTTCTCTGGTAATTTGTACCAGCGCTGCTGTAGAGCTCTGAGGGGATGGTGAGGCAGCTAGATGTCGGGTCCCCTACAGGTGGGACTCTTCCCTCAGGTCGATGGTTATGGTGGGGTTGTGCAGGCATGCAATTAAATAACTCAGTCTCACACCGTCAGCGTCTTTCCATACCTTTTTACTTGTAAGATGGTAAGGCAGGTCCCAGGGAGGCTGATGGGGTTGATGGAGGATGAGTTTTGAGGCAATGGTTGAGCAAGGCAGGGGCCTCCTTTACTTTCAAAATGATGATGAGTCCAACCAGCATAAAGCGTAGTTCCCTCTATAAACTCCAGCTATTTCAAAGCTGTACTGCCCGATCAGTTTTGTGGTGGAGCCTTCCAGTGATGAAACTAGGTTCTTATATGCTTGGCCTAGCTCAAAGTTCCTATTCCACCTGACCCCTGTTACGTACTGACACTTCAAGGGCTGCTTGCTGTTACCTAAGGTCCAGTAAGCCTCTGGATCTTCTACCACTATGCGTGCAGCTATAGTGATGCTTCGGTCTCCAGTGACCGGTGACAACGTGCAGGATACTTCAATCCTAAAGCACTTCTGATTTCCTTCCACTGTGCCTTTCGACTTGCTCACACTCTAAATAGCTGTCTCAGTCCGTCTATCAGTGGGGCACAGCTCTGACCAGGCTGAGGTAATCTGGCTCACCTTTACTGGCCTCCACTTCTCTGAACTGCACAACAGTGGGATGACTCAGTCCTGAGCCACCCGAGCTAGACTCTCTCCTTCCTCCTCACAGGTCCAGGCAAGACTCACTGACTGACTCTGAACACTCCCTGTGGGTGTGTCTAAGTGTATGTGATGTCATGTAGAGCCCTTAACCATTACCTCTCCACTCATCCTCCTGGTATTGTGTACCTTAAATACCAGGGCTACACATATACCCCATTTATTCCTTACATAAATCTATTGACCTCAGTTTCGTAGTTAATTTGTAGATTTAGGCTTTGATTTGTAACATTAAGTGTTCTTTGCAAAACATAACCTGTGTAGCAAATATACAATTTAGTCTAAATTGTGGTACTTAGTTTTCTTTTAACTTTTATCACAGCAAGACCAAAGAAAAAAAAAAGTTTACTGTCCCAGAGTACATTTACCTCATCTGCCACCCCCCATTTCCTTATAGAGTGTATGTTTTCAGTACCCTCACTCCTTGTTTGAATTGTTTAATCATGTTATTCTTTAATGTCTATGTCTCGACCACGCACCACAATTGTGGGTTTCCAGGGCAATGGGGTACTCCGAGCCGAGCCCGTAGAAGTCTATGGGATTGTCACAGGTAGCGGTGGCTCGGTCTGTGGCCCTGGCGGTCAGGCGTATGTTGGGGGGGTATATTTACAGGGGATAGATTTATATACAGTTCGTGACGCCACCTGTAGCCTTCTGGTAATTTGTACCAGCGCTGCTGTAGATCTCTGAGGGGATGGTGAGGCAGCTAGATGTCAGGTCCCCTACAGGTGGGACTGGTCCCTCAAAGTCTATGAAGTTAGTGAAGTCGGGTGCAGATAAATAACACAGTCTCACACGGTCAGCGTCTTTCCATACCTTTACTTGTAAGATGTTCAGGCAGGTCCCAGGGAGGCTGATCCAAGGAGAATGTATTTCGAGATAGCAGCTGGACAAGTTAGGGGCCTCCTTTACTTTCAACACGATGAGTACAACCAGCCTGAAGCGTAGTTCCCTCTATAACTCCAGCTATTCCATAGCTGTACTGCCCAGTCAGTTTTGTGGTAGGAGCCTTCCTGTGAGAGAGCTGAATTCCTATCTTGTCCTGCAGAGACTCAAGGTCCTCACTCCCCCTGACCCCAGTTACGTACTGACTATTTGGGGCTGTTTGCCGCGACCTAAGGTCCGGTAAATCTCTGGTTTTCTTACCACTATGCTTGAAGCTAATAGTGATCCTTCGGTCCCCAGTGACCGGTTACAATGTGCAGGACTTCTTCAATCCAAAAGCACTTTTCAAATAATCTTTCCACTGTGCCTTTCGCCTTGTCCTCGCTGGTAGCATAAACACTCACACTTGCAAAAAGTCATATAATCACTTCCTTCTTCTCTTCCTTTAGAGTTAGTTCCAGACTCTCAGTTATCCACTAGGCAGGAGCACGTCTCTGAACCTTTCACTGTCCTTTAGACAGGAGACTGAAGTAATTATGTACTAAGCTCTTCTTTCTTTACCAGTGACTTCAAGTGAGGTACAGCTCTGACCAGGCTGAGGTGATCTATATCTCGCCCTTACTGGCCTCCACTTGCTGAACTGCTGATAGAACCAGGCTGGACTGCTTCCTCCCTCCAAGTCCCAGCTAGACTCCACACGTCTGCTCTGTCCGAAGACAGGAAACTGACTACTCTAATCACTCAACAAATCTACACTGACCACTCCCTCACAAGTGACTACACTACCCTAAGGGTGTGTCTAGTGTATGTTGAGTGAATGGGTATTGAGCATTAAACTGCTATCTCTCCACACACTCTCCAGGGTACTGCGTGTGCCTAACACCAGGGCTACACATTCCCCCATGGTAAATGACAGCACTCCCAGGCTGTAAAATACAAAGAGACAGTTTTGTTTATGCATTAAAACATCAACATTAAACATTAATTCGTCCCATCCGGGAGGTAAGGATGTCTTGAACGTTGCAAACAAAACATTATATATAGAAAAATACAAAAGTATTAAGGCATCAAAACATTCAATAAATACACAGTATTCTTGTGAAGGACCCGCACCAAACCTTCAACGTGGGTCCTGGGTGGGCTGCAGGACATCCGAATGCAGACCTCACTCAGTGCCACACCACACGGGTTTTGTATTCAGAGGTAGTTGTGCTGGTTTTATGTAAAACCAAGATAAAGCACCGAAGCGCAACTATATACAAATAAGTTCTGGGCTGGCACAGTCCTCAGCCTCTGAGTCCATTGTTAAACGAAGACACAGATATAATATCACATTGTAATAATAATAAAGTGCAAAACTTTTCTCTATTTACCCAGCCGGGCATTCTATTTTTGGCAAATATATATATACGCTATATACACATTTAACTTGTGCAAAAATTGGCAAACTTCTTAAACTTTTTATAACATTACTTATGGTAGACCCCTTTATGGATCTCACCGGTTTTTCTTTACTGTTTAACTATTCATTTATTTCAAATACATTTTCCACCCCGGGGGCTGGAACAATGCGATGGTCCCTAGATCCCATAACTAACAAGTCATGTGCTGCTATTAGGGTTTGAGTTGCCACAGTTCTTGTGCGAACCTCTAGGGGCGCAACGGGTACATTCTCCTTGCGAGACACCGATTGCGTTTCAATCTGAGTCACAGTTAACGATATGGATCGTGTCATGGATTGCGATGGAAACTGGGTCGCATGTTGCGATGTAGATATTGCTTTCATTTGCGATGAGCCTGCAGGGGGCGATGCTGGGGCACGGCCGGATACTGCTTGAGCTGGAGACGGGGACGCTGCGGTAGTGGTGACGTTACCTGCGTCGGGGACGGGGTCACGGACGATGGTGACGTTAAGGGCATACCATCCCTTCATTCCCCAGTGCCGTGTATACGTGACAATGTCTCCATTTACTAGGTCCCTCCCGGGATGGCCCTGCGGTAGGTGGGATTCTACGTCCCTGCGACTAACAAAGACCCCTGGGTAGAGGCCCGGTTCACGGATGAAGCCCCAGCCCTTCCGGAGCTGGAACTCAGTCACACACCCCTGCCGCCGCGGTTCCCTCAGGGTACCTTTCTCTCTCCGGACACTCTCCTTGTCCGCGATCAGCTCTGCATGTTGCCGCTGACGATTCCGCTGAGCTTCCCGCTCTTCCTCCTGCTGGCGTTTCTGCTTCTCCTCACGACGCTGCCACTCATATTCCCACTGGGCGGTATAGGCGACGTCATCCAGGCGCGCCATCTCGTCCCAGTCCACGTCTGGTAACGACGGACAGGACCCCTCCGGTGTCCCTGCCGGGGTTCGATCATCTGCTGCGGCCTCCTGGCCGGGCGGGCGTTCCGGAACTGGCGGTACCTCCTCAACCTCCTTCGCCTCCACCGCTTCACCGGTGGGATCAGGATTGGTACTTTCGGGGGCAGCCTCCGGTTGCTCCTTTGCCTTGGGCAGCAGAAGTTTTGGTAACTCCAGACGTAGGGGATCATCGAAGGGGGAGAACACCGCGTCCCACAGCCGCCGCTGCTCCAGGGTACGCCGGCGTCTCTCGATCTCTTCAAATCCAGGTTGTGGCAAAATCATCTTTCTTAGTCGTGCATTTTCTTCTTTTATTTCCAGCAATGCTTGCTGCAGGTGCAGGACCACGGATGACTCCGGTTCTGGTGGCAGCTTGGCTGGGGCACGGGGCCTGCCTTCCTCCGCTTCCTGCTCGGCTGCACACGTCCTGCTTCCATGATGTTCCAGAGCGTTCTCACATCTTCTCCCTCCAGAGACGTCCGGTCTCTTCCGTGGAGGCGGGGTTTGCGTCTCCTCCTCTTTGCAGGAAAGGTGAAGAGGAGGCGGACCTCCTTGCTGTAGGGCAGGATCGCATGTTGTAATAGCACTTTGAGAGGGCAGGCATTTTCTTCGCGCCACAGGGGGGTAGACGCCCACGAAGGTACGCCCACCTTCTTCTCCAGCGCCTGAGGGCGCGAATATGGCGACAAAGATGGCGATTTTGGCGCCAAAAGTGCAAACAGTCCTTTTTCACAAAAACAATTCCATAGGCACACAGGGCTCGCAATTTTGCGAGTTTCGCATCCTGTTCGTGACGCCAATTTTGTCTCGACCACGCACCACAATTGTGGGTTTCCAGGGCAATGGGGTACTCCGAGCCGAGCCCGTAGAAGTCTATGGGATTGTCACAGGTAGCGGTGGCTCGGTCTGTGGCCCTGGCGGTCAGGCGTATGTTGGGGGGGTATATTTACAGGGATAGATTTATATACAGTTCGTGACGCCACCTGTAGCCTTCTGGTAATTTGTACCAGCGCTGCTGTAGATCTCTGAGGGGATGGTGAGGCAGCTAGATGTCAGGTCCCCTACAGGTGGGACTGGTCCCTCAAAGTCTATGAAGTTAGTGAAGTCGGGTGCAGATAAATAACACAGTCTCACACGGTCAGCGTCTTTCCATACCTTTACTTGTAAGATGTTCAGGCAGGTCCCAGGGAGGCTGATCCAAGGAGAATGTATTTCGAGATAGCAGCTGGACAAGTTAGGGGCCTCCTTTACTTTCAACACGATGAGTACAACCAGCCTGAAGCGTAGTTCCCTCTATAACTCCAGCTATTCCATAGCTGTACTGCCCAGTCAGTTTTGTGGTAGGAGCCTTCCTGTGAGAGAGCTGAATTCCTATCTTGTCCTGCAGAGACTCAAGGTCCTCACTCCCCCTGACCCCAGTTACGTACTGACTATTTGGGGCTGTTTGCCGCGACCTAAGGTCCGGTAAATCTCTGGTTTTCTTACCACTATGCTTGAAGCTAATAGTGATCCTTCGGTCCCCAGTGACCGGTTACAATGTGCAGGACTTCTTCAATCCAAAAGCACTTTTCAAATAATCTTTCCACTGTGCCTTTCGCCTTGTCCTCGCTGGTAGCATAAACACTCACACTTGCAAAAAGTCATATAATCACTTCCTTCTTCTCTTCCTTTAGAGTTAGTTCCAGACTCTCAGTTATCCACTAGGCAGGAGCACGTCTCTGAACCTTTCACTGTCCTTTAGACAGGAGACTGAAGTATTTCTGCACTAAGCTCTTCTTTCTTTACCAGTGTCTTCAAGTGAGGTACAGCTCTGACCAGGCTGAGGTGATCTATATCTCGCCCTTACTGGCCTCCACTTGCTGAACTGCTGATAGAACCAGGCTGGACTGCTTCCTCCCTCCAAGTCCCAGCTAGACTCCACACGTCTGCTCTGTCCGAAGACAGGAAACTGACTACTCTAATCACTCAACAAATCTACACTGACCACTCCCTCACAAGTGACTACACTACCCTAAGGGTGTGTCTAGTGTATGTTGAGTGAATGGGTATTGAGCATTAAACTGCTATCTCTCCACACACTCTCCAGGGTACTGCGTGTGCCTAACACCAGGGCTACACATCTACTATTGTCTGCACATAAAGTATGCTTTCCAAGATCAAATATACATCAGTCAGTGCTAGATTATTCTGACGTTCCATACCTTAACCAAACCCTTTCCTCTAGCAACATCTAAAATACTTCCTCTTCACACACAAAAAAAAAAAAACGCATTCCATACCAAGATGTGTTTGTTGATGCATAGTACATATTGATTAGTGTATAGCTAATATGTTTTACTTTAAGACCTGAAATGAAGTAAAAATTCTTGAATATTTTTTACTATATGAGAACTGGAATCCCATGGAGCCCACATGGCTTATGTGTTTTTTTGGGTCGACTAATTAAGGACTGAGTACCCTCCTCAGAGGCAAGACACATTATAGGAAACCAACAAGTTCGAGGCATGAGACCAGGGGCCAGCCTGTGCATTGGAGTCTGTACCAAGACCACAACACATGGCTGCTTGGATGTAGCCAAATGTGGAGTACACGCATCCAACTTTCACAGTCAGAATGACCCATGGCCGGTCCAGACATCATGGATTGTCTGATGTAGACTGAAAACAGCCTTATAGGCTGGCCAGTCCTGACGGCACAGTCCGATGTATGAAACAAGCCCGATTCCTTCATACTCAGTGAATTCACCCTAGATTCAAAGACCCTCATTCATCAGGGTCTTGGAAATATTTTCTCTCCTTTTGGTCAGAGGTCACACTTGCGAGAAACTCGCACATCAATACCTGGCACCGCCGCCGGCACTCAGGACCAGCGTGTGTGGCTGCATATGGAAGTGCAAGACTCGTGCATTTTTTTTCCGCCCAGCATTAAAGATAACTTGTTTTTCATGTAGCATTTGTTTTAAGTTACCCAGGAGATTATAAAAAAAAAAAATATATATATATTTTTTTTTTACTTCAGTATCCTAGTGGCGCAGGGAAAAAAAAAAAAAAAGTTTGATTTTATTTTTGCAGAGTTGAAGATCATGCAACATTTTATAGGATCATGTGCCAAAAAATATAGGTGTATGCTAGTCCTGAAGAAGACCATGGGTCAGAAATCTATGGGGTACGGCAGCATGGTCCTGATTTGGTCACTGATGAATCTTAGCATGGATTCCACGCCGAACATAGCGCATTTGGATGGAGCGAAAATTCCGCGTCCGTCTGAAGCCCCCCCCCTTTCTGACGCGCGATCTTTCGAGGTGTCAGGATCACCTCCGGAACACCTCCGGAAAGAGCGCAGGGCTAATAGCCTGTGTTAATTCTTTGCGGCGACGCAACACTTTTTCGCCGCAATACGCTGAGTACATCTGGGTCTAAAAAAGAACGCCGCATGTCCGTTTACGCAGTTTGCCACCTGCGTAATTGTTAGCATGGTGAGACGTGGATATCCTTGAAATCCCCTCCATATGCTGTAACATCTGAACGCTGCGTGTTTGGCGCTGCGCAGCGCACAGCGCCAAACAGCGCGTTTCCTGACCGTGGAAACTCACCCTTAAAAATCCACGACAATGAAAATAGTTATAGCATGATACCTTGGTATTGCTTTTTCTGCCCAGTACTTGGGGTCTCTTCTATAATTGAAGGGGGTTTTGTTTGTTTTTTCCCATAGTTCATGTTACTCATTTTTAATGATCATGTCTTAGACTCATTGATTAAGTTTTGTCTATATCTTTGCGAGTGCCGTTCTCCCATGGGGCAATTTACCATAGACCACGCTGCCTACTTTTCTCTTCTAGTATGTGTAATTAGTACATTTATGCACATGGGCCAGAACAAATTGAAGGACACCAAATATTATATAAACTACATTCAACTTTATTAAACCATTGACAAAAATAAAAATTGACAAAAAAAAAAAAAGTTTAGTAACATACCAAAATGTCTAAAAACTACAAAGGGATCCTGATGACCTAGCAAGGTAAATACAGGCAGAATTGGAAGTGTAAACTTAAAGCAGACATGACTCAGGTTTTGTGCTGGGCCATGTTACATTTATAGCTTTTGCCAAACTAGAGTAAATGTATTAAAAATCTGCAGCAAGGACTCAGATGGGTGTAGTGTGTTTAATGGTTCATATTCCAGATATTACAGCCCACCATCCACAACAGAGTCAAACTTCAGTGGACTGAAGGAGATTTGTTTTTATGGAACAGTTAGAGACTGTCACAAGGTCAGAAGTGATGACATAGTGCCCTCACCTTATTCCTGCTGATCTCCATATAGGTTATATGCAACCGTTCCAGAACTTTTTAATTCAGTGCCAATTTATGGGCTTCCCCCCCCCAGTAGGTGTGGTGAAGAGTCACAACAGACTAAACCCACCCCAGAGGACCCTGTAAGCCACACCCCCCAGAGGATCCTGGGAGCCACACCCCATTGTTCAGACTAAAAATTAGCAGCAAATCTAAAGGCCACATTGCTGGAACTGTACAGTGGATTTGTATAAAAAAAAAAATCTTTATGCTCAGGAGCAGTTGAAGTAATACAAGCATAGAAGAGCTTTACACCTGCACTGGTGACAAAATACACTAAGCCTATCCAAATAGTTTTGTGGTCTGGTTCCAGAATATCACACAGGAGAAGATCCATTGAACGAGTTAATGAAGTGTAGAGGACCATAGAAAATTAGCATGTCTGGTTGTTACATCCATATTAGCCATGTGAAATCAGCCTTTAGCCACTGTCATACAACCAATATGGCTGCTTTCTGGGGTCCTCATTTTAGATACCCAATGAAGTCTGAAGTTGGCCGTACACATTTGAAAGCCAACAATCGTTTGTCTGACAACCATCATTCCTGACAAGAGACCTGGCCATTTAAAGTCAGGAGGCCCTTGTGGCCATTAGACGTCAGTGGGTTGAGACAGCTTAAATTTAATGTGCATGGGGGACTTGGGTTCAGATAAATTCAATGACAGGCAGTGGAGCTTTGGCCATAATTTTGATGCCAACAGAGCCCCATTTAAATGGTTATATAGGTACATTTTAGCATCCGTACTACAGCCACAGGTTCTGGTCTAACCGCATGTTTGGCGACCCAAACTAAAAGCATAATTGGTTGACGATGCTGTCAGTTTGGGTTATTGGACCCAAGGCCATAACGGGATTCAAGAATTCATTACAATCAATAATTAGCTTTTCAGTTTTGCCAAATTGAGGAAGAGGCAAATGGTGCAAACTCATCAAGACCTAGTCATGGTAGAAAACAATTAATTGGATCCCCTGCAGCAGTCATGTCACTGATCTGTTACCACCAGACAGGTGATCTGTTGGCATCCGTGGCTCTTGATTAGCTGGTCTGACATGAAATGCCACAGCTGTGTGATGTTATGCCAGCTCAAAGATTGACAGGTGCCAGCAGGCAAGAAGCGCTTTGCAGACCCCTCAACCGGTGGATACAGATTACCAGTGGGCCAGCTGGACCAAATCCTGCAAGACCGTTTTCACCATCTAGACTGGCGTTTTCATGAAGTGTCTGCTGGAGTAAGATGTGGCAAACTCATTAAGAGGCATTTGTCCCTTTATGAAGTTGGCAAATATTTCAGGAACCATAAGAAAGGTTAACGTCATTGACTAGAGTTCATTGCGGTCACAAGTTACACCACTTTTGTGGCATAAATGATTATTTATCCAGATGTACTTGACCAATGCCCACTTCACCTACTTTTCTGTTGACAGAGCTGGGGTATCATCATCATCGTCTTCATCATCGGTATCATTTTTGCTCGACTGCACTTTTGTCCATGAATTTTTTGGTGGTGTTTAACCAGACCATTTATGGTTGTAAAAATTTTGTCGCACTGAAGACAAGAGAAATGTGTCTGCATCCTGTGACTTCTCTGATGGTAAAGACGACATTTGTTGTTGGTGAAGACTTTCCCACATATAATGCAAGGATACATTTGACCAACAGTGGTGCCCATTTGGTGCTTGCTTAGAAGTTTGTTTGAGGTGAAGACTTGACCACATTCACGACACTGAAATTTTTCTTCGTGAGTTTTCATGTGCTCATCAAAGCCGTCTTTACCGGAAAAGCAAAAGTCACACTCAGAACAATAGTAAAATTTATCAAGCTCATTGCAGACTGAACTTGGTCGATATTCCTGCTGGGTGGGGTCAAGTCCATGTTTAGTATATGGAGACGTGTGTATTTTTTTGTGTATGATAAGACTAATTCTCTGTGGAAAGCTCTCTCCACACACTGGACAGGAGAATCTCCGTGGAAACTTCACTGGGGTGAAGCGTGCGGAAGTTGCACTCAAACTATTACTTTCCTCAGGAGATGTAAAAAATTCCTGATTTCTTGTTTTTTGCTCTGTGGGGAGGTCAGGTAAAGATTGATACATTGCAGGAGGACCAAAAAATAGATTGCTACCACCTTCTGCACCTTTAAGTTGTGGTAGCCAACTTGCGTCAAAAAATTTTTGTATTATCTGCCTTTTTGCAGCAGCCAAAGGTTCAATCGCAGCTTCTCTTGGTATATCTGACAGAAGTGGGGATAAAAAAGAAAATTAAACATTTAGAACCAGTGTTGGAGTTGTGCATTCAGGGACAAGACACATTTATTTTATTAGGAACATTTGTGGAAAACAAATGACATTTGAATCTGGTGGTAAAGGATTTTTAATTTTATTTTGTGGGGCAACTGGTTTTCACATTTTTAAACACATCTTTATAGTAGTCCAAGCTTTTTTTTTTTTTTAATTTTTTTTATTTAGAGCTGAATATTCCCTGTACAGGGGTAATGCATATAGTATCTCAATAAAGAGCTATTCCTGTGACCATAGAGGAGAAAACGAAAAGCAAAAAACCACAGTACAAGTCAGAGCGAACACTAAGAAGGGACACGGCAAAGTCAGAGGACAGCTAAAGGAGACAATCAGGCGCACAGCTAAAAAGGGACAAGCAAGTCAGAGCGCACAGCTAAAAAGGGACAGTACAAAGTCAGAGCGACAGCTAAGAAGGGACACAGGGCAAAGTCAGAGCACACAGCTAAAAAGGGACAGTACAAAGTCAGAGCACAGCTAAGAAGGGACACAGGGCAAAGTCAGAGCACACAGCTAAAAAGGGAAGTACAAAGTCAGAGCACACAGCTAAGAAGGGACACAGGGCAAAGTCAGAGCACACAGCTAAAAAGGGACAGTACAAAGTCAGAGCCACAGCTAAGAAGGGACACAGGGCAAAGTCAGAGCGAACAGCTAAAAGGGACACAGGGCAAAGTCAGAGCGCACAGCTAAAAAGGGACATACAAGTAAGGCACACTAAAAGACAGTACAAAGTCAGAGCGCACACTAAGAAGACCTAAGAGAGCGCACAGCAGAGGCCAGTAAAGTCAGAGCGCACAGCTAAAAAGGGACAGTACAAAGCCAGAGTGCACAGCTAAGAAGGGACACAGGGCAAAGTCAGAGCGCACAGCTAAAAAGGGACACAGTACAAAGTCAGAGCGCACAGCTCCCTACTGTCAACTTTTGACAAGCTGCAGCTAAAACTGAGTTCAGCCAAATTAGATCATATATTGCTAGAGTCAGCATGGCAGATTCTGCATGGTATAATCTGACAAAGCATGTGACTTAATTGGTTTTAATTTGGCCATACCACATCCTCCACACATGCAGGATTAGCCCGAATGAAAGTTAATTGAGCAAGCCGCTTCTCTTCTATTAGTATAATAATGGGTGATCAGGCAAGTTATAGAGTAAGATTAACCTGATCCTCAGGTATCCCTTCCCCTCCCGATCTATTGTCAGGTCTCCCACATACTGGATTATGAACAGCTCCTATGAAGCCTCGCTGGTTCTGCCATCATTGCTGCAATGTGTGTACGGGCAGCTTAAAATTACTACAAGACAAGTACTGTGCAGCCCAACATTTCCTTACCTTTTAAGTGACTGTATTTATTCTTCAGAATGGCAGTGTGAAAATCCTTATGACCTTCTAAGAAATCCCATTCATCTGCTGAGAATATTCCAGGGGAGAACTCATAATGCGCAGGAAGCTGTTAAGAAACAGGATACATTCATTAATGTATTCTAGGACCATGACGAGAGGGATATTCACGATTCATGGGAGCTTCCAATTTTTTTTATTTATTTTTTTAACCCTTTTATCCTCCTACTCCGCACCTCATTCCTTTCATAAGGAAAGACCCAATAATCACACCACACAGGCTGCTTTCACATATCAGTTTTTTGCCGTCAGTCACAATCCGTTGTCTCGACGGATCCATCGCAGGTTGTGAAAAACTGATCAGCTTTTTCAACGGATCCGACGCATCAGTTTTTTCATCCGTTTTGACAGATCTGTTTTTTTTTTTATTTTTTTTTTTTTTTTTTTAAAAGCCGGCATTTCAGTGCGCTGCACAGTAAAAGTCACACTGGCATGTTTAATAAAGGAGATATATATATATATATATATATATTATATATATATATATATATATATATATATATATATATATATATATATATATATATATATATATATATATATATATATATATTCTTTTGTTTCTCTTTTAATCTGTCAGGAGCATGCTCAGTAAAAAGAAAAAAAATTTAAAAAAATCTGTCGCCAGAATCTGTCATTTGACAGATTGACAACGGATCGTTGCTTTGTGCGGCGTGTCCGGAAGCCAGACCAAAAATTTGATGGATCCGTCAGCCATCCATCGCAAACACAAGTCTATGAAAAAAAAAACACAAAAAACCACACAACCACCATATTTACCTTTCCAGAAAGAAATTGGGTTATTTGATTGTTGACTTCTCGAATCTTTTCTGAATTATCTTGTATAGGTGGAAGTAGCTGTTTCATCATGCTACTTTTCATTCCCATTAAAGAATACGGAACATCAGGCCCAAATACTTGTTTATCGGTTGTTTGCCTCGCCAACATGTACTGCTGTATATTGAGGAAGGTGAAAACATTAAAACTCTGAAAGCCAAAAAAGTGTTACCATTTATTTATTGGGGGGTGTGGGGGTGTAAAGGAAAAAAAAAAAAAAAAAAAAAAATCTTGAAAATTTGAAACCTTTTAAGACAAGATAAGATGTCCTCCTGGACTTTTAATCTCAATTTGTGGGTAAAATCTATTCACAGAAAACAGATTTTCCATTACTGAGATAGATGACGGTTGGTGCTCTTAAAATCCTATGGAGGAGCTAAAGATTCTGCTGTGTATTCTTTAAAAACCAGTTGAAGCTCACCATAGGATTTTGTAGGCATCAACTGTCACCTCCTAGATCAGCGATAGAAAATCTATCTTCACCAAATACAGAGTTTACTTATAACTAACTTGAGAGCGAGGTCAGTCCAGGAGGAGAGAAAAAAGAAAACACAAGACAAAGATTTCTCTGGTCAGATACATTACAAAGTTGACCATTTTCATGTCCATAATAGATTTAATCAAAATGTAAATGACGGCTACTCTTTAGAGGTAATAAATGAGACCATAGCAGATCGCATTGGATTTTCTCACCTCTCCGGTCAGCAGGTAGATCAGGTAAATTGATCGATTTATTATCTTTTTAGACATATCATCAAAGTCATAATCATCCATCTCAAAGACCTAATGAGTTGAACTTATCTGCAGGTCACTTCTTTAAGTGGAGATCTGCAGGATGAAAAAAAAAATAAAAATAAGTAGTTATTTCAGAGCATGTTGCCTTCAGAGTTGTAAAATTAAATTTATTTTTTTTTTATTTAAAAGCGCTTAGAATTGTTATAGTAAATAAGAGCAGATGTTGACCTTTAATAGTGTTTCTTTGTTTCCCTCTCTCATTTCCTGATTACTTTATTATGTAGGCCACCAAGAATGTGTTGACCATGACTTTTGGGCAAAGCAAAAAAAAAAAAAAAAACACACAACAACTAACCAGCTTTTATTTTTTTAACCCTTTCACACTGCATGATGTAACATTTAGCCATACCAGGCATATATTAGAGGGGGCTCAATATCAGGGTACGCTGTTTATAGGACAGATGCCAGCAGCGTTATAAGCTAGCACCTGCGTTAAGAAGTCATTATTATATATTGCAATACAGTACAAGCAATCACAGGTTCAAGTCCACAATGAGGACTGAAAAAAAAAAAAAAAAGCACAAACAAGGTGCATATTTCATGCTTTCATGAAAACACCAAAACTGCCATTTCAGTAGCTGTACCCAACCATAAAAAAGCTCTGGCAATGCTGCAGGATCACTAGAGAGGACCAAGTAAAATAATGGCAGTGGGTTTTTTTTTTTTTTTTTATTATAGCTTTGACCCCTTTTTCTCTTTTTTTTCTCCAGTAAATGTAGACCTTTAAACTAATGGTATTGGTGTCATCTATAGTGTCAACATATACCGCAAAAATAACACTAATTTAGATCGTTTCATGACGCCACACTGTCCTCCCACATCAGTAAGGTAACCTATAAAGTCCATACAGGCCTATGAGATTGTTAGGCCCATGGCTGCCAAGGAAACAGCAGCACCTTGAGATTAAGGGTATGTTTCCACAGGCCGTATTACAGCCGGATTTGCTGTGGATTGAACAGATGTTACAGCATAGTGGAGGGGATTTTATGATTTTCCCCAGAGAAATCTGCAGAACCTCTTTACAGGACCATAATGCTGTATGCCAATATACACATAGGCCTGCATGTGAGAGCAGATAAAGAAAGTGAGTGTCCCCATGCAGTGACAGTAGCCATCATCAATGGAGCATTACTGTGCCTTTATTACAAAATTGTGATTCCAGAGGGGAAAGTACTCTGATTCAGCATGGCACCAGAGAGGAGCAAGAGAGACTGACAAGCCAGGTCTGACCTCCACTTTGGTACTCCATGGCAGTCAGATCAGGACAGTGCAGACTAAGGCTATGTGCACACGTTGCATTTTTTTTTTTGCGTTTTTTTTCCGAGGCAAAAACGCATGAATTAAGCATCCTATTACTTAGAATGAATTCCGCAATTTTTGTGCTCATGGTGCGTTTTTTCCGCGAGAAAAATGCAGCATGTTCATTAATTTCGCAGTAAATTAGCAGAATTTCCTCTATATTATTGACCCTGGGGTGTTCATGAAAAAAAACGAAAATCCGCACACACAAAAAAAAAAAAAAAACGCATGTGAAATTCCTGGCAAAAAGTCCAGTTTTGCTCAGGAAATTTCTGCAGTGTGTGCACATAGCCTTACAGCCAGCACTTGAATTGGGGTGGCCGTGGCACCTCTTGTTTATGCTAGGCCTCACATGACATCATGGAGGCCTGGTAATCACAAGATTCAAGTGCCAGCCAAGGAAGTTTGCAATGCCCCGGTCCAGTTGCAGTGGAGTACTGAAGGGATAGCTAGACAGGGGTAATCTTATTTCTCATCTCTACATGGTACAAAAGGAAACTAGAGTCCAAATTCTGATTTACATGGAACTGCCTCACATGCCTTTGAACAGCCTCCTACTCAAAGCTTGTTTGGGTTAGGTGCACATTAATGCAGTACTGATGTAAACATATGGAAATTCCCCATATAAGGTGCCCAAAACTCTACAGTCACTGATCCAAGTGTATATAAGCCATTTGCATGGAGCCAACACATAATAGCAAATCTACAACTCCCAGCATACAGGCCAACAGCAGAGTAGTTCCGCATTAGCTGGAAAGACTCATGGAGAAAAGAGAATCAGATCTGAATCTTTACAAGTAGTGTACACCATATACTAGGAGTATGGGGAGGGTATTTCACTGGCAATATACAATTATCACTAAATATCCAATTAGTATTTAAGTTTGTGCATTACAGTGTACACTGCATGCTACCACACACACATCCCATTAGACCCAACTGACCTTAAATAGATGGTCTCAGTATACAGCCCAAAGCTATTCAGCTTTTATAAATTTTCATTTTTTTTTTCACTTTAAATTTGCAAACATACTGATGAAACATTACTCATTTACTGAGCACTGCCTCCCAAAAGCATTGCCTTACCTTGCTACAATTGTGCATTTCTGAGAACCTTGGCTTACAGGCGTGCCTACTTCTTATAGACTGCCCTTAATTAATGAAAGCTGGTGCATAGCTGTGAAGTGCAAAACTCAGGCTGAATTCAGATGAGGCGCATGCAAAATTGTCCAATTTTCATCCATAGTATCATCTGTACCCCACCTGTGTGTCTATTTTTCAAATCCATGTTCATTTTATTTTATACAATAACAATATAAAATATACTAAAAGACCAAATTCGGTTTCCTGTTTTTAATGATTGCAGTGTTTCGGATAAGAATTGAAACCACATGGATGATAAACCGTATGTGATCCGTCTTTTGCGCACTCATTGACTTATAATGGGCTGATCAGGAATATGGAGCAAAGTCGACCATGGTGCGACCATCAGTCTGTGGCCGGCGTCAGACACAACTACAAAAAATCGTACCGTTTTAGTCGGTCGATTATCGGAACAAAAAGCAAACATCACACATCCGCCTGGCATCCGATTTTCCTTCAAAGATGCGATTTAGTCGCATGTGTGTGTACCTTGTAACATCCGATTTTCATCCGACTTGCGAGAATTTCTCGCAGGCTTGCAAAACTGACATATAATGGATCCAAAAGAATAGTATTTAAATCACAAAAGAAAGAATAGATATATACACATAGAACACATATATATATATACATGTCATTGTGACATGTATATATATATACATATATTTATAGTTCTTACACTTCTACATACTGTAATAGCCGCTAATTCAATTGCCGCTTTTGTGAAATCACAGAAGCCGACATGAAATGATACATTGTTTCCACACAGTTAACCATGTCATTTCCTGTATTTTGATATATGGTTTGAACTTACAATTACAGAAGTGTATGTGTGCCAAATTTCAGACATGTAGGGGTTAATTAAAGGTGTAAATTTGTTGAAAAAAATGCGTGGGCTCCCGCTGTATTTTCTCCACCAGACAGACAAAGCAAGCGACTGGGGGCAGATAATAATAGCCTAGGGAGGGTACATTTTTTTTGTGCCCCCCCTGGCTACTAACATCTGCCCCCAGACATCCCAGAAAGGGCAAATCTATAATTAGATTCACCCTTTCTGGCACTTTACCCGTCTATTCCCATTGCCCTGTAGCGGTGGCGAATGGGTTAATAACGCGTTAATGTCACCTTAGTATTGAAAGGTGACCTTAAGGCAGGTTAATAATTGAGAGCTGTCAATTAGACAACTATCAATTATTAATCCTATTGTATGATACAAAAATCAAACACACACAGTTTAATAAAAAATAAGTTTAATGAAATAATCACACAGTTTTTGACCATATTTTATTTTCCTGCTAAAACCATTTCCTGTAATAAAAATAAAATAAAAAAGCAAAATTATTCTTACCAATCCGATGTACAGTCAGGTCCCACGGTGTAATCCATCAGAAAGGGTTAACAGGTTACAGCTTGCAGAGAGCTAATGCAGTCTCCAAGTTGTAACCCCATGAATGAATCAGTTACTCTCCCAGTGAAAGGAGAGGAATAGATTCATGAATGGAGCTTAATTGATTTATTGCCACTTTCACTTCAGTGACCTGACCTAACGTGAAAGTGGATACAATCAATTAAGCTTCATTCATTAATCACATCCTCTCCTGTCGGCAGGAGATAACCTCATTCATTCAGGAGCTATCAGATGAGCACGCAGGATTACTTGCACTGCTTATCTGATTGCTAGTTAACCCTTTGTGAAGGATTACATCGTGGGACGTGACAGATCGCCAGATAGGTAAGAATAATGTTGTTTTATTATTTTATATTTATTTTAGAAGAACAAGGGCTTCGAACGGATTAAGAGTGAAATAAAAGATGGTCAAAAATATGTGTTTTGATTTCATTAAAATTATTTATTCTTAAAGTGTGTTTGTGTTTTTTTATTTACTTCAATAGGATTAATAATTGATAGTTGTCTAATTGACAGCTCTCAATTATTAACCTGCCTTAAGGTCACCTTTCAATACTAAGGTGACATTAACGCCTTATTAAACCCATTCGCCACCGCTACAGGGCAATGGGAATAGACGGGCAAAGTGCCAGAAAGGCGAATCTAATTATAGATTTGCCCTTTCTGGGGTGTCTGGGGGCAGATGTTAGTAGCCAGGGGGGCACAAAAAAAATGTACCCTCCCTAGGCTATTATTATCTGCCCCCACTCGCTTGCTTTGTCTGTCTGGTGGAGAAAATACAGCGGGAGCCCACGCATTTTTTTTCAACAAATTTACACCTTTAATTAACCCCTACATGTCTGAAATTTGGCACACATACACTTCTGTAATTGTAAGTTCAAACCATATATCAAAATACAGAAAATTACATGGTTAACTGTGTCAAAACAATGTATCATTTCATGTCGGCTTCTGTGATTTCACAAAAGCCGGCAATTGAATTAGCGGCTATTACAGTATGTAGAAGTCTAGGAACTATAAATATAAATATATATATATATGTACATGTCACAATTACATGTGTATATATATATATATATATATATATGTATTCTATGTGTGTATATCTATTCTTTCGATTCTTTATTAAAGCTGTCAGTGTGCTTTTACAGTATAGCCGGGATGAATTGCCGGCTTTTCTAAAGGACACCGATGCGATTTCATCGCAAGTCACACATGCGGTCCGTTTGTAATCAGATTTTTCATCGCTCCCATAGACTTGCATTGGCGATAGTCGACCCACAATCGTGACAATCGCAGCATGCTGCGATTGCACACGGACGTTTAAAACGGACCACAAAAAATCTGATACTGGGAGCTGCTCCATAGATTAACATACGGCAGACTGCAATACGATATTTCATCGCATTGCAGTCGTCCGATTCTGTCGCCAGTGTGACGCCGGCCTGTGTGTAACAATCTTCATGTGAATTACCACATTGACTTGCATTGTCCTTTTGTGATCTGTTTTGCACACTGACAAATTATGCACTGGTCTGTATGACTTCTAAGGTCGGCTTCACGCATCTTTTTTTTCTCATCGGTGAAAAATGGTCCATGTTTTTTTTCCAGTATGCTGGACCTATTGTTTGTCCGTGTGTCGGCTTCTACAATCCTTGTTGCATCAGTTTTACACATATGAAAAAAAATCAACTGAGTTTCTCCTATCTATTAACCAGTAAAATACAGACTGCACACAGATGAAATCCATTGTTATTTATTTTTTTTACAGGGCCATTGACTTGCACCGAAGAGTTTGATTCTCGACACGGATCAAAGTAGGACGTTTCGGTTTTCTTTTTGTGAATAATCGGTCTGCAAAAGAAAAGGACGAGCGGAAAGGCGTGCGCATCATTGTATTGGGTTTGTGATCTATCTGCAAAAACAATGGATGGCACAAGTACCAAAAAACTGATGTATGAAAGCAGACTATGGCCGAGGCTTCACAGCGACATGTGACGTGCAACTAGTAACAGAGAATCGGACATATCTGGAAACATTTACATCTGTGTCACAGTTACGGTAGGTTGCAATGTGACATCATAGAAAATAATTAGTTGTGATGTTACAAAGTGTCACCACAATCTCAATGTCCCACGATACGTCGCCGTACAGCCCCAGCCTAAGGATCTGTTCATGTCCGTGCACCGTCCTATTTTTTCACTGATCCATTATTTGAATGATTGAGTTTGATCTGTATTACCCCAGACCTGCGGATTACAATAATGTTTTATAATGTGGAGTATATTTTATATATGCCTTTGAATACTTGAACTGTTGCACTGCTTTCATGTAACATGAAGTACACACTAAGGACCTGTGCACACGTTGCAGATTAGTCGCTTTTTTTCTGCACAGATTGTCACAAAACCTGAAGGGTTTCCTGATGCAAGCAAAGTAAATGAATTTCCTAAAGTCTTATGCACATGTTGCTTATTTTTGACTCGCAGATTTGGCGCAGCATGTCAATTCATTCAGGGATTTTGCTGCAGATTTCACTCATATTAAGTGTGGAAAAATCTGCACTAAAAACACATGTAAAACATGCATCAAAAATGAGGCAAAGAATGAGGCAGAAACTTGCCTAATTTACACAGCGGTTTTCCTGCCAAGACATGCAGACAATGGGGAAAATGTTTTTTTGCAATGAATAGTTAACATGTTCACATACGATAAAGGGGTTAATCCCACCATTTAGCTGCTAGACAGGAAACAGTTATTTGGGTGGAGGTCTAGTTCATAAAATACTGCAACCATGGTTGCTTGGTAGAGAAAGAACAGCAGGAGAGCAGAAGAGAAGCAGAAGAGCAGGAGAGCAGCAGCAGAAGAGAAGGTGAGCAGCAGGAGAACAGCAGGAGAAGAGAAGCAGATGAGCAGGAGAGCAGCAGCAGAAGAGAAGCAGAAGAGCAGGAGAGCAGCAGCAGGAGAAGAGAAACAGAAGAGCAGGTGAGAAGCAGAAGAGCAGGTGAGCAGTAGCAGGAGAAGAGAAGCAGAAGAGCAGGAGAGCAGCAGCAGAAGAGAAGGTGAGCAGCAGGAGAACAGCAGGAGAAGAGAAGCAGATGAGCAGGAGAGCAGCAGCAGAAGAGCAGCAGCAGGAGAAGAGAAACAGAAGAGCAGGTGAGAAGCAGAAGAGCAGGTGAGCAGCAGCAGGAGAAGAGAAGCTGAAGAGCAGGAGAGCAGCAGCAGAAGAGCATGTGAGTTGCAGAAGAGCAGCAGGAGAACAGCCACAGTCAAGATGTAATAAGATTTAGCTCTCCCTGTTCCAGTGGGCCAACACAGCAGATCTAGCAGAGCAAATGTAACTCAGCATGAAGAACTATTCTAAAGAAAAAGGAGGATTAAGGACCAAATCCCCAACAGCGTCTGGTTATAGTGAATGTCAGCCTCTGAAAGAGAAATGCCCTGATTCCTCAGAGAACACAGTTTGCTGTAAGTTCAGGAGCAATCTCAGAAGTTGCCCATAGTGAAGATGGGAATTATATCAACCTACAGTACATGTAAAGACTCCCACTAAGCAGAGGGGACTTGACCTTGGGAAGGGTGGACCTTTAACTTCTGCAGCTTTGTTTGTATAGTGGTCTAGGCTTTAAGCAAAAGTGATTCTGCTTTAAGAGGAAGGAGCACTATATGTCTGTGGGAGGGGTCTTACTGTGAGGAAGGTGGGGCTTATACAGAGGAGGTATCTATCCCTCTCCCTCTTTCTCTCACCTGATGAACTGGAGGAAACATATCTGCAGTGTCAGGAAGCATAATACTGGGGTCATCACCTCACATTACAGATGATAGAAGCACATTCTTCTCAGACATCATGTTCTAGTGTAGTATCAGCTCCTACATTATATATGGGATTAATATTACCTCAGAAATTCAAGTAGCCGCCATGTTCCCTCATGTGTTTGCTACAACTTACCTGACACACTGCAGAGGTTGCTCCTGTGTGACCTCCCTGCAGACATAGCTGTAATATCACACATTAATGCTGCATTGTAGATTCTTCTTGAGTTCTGGTGACTGTATAATATGGGGAACAAGGGCTGTGAGCAGATATCGGCCATCACTCAGTGCCTGACATTACTATCTAATAGTGGGAGGACAGAGCATGGACACATACAGTATCAGCCCTTACTGTGCAATAGTGTCTTCCATTACTGTGTAATAGTAAAGGACAGAGCATGGACACATACAGTGTCTGCCATTACGGTGTAATAGTGGGAAGACAGAGCATGGATACATACAGTGTCTGCCCTTACTGTGTAATAGTGGGAGGACAGAGCATGGACACATACAGTGTCTGCCCTTACTGTGTAATAGTGGGGACAGAGCATGGAAACATACAGTGTCTGCCCTTACTATGTAATAGTGGGAGGACAGAGCATGGATACATATAGTGTCTGCCCTTACTGTGTAATAGTGGGAGGACAGAGCATGGAAACATACAGTGTCTGCCATCACTGTGTAATAGTGGGAAGACAGAGCATGGGTACATATAGTGTCTGCTCTTACTGTGTAATAGTGGGAGGAAAGAGCATGGACACATACAGTGTCTGTCCTTACTGTGTAATAGTGGGAGGACAGAGCATGGACACATACAGTGTCTGCCATCACTGTGTAATAGTGGGAAGACAGAGCACGGACACATACAGTGTCTACCCTTACTGTGTAATAGTGGGAGGACAGAGCATGGCATAGTGTCTGCAATTACTGTGTAATAGTGGGAGGACAGAGCATGGGCACATAACAGTGTCTGCCATCACTGTGTAATAGTGGGAAGGAAGAGCATGGATACATATAGTGTCTACCCTTACTATGTAATAGTGGAGGACACAGCATGGGCACATACAGAGTCTGCCATCACTGTGTAATAGTGGGAGGACAGAGCATGGGCACATACAGAGTCTGCCCTTACTGTGTAATAGTGGGAGGACAGAGCATGGGCACATACAGTGTCTGTCATCACATGTAATAGTGGGAGGACAGAGCGTGGACACATACAGTGTCTTCCATTACTATGTAATAGTGGAGGACAGAGCATGGACACATACAGTGTCTGCCCTTACTGTGTAATAGTGGGAGGACAGAGCATGGATGCATACAGAGTCTGCCATCACTGTGTAATAGTGGGAGGACAGAGCGTGGACACATACAGTGTCTTCTATTACTATGTAATAGTGGGAGGACAGAGCATGGATACATAAAGTGTCTGCCATCACTGTGTAATAGTGGGAGGACAGAGCATGGACACATACAGTGTCTGCCATCACTGTGTAATAGTGGGAAGACAGAGCGTGGATACATACAGAGTCTGCCCTTGCTGTGTAATAGTGGGAAAACAGAGCATGGATACATATAGTGTCTACCCTTACTGTGTAATAGTGGGAGGACAGAGCATGGGCACATACAGTGTCTTCCATTACTATGTAATAGTGGAGGACAGAGCATGGACACATACAGTGTCTGCCACCACTGTGTAATAGTGGGAGGACAGAGCATGGACACATACAGTGTCTGCCATCACTGTGTAATAGTGGGAGGACAGAGCATGGGCACATACAGAGTCTGCCCTTACTGTGTAATAGTGGGAGGACAGAGCATGGACACATACAGTGTCTTCCATTACTATGTACTAGTGGAGGACAGAGCATGGACACATACAGTGTCTGCCATCACTGTGTAAGTGGGAGGACAGAGCATGGATACATACAGTGTCTGCCATCACTGTGTAATAGTGGGAGGACAGAGCATGGACACATACAGTGTCTCCCCTTACTGTGTAATAGTGGGAGGACAGAGCGTGGATACATACAGAGTCTGCCATCACTGTGTAATAGTGGGAAGACAGAACGTGGATACATACAGAGTCTGCCATCACTGTGTAATAGTGGGAAGACAGAGCGTGGATACATACAGAGTCTGCCCTTGCTGTGTAATAGTGGGAAGACAGAGCGTGGATACATACAGAGTCTGCCCTTGCTGTGTAATAGTGGGAAGACAGAGCGTGGATACATATAGAGTCTGCCCTTGCTGTGTAATAGTGGGAAAACAGAGCATGGATACATATAGTGTCTACCCTTACTGTGTAATAGTGGGAGGACAGAGCATGGACACATACAGTGTCTTCCATTACTATGTACTAGTGGAGGACAGAGCATGGACACATACAGTGTCTGCCCTTACTATGTAATAGTGGAGGACACAGCATGGACACATACAGTGTCTGCCATCACTGTGTAATAGTGGGAGGACAGAGCATGGGCACATACAGAGTCTGCCCTTACTGTGTAATAGTGGGAAGACAGAGCATGGACACATACAGTGTCTGCCATCACTGTGTAATAGTGGGAGGACAGAGCATGGACACATACAGTGTCTTCCATTACTACGTAATAGTGGAGGACACAGCATGGACACATACAGAGTCTGCCATCACTGTGTAATAGTGGGAGGACAGAGCATGGGCACATACAGAGTCTGCCCTTACTGTGTAATAGTGGGAAGACAGAGCATGGACACATACAGTGTCTACCATCACTGTGTAATAGTGGGAAGACAGAGCATGGACACATACAGTGTCTGCCATCACTGTGTAATAGTGGGAGGACAGAGCATGGATAGTGTCTGACATTACTATGGTATCTGTGGTGGAACTTGAAGGTCACATGTGCTAGAGACTGGTGAGAGAGGAACAGCGGGGTCGGGGGGATGGTTTATGTATGATATTGATGAGAGGCTGCACTTCATGTCAGTGCAGTGAATACTGACCCTGCTGTGTGTGATTATTAGCCCCTCCATCCCATGCAGGGAGTCTGGTGACCTCCATCCTTGTGCTATATATTTATCATGCTGTGTATACAGCTCATTCTCACTATATATGAGTAATCTGGGCACAGGCTCCAACTCTGTTGTATACGGATCATGCTGTGTATACAGATCCTGTGTGTCCAGTTTATATATGTAATCTGTGTACAGGCTCCATCACTGTGCTGTATACTTATCATGTATACAGATACTGTATATCCAGGTTATTCTCCCCAGTATATATGTGTAATCTGTGTACAGGCTCATCCCTGTGCTGTATACTTATCATGGATACAGATCCAGTGTATCCAGGTTATTCTCCCCAGTATATATGTATATATGTGTAATCTGTGTACAGGCTCATCCCTGTGCTGTATACTTATCATGGATACAGATACTGTATATCCCGGTTATCACTACTACAGTAATTATATATGTCTGATCTGTATGTACACCCATCTGAATCCACTCTAAGGCCAATGTCACACCAGGTTTTTTCAGTGTTTTTTTTTTTTCTTGATTTTTATGTGTTTTTTGCACAGGTTTTGGCATGCTAGATTGCTTTCTTGTGCACGTTGATAAAGTTTAGTGTTGAAAAAAGTTCTATTCCACAGTATCAGGTTTAAGCACAAAAAAACACAGCAAAACATGACACCTGCGTTTTTTCACCACCCATACAAGTCAATGGGTAAAAAACGGTGAAGAAGTGACAAGGTCTATGAGCAAAAAACCATGCAAAGTACAAAATCCTGATAAAAACCAATGTGTGTGCATGAGATTTCTGAAATCTCATAGGCTTTGCTGGTACTGTAAAATGCGGCTGAAAATTAACATAACATAAAAAAACAGCAAAAACTTCTAGTGTGGACTTCGCCTTAGGCATATTTCCTAGGAAGTCACTTAACCTGTAGTGTATTTTTGTAGTGTGAGATGAAATAAGCATAAAATGGGAGAATACACTGTACGTAACATACATAGTTATAAATGTCATTGCTTATAAAATCTGTGTACATTTCATTATTTGCACTTTTCAGGGGCTTTCTTCATCTTATAGGAGGTTTGGGTTTTTTTTTAGCTCTAATTTTTTTCTTTCCCTTCTTTAAGAGCCATAACTTTTTTATTCTCCATTGACATAAACTCATGAGGACTTGGCACCTTTCTTTTTACCGTATAAGGTACTGAAAATGGCAAAAATTCCAAGTGTGATGAAATAGTTTAAAAACCGCAATTCTGCTATTTTTGGGGGGAATTTTATAGCGATCATTGTGTAAAAAAAATGACCTTGAAAACAATCATCCACATAAATCCAATTACGATGATACCGAACGTGCTTTGAATTTAATTCTCTATTTAAGTGGTGAAAAAAAAAATTGAATATTATAAAAAAAACAAACAAAGATTTGCTTTGTAGTGCGATTTCCCGTAACATTTTTTTTGTCTGTTGACAGGGTTGAATGAGGGCTTATTTTTGTGGGGCGAGCTGACTTATTTTATTGATACAAATTTTTGCTTATTATTAGCGTGCTGTCAGAAGGCGGTGTAACTCACAGAGGATTGGAAAGTAATGCTCGGACTGGCCGTCGGCTTTCCCGACCTGAGTGTGACAGCATTTATTTCAGTGCAGCTGTCACGCTCTGGTCGTGAGAGCCGACGGCCAGTCCGAGCACTGCGATGTGATCATCGTCCGATTTATACTGACTTTTTCCTAATTTATATACATATAAATATAATACATATATATATATATATAATATATATTTTATTTTTTACTTTTTTTTTATTTTAAAACATTGTTAGTCCCCTTAAGGGACTTGAACTGATCGCTTGTACAATATGCTGCAGTACCATAAATCTGCAATCTCAATCATCTATGGAGCCTAGAGCGGAGCTTCACAGGAGGACCAAGATGACAACAATGGGGGTCTTCAGCAGACCCTGGCTTTCATAGTAACCCAGGAGTATTTAAATAGTTAACAGCGCGGCTGGAACTGGCAACGGCCACTGCTGATAGATGGATGCTGGATATTTAGGCTGTGGTTCCCGGTCGGAACCACAGCGCTTTGGACGGAGCGGAAATCCGCTCCGTCTAAGCCCGCCCTTTATGATGCGCGATCTTCGGAGGTGTTCAGGACACTCGGACACCTCGGAAGAGCGCAGGGCTACATAGCCTGTGTTAATCTGTTCGGCGCGCACCGTCGCCGCAATACGCGAGGACATGCTGCGTCTAAAAGACGCGCCGCATGTCGTTTAGCAGGGCTGCAGTGCGTATTGTTACGCATAGTGGAGACGGGATTTCTTGAATCCCTCACTATGCTGTAACATCTGGACGTGCGTGTTTGGCGCTGGCAGCGCACAGCGCAAACACGCAGCGTATCCTGACCGTGGAAACTCACCCTAATACAGCCAGTAGATGCCGCATGTGGAGGGAGCTCAGCTCACAGGATGTGAATACTATGTCCCTTCACAGGAAAGAGTTAAGAATAGCAATGGACCCATAAAAGTCGCATGCTGTATTGATGCTCCCATAGACTTGAATGGCTGAGTCTTATCTAAAATACGGAAGAGAATAGCACATGCTGCAATTTCTTTTTTTCACGCATGTATGCAGATTGCCTCTTCAGAGAGGAAGAAGAGGACTTGAACCCTATAGCGCCACCTGTTGGAAGCAGAAATCCTACAAGTCTTTAATGAGTCTTGCAACATGAATAGGAAAAAAAACCTCAGTGTTTCAGGGTATTACCCCTCATCAGTGCAAAGTATGAGAACCAGTGGCATACCGTCAATAGTAGCAGACCACGCAGCTGCTATGGGGCCCGGACAGGTGAGGGGGCCCACGACGGCCGCTACGGTTTGGCAGCTGTGCTGTGCTGACACAGTACTATCTCCTTTAATTAAATGTAAGTGCCGGCCGCCGGATACCCCCTTAAAGCTCCCCTTTCCTTGTTTTCTGGTCAGCAGTTGGCTGAAGTCTCTGGCTGGATTTGCATAAGAACGCCACGCCTCCTGGCAGCCAGAGAGCAGCACACGTGCATTGCAGGAAGCAGAAAACATTCATGAGCCTCTCTCACTCAGGGAGAGGGACACACACACACAAGACGGTGAGCCCGGCTGGCTGGGGAACGGGGTGGATTTTTTTTGTTAAATATGTCTCCTCACTGTGCTGGCACTTTACATTTACACTGTGTAAATGCATGCATGGAGTTAAGAGCACCTGTTCATTTTTTTTTGTTTTTTTTTTGGGGGAGGCCCATTCAGACTTTCGCTATGGGGCCCCATGATTTCTATGTAAGCCCCTGATGAGAACTGATTTGGCTAGACCTTTTTTCACACAGACACATGAGGTGAAAAAAATGTAATTTTAAAGAGCCCAAATGAATAACATTGGTACGAACGCCGTCCGTGTGTGGTCATTTTTTTTTTTTCATGGACGACACTCGGACCGAAAATATGGCTAATGGTTTGCCAAAGGTCCGCTGGATACAAGACAGACTATAATGGAACATGAATGAATTGGGTAATAAGCACAGAGCGGTAGATGGAGGGTAGTGTGATGAACGCTTTGTATTAGTATTCGGAGTCACAACAGCGCTGGGTAAAAATTATCCTGTATTTATTACTAAAGTATTTTCTGTCCTAGAAGAATCTTCTTTGCAGGGCAAAAATAGTGATGCTGAGTAAGAGTGGATTTATGCATGAATTTGTTCCCACAGTAGGAGCATGAAACCGTTTTTTCACCGGTATGAATTTTTTGATGTTCAATAACATAATCTTTCTTTGTAAAGCTAGCACCACAATCTGAACACGAATAAGGCTTCTCTCCGGTGTGAGACCTATGGTGGCAAATAAGAGAGGATCTCGTCGCAAAATGCCTCCCACAATCCGAACAACTGTACGGCTTCTCCCCTGTGTGGATTCTCTGGTGGCTCCGAAGACCAACTTTGTGCCTGAAGCATTTTCCACACTCGGAACAAGGAAACGGCTTCTCACCGGTGTGAATCCTTTGATGATCGAGGAGGCTCCGTCTATGGATGAAGCTTTTCCCGCACTCGGAGCATGCCAGCGGTCTCTCCCCTGTGTGGGTTTTCATATGCGTGGCAAGGCTTTTCTTCAGTTTAAAGCTTTTATCACACTGAAGACATGGAAAGGTCTTCACAGCATAAACTGTATTCTCAGAATTAAAATTTGGACTTTGGATGACACATACATCGGATCCAGGATGCAGTTCAGTACTTCCAGGAATACGGTCGACGACACCAGGAGGAGATATCCAGTGTGGAAGTGAATCCGAAGACAAAGTTGCAGGATGGAATAATGGGATATTGGGGATTTGTCCTTCAAATTCTGGCGTGATGACTATATTTTCGTTTAAAGTGTCAGTAGAGACATTTTCATGATTCTCCACAGATTTCTCGGGTTGCACTAATGAAATAAAAAAGAGAAATAAATAGAGTGAGGCCCATTTTTACATAATAATGACTACTTTCTTGTTCTAATGTTAAACAACCACAGTACAAAACTGAAAAAAAAAAAAAAGCAAAAAAAAAACAATATAGAACTGTATATTCAAAAGTTTTATTTTTGAACTTTTTTGTAAGTTTACTGCGTTGCATAAAAGAAAACTGGCTTTAAAGGGGTCGCCTGGCCTTAGGCTACAAGTCACTATGTGTTCACAGACTTGTGAATACTTCCATCTCTGTGAGGATTCTCCGGTGCCGGCTCCAAGAGCAGGTGGCCATGTGACCGGATACTTCCAGCCACATTCCGACTAGACTTGTACGGCTTTGCTCAATACACTTGCATTGAGCGAGGCCGCGCACGTCTAGTCTGCATGTAACCTCATGTATGCAATATGATTTTAACTAATATGGAATAAAGATCAAGTTTTTTTTTTAATCAAGAACCTCTTGCCTTGCTGCCTCGGCTTCTCTGAATTTCCACATGTATCCAAATCACTCACCGCTCCCGTTCCCAGAAAATACTGACGGCACACACTGTGCGCGATGTGAAGATTCACAAGTCTGCAGTCACACAGAGTGACTGAAGCCATGAATCCTAATCACGCACAACCCCTTTAACGATTTATAAAGTAACTGTCTGGCAAACATGGGAGTTCTCAGAATTGTTGGTAATATTAAGACATTTTGGTGAATTTAATGTTTCTCTAAGGCCGAGTTTATACAAACATATGAAAATCATTTGTCTTTCATCCAGAAAAAAATATCAACTGTATTTCATCCATATGTTGCTCCGTATGTCTGTTTTTGACATCCATTTATCACTTTTCTTTTTTACATCAACTATTACAAAAAAAATAATAGGCTAAATGCAGTTTCCTAAGTAATCATTGCAATGAATGTGTTAAAAATGAATGTCATGAGGATGTTGTCAGTAAGGAATCCATTTTGTTTTTTACACAACTATTAAGTTTAATGGACTAATCTGACCCAAAAAATATTAGCATAGCACACGCTGGATCTTTTCATGAGCTAGCGCATTCACTTGTATTGGTCCGTGTGCACAAGGTCGGCCTACAGACCAAAAATATGCTTGTATCGAAGTGAAATAAAGTTGTGATTGGCGGGTCAACTTAAAAAAAAGTCTCCAAAAATAATAAGTTGAAGCTTTATTTCCGTTTAGGGAAGCATTGAACTCACTCGTGTCTTTCGAGAAATAAAGTGTAGTGTTAGGAAAGTTTGATCTGAAATCCTCAATTCATGAATGAGTTGAGAACATGATTCCCAGGACCTCAGTCTCATCAGCTGAAACAACCAGAATTAATGGAGTTATGAAAAGTTTATCACACTCCCCATATACAGTATACATTATATAGTTTTGACTTACGGGTGTAATTCTGTGCTGGGCAGACACACTCATGCTGAAGAAGAGTGGATTTATGGGTGAAACTCTTCTCACAGTAAGAACATGAAAATGTTTTTTCGCCGGTGTGAATCTTCTGATGTTCAGTGAGATATTCCTTTCGGGTAAAATTTGCGTCACAATCGGAACATGAAAATGGCTTCTCTCCAGTATGCGCTCGTCGGTGACGTTTCAGAGCTGTTTTGCCCGCAAAGAATTTCCCACATTCTGAACAACCATACGGCTTCTCCCCGTGTGGGTTCTCTGGTGGCTGAGAAGACCCACTTTATGTCTGAAACATTTTCCACACTCGGGACAAGGGAACGGCTTCTCTCCGGTGTGAATTCTTTTGTGGTCGAGAAGACTCCGCATATGGATAAAGCTTTTCCCGCATTCAGAACACGTTAAGGAACGTTCTCCTGTGTGAGTTTTAATATGTATTGAAAGACTGTTCTTGTGCTTAAATGATTTCACGCATTCGGGGCAGGGAAATGTCTTATTCAACGTGAAAGTGGTTTCCTGGGGTACAAATGTTGGGTTCGGGGTGACATATCCATTGGGCTCGCAATGTGTAAGTGTGTAATTGTCTGAGGTGTCAAGTGATGGTTCCAAGTGTTCAGGAGAATCCAGGGACAAATCTGTAGCAAAATTTGCAATAGAAGGAAGTGGGATATTGAGGTTGTCTTCCGGAAATTCTTGTAGCATTTCTTCTTCTTCCAATTTATAATCAAGAGACACAATCGAATATTCTTCCACGATTTTCCTGCTGCAGTGCTGACCTGGAAAAAAAGAAGTAGATTGTGTTTTTATGTGAAACTCTTTTGAAGTATGGACGAATCTGACGCATCTTCAAGCCTTGGAAAACTGATGGCATAATTCTAAGACCTGAGCAAGCAATAGAGTTCAGAAATTATTTTTCTATTAATTAAAAGCAGCACAACATTACCCAATGAGAAGACTTTATACAGCTTCAACCTAAAAACTGTAGAGTTCACATTAGTAGACTGTGAACGGACTACTTTAAAGAACCTCTAAGAATGAGAGCAATTAATGGAAGATTCCGAAACAAAAGCAAAAAATATGGAGAACAGGTTTAAAAATCTGTAGCAGTAGGAAATTTGGAGAGTAACTGGCACACAACATTACCCAAAGTGGAGAGTTCGTCCTCGTCCATCATCAAGTCCTTGTATAGACTCTTGTGTCCTTCTACATAGTCCCACTCCTCCATGGAGAAATAAACTGTTATATCGTCACATCGTAGAGGAACCTGCAGAAAGAAAACCATAAAATAATAAATCAGAAAATTCAGGCTATGTGCACACGTTGCGGAATTGCCATGGAAATTTCCGCGGCAATTCCGCATCTCCCTGCTGCGGGAAATACGCATATTATAGGTATGCGTATTCCCGCTAAAAACTAGCGTTTTGCAAGCGTAATTAGCTTGCAGAATGCTAGCGGTTTACAAGCGAACTGACAGCTTGGTCACACGAGTCAAACAAGTGTTTGACTCGTGTGACCAACTTTTTACTATTGATGCCGCCTATGTCGCATCAATAGTAAAAAGATCTAATGTAAAAAGAATAAAAAAAATAATAAATAATGATATTCTCACCTTCCGGCGGCCCCCGCAGCTTTCCCGCCTCTCAGCGACGCTCCCGGCCAATCCCGTTCCCAGGAGTCCTTTGCGACAATCACCCTATGACGTAGCATCTCGCGAGACCGCTACGTCATCTGGCGTGATCTCGCAATGCATTACTGGGACCGGGAGCGTCGCTGAGAGGCGGGAAAGCTGCGTGGGCGCCGGAAGGTGAGAATATCATTATTTTTTATTTTAATTATTGTTTTTACATGGATATGGTACCCAAGGCTTGGAGGAGAGTCTCCCCTCCTCCAGACCCTGGGTACCATCCGCACATGAACCGCTTACTTTCCGCATGGTGGGCACAGCCACATGCGGAAAGTAATTGGTTCAATGCATTCCTATGGCAGCGGAATCGCCACGGTTCCGCAAAAAAGAATGAGCATGCTGCGGATTCTCCCACGATGCGATTCCGCCGCGGAAAAACCCGCAGCATGTGCACAGCATTGCGGAATCCCATAGGCCATAATGAGTTGTATTGTGTAAGCGGTTTTGCCGTGGTTTCGCGGCGTTTCCGCCGCAAAAAAACGCGGCAAAACCACTAGGAATCCGCAACGTGTGCACAGGCCCTCAAAGTAACGTTGAAAAGTCTGGGAGATAATAGGAGAATTTCTTCCAACTTTTCGAAATGGTCAAAATGCTCTTTTTACCTCTCCAGAAATCAGCTGACTGATCCGGTTGGTGACTTCTAGAATCTTCTTATCGTAATTTTCCCTTTGCATCACGGAGTCGGCTGAGCGGTCATGACAGGTTCTTCTGATGTTTTCTTTACTACGATACAGTCCTGAATATCGGATATAAAATGATCTACAAGCTATAAAATACTGATGTAAGAAACAGTAGTGGCTTCATTGTCACATTCTCCGAATCCCTCACCTCTCCGGTCAACAGATAGATGATCTCCAGGGTTAGTTTTAGGATCTCCTGAGACAGGTGACCGCTGTCATTGTCCATCCTGAATATTTTGATAAATGAATGCTGGTCTTCATGGGTTGAATTCTGTGGGATACAAATTGTTTATTTGTGATTATGGCTGTAGATTCTCCCATAAATTAAAGTATTTTCCCCTTTTTAAAGGTTTTTTTAAACATATAAAAATCAGGCTTTTATTAAAGGGGCATAGAGACAGTTGAAAATAGAGGCAACGTCTGGTGTTAGGAATCAAGGAAAACGTAAGATGGGACGTAAAATGGAGCTGGAGACTATAGTATATGAAAGGTGAACTCAACGTTACCAATATAACTGGGTAAGAGATGCCACCTAGTTTATATAGCAGATAAGGCTGTTCCCTGGGTCAGACCACCATAGGTCTGTGTACAGACCAGAACTCCTGTTTTCTGTAAACCTGGAGGGGGATGTCTAAGTTCAATAAATACAAAATAAATTGTTTATAGACCCCAGACCAGTTCTCAAACTAAACTTTTACAAACTTGAACTCACTCCAGAAGATACTCAAAAGTCACCTCTTCATTTTTGTAGTTTCTTCAGGTCCCGGGTGCCATTGAATCGAATGTCCTGTGCTGCTCAAAGTCTGCGCATTGCCCAGGAGAGGAAGGAAATGCAAGAATGTGAGGCGACCGAGAGATTTGCCATCTTTTTTTAGGGGATCTCTCCTGTTTCAAGGAGTCTACCAGGAGATTTCAGATAGTTGGCAAATACATGATATTTAAAAGAATATGAAAGCGAAAGATACATTTGGGCAGGGGCTGCAGTTGTGTTTGGGTCATGGAGATTAAAAGTACGAAAGGTCACTTTGGCCCAAATATGAAGGCAAAATTTATTAAAGACCTGTCATAGTTGGGGGCCCTATTTTAAATTTTGCATTATGCTGTAAAGAAAAGCGAGCCGCTATTCCATAAAACTGTGCCGTCCAGAAAAAGCGGTAGCATATAGTATAGAAAAACCTTTCGGCACCACAGGTAAACTTGAGATATATAATGTGTTTTTATTGCAGACTCACACTTGGCATAAACAGAACCAACGTTTTGGCCTCCTTCGGCCTTGTTCACGGTAAACTAAATAAAACAAAAATATTCTAGAATGCAATGTGGGGTCACTGTGGAGGCATCATACTGTGTGGGGGTCGCTGTGGAGGCATTATACTGTGTGGAGGTCACTGTGGGGGGGTATCATACTGTGTGGGGTCGCTGTGGGGCATTATGCTGTGTGGAGGTCACTGTGGGAGGTATCATACTGTGTGAGAGTCACTTGAGGCATATAATGTGTGGGCATCTACTGATTTTGAGTCATTACACTGTGTGGGGGTCCAGTCATACTCTGTGGGCGCTGTGGCAAGATCTATATTTGGGTCACTATGGGGCATCATACTGTGTGGAGTCTACTGTGGGTATCATCTGTGTGCAGTCACTGTGGGGGTATCATACTGGTGTGGAGGTCTACTTGGGAGGGTATCATACTGTGTGGTTGTCACTGTAGGGGTATCATACTGTGTGGAGGTCACTGTGGGGGTATCATACTGTGGGAGGTCACTCTGGGGGGGTATCATACTGTGTGGTGGTCACTGTGGGGGGTATCATACTGTGTGGGGTCACTGGCATATCATAATGTGTAGAGGTCACTGTGGGGGTATCATACTGTGTGGAGGTCACTGTGGGGCATACATACTGTGTGGAGGTCACTGTGGGGTATCATACTGTGTGGGGTCACTGTGGGGGTATCATACTGTGTGGTGGTCACTGTGGCATATCATAAATGTGTAGAGGTCACTGTGGGGGGTATCATACTGTGTGGTCATCACTGTGGAGGTATCATACTGTGTTGGAGGTCACTGTGGGGCCATCATACTGTGTGGAGGTCACTGTGGGGGCATCATACTGTGTGGCATCACTGTGGAGGTATCAAACTGTGTGGAGGTCACTGTGGGGGCATCATACTGTGTGGAGGTCACTGTGGGGGCATCATACTGTGTGGATGTCACGTGGGTAGTATCATAACTGTGTGCAACACTGTGGGGGTATCATACTATGTGTGGTCAAATGTGGGGGTATCATACTGTGTGGGGTCACTGGGCATCATACTGTGTGAGGTCACTGTGGGGGTATCATACTGTGTGGTGGTCACTGTGGAGGTATCATACTGTGTGGAGGTCACTGTGGGGGCATCATACTGTGTGGAGGTCACTGTGGGGGCATCATACTGTGTGGATGTCACTGTGGGTAGTATCATACTGTGTGGCAAACACTGTGGGGGTATCATACTATGTGGTGGTCACTGTGGGGTGTATCATACTGTGTGGGGGTCACTGGGCATATCATAATGTGTAGAGGTCACTGTGGGGGGTATCATACTGTGTGGTGGTCACTGTGGGGGTATCATACTGTGTGGCGAATACTGTGGGGGTATCATACTATGTGGTGGTCACTGTGGGGGGTATCATACTGTGGGGACGTCATACTGTGTGGGGGTCACTGTCGGGGTTCATACAGTACGTGTTTCTCTTGCCTACTGTATCTTACGGAGTTGGAAATAACAGCTCTGCATACATAGAAAGGGATGGAGCCCGCAATGCAGACATGTTCAATGGAACTGCTGTTTAGGCTAGGTGCAGACGGTGCGGATTCTGCTGAGGAATTTTCCGCGCAGGTTTTGGTAAATCTGCAGGTAAAATTACCTTCTTTTTACCTGCGGATTTGCCGCGGTTTTTGTGCGGATTTCCCCAGCGGTTTCAGACCTGCGGATTTCTATTTAGAGCAGGTCTGACAACGCTGCGGAACTGCACAAAAGAAGTGACATGCTGCGGATTAAATCCGCACAATCGGGAAAAATCCACAGCATGTGCACTGCGTTTTTTTTTTTAACATAGAATCCAATGCTACTGTACATCACTTGCACTTCTGCTGCGGATCTGCAGCGGAAAATCCGCAACGTGTGCACATAGCCTTATGCAATTCCCCAGTATATGGCTGTAAACAATCCCATAATACCTGTGTAAGGAATAGTCATTAAGCAATAGTAAACATTCCCCCATCGTGGATATTACCGGAGAGTCCGCTGCGTGTTACATGCCAGGGAACATCACGGGTGGTGTCATCTTCTCTTTTGTCGCTGTGTCCATATGACAATCACAGAGAAAATGACAGCTAGTAACAACTAAAGGACCTCCGTGGGCTCCAGGACTTGTGGTGGCATCATGAGCATGTGACCAATCACATGAGCAGAGGGACAGGAAACCAAAAGCTACAGAGGTGACGTGACGATCATGTGATCAGTCACTCTGCAGTGGAGGGAGGCGGATGGCTGGAGAGCGGCCCCTAGTGGAGAATGTAAAAAATGTTTGTAGAGATTAGAAAAATATGTAGAATTGAGAGTCCTCAGTGGTTGATACCTTTTAATGGCTACATGGTACAAAGATGCACATCTTTCCTGTAGAGATTAGAGGGACCTACTAGTGATGAACGAGCGTGCTGGGATAAGGTGTTATCAGAGCATGCTGCGGTGCTAACCGAGTGTCTTGAAAAATATGCTTGAGTCCCCAAGGTTGTATGTCTCAGCCACAACCCATGTAGGGATTATCTAACCGCTGGAAGACGTGGAGCCGCAGGGCCTCAAACGTATTTTTGCGAGTTCGCCAAAGAGACTCAGTTAGCACCGAGCATGGGATAATGACACCTTATCCGAGCACGTTCCCTCATCACTAAAACCTACACTAGCCAAAGTACTGTTTCTGGGTATATTTGACCCACTGATTCCAAAAATGGCACCTGTTTTCACTTATCAGGTCTAGTTTTTGAGATACAGAACATGTGCCGTATACCGCTCTTCACTCTGCTCGCCCATTAAAAAAATCAGGATCTTTTAATGTCGCTTTTAAATTTATATAATTTAAGATGAGGGAAACATTAAAAATGAAAAGAACAGTAAACTACTTGAAAATCCACTTTTTCATCCCCAAAGCACAGATTTATGAACAAACTTTGCAATCATTTATTTAACGCCCAAGAAGCCCCTTTTGTAAAGGGTATGCCACACTAGCGAGATCGCTAACGAGATCGCTAATGAGATCACTAAAACGT
>JARQOD010000006.1:12763182-12800474 GCA_033576555.1 Oophaga sylvatica | reverse complement strand
TGCTGTATACTGCCGGTGTTGTGCTATATACTGCCGTGTTGTGCTATATACTGCCGGTGTTTTGCTATATACTGCCAGTGTTGTGCTATATACTGCCGGTGTTGTGCTATATACTGCCGGTGTTGTTCTATATACTGCCGGTGTTGTTCTATATATACTGCCAGTGTTTTGCTATATACTGCCAGTGTTGTGCTATATACTGACAGTGACTGCTGGTGTTGTTGGTTACATTCCATCCCATAATGTAAATGTGATTGTTGCAAAGTAGAAAAGTTGTTACATTGGAAGAAATCATAATCCTATCAGGGACACATTGAGATTTGGTGAAATCCTGACCCCACGGACCCCCACCCCCCATAGCAGCTACTTATAGACGAGTCTATGGACGTTATGTAGGCGGAGAAGTGACAGCGACAAGGAATCTTCTTCCCACACTTCTTGGCGAGGTTAGATTGCTGTTCCGCCATCAGGCGATCATGAAAAGTGGGAGTCACACACATGCAGATACTGTAGATAGATGTGATCTGGGCCTAGAGGCGGGTGCTGGAGGTCTCTTTGATTTTCAAAATTCCTAGTCAAGTGCCCTTTCTTTATTTTGACCTTGTATCTCTTCCCACAAATATATATAATTAAAGGGATTGTTCAGGCTTGAGACTCAAGATTGTCCCTCCTCACAGCGCACTGTCAAAATTCTCTGGTGCCGGGCGATGATGTTACCATAAGTATGCAATTTGGATACTTTTGGACACATTCAGACTAGACGTCTCAATTCACTTGTATTCAATTAGGCCGTGGACGTCTAGTTGGCACGTGACTGCATGTATACAAATTGCATACTTGCGGTGATGCACTCGCCTGCTCCCGGTGCCAGAGAGCTGAGTTCACAAGTCTGCAGGCACACAGAATCACTGCATTCTTGAACCCCACACCTGGACAACCCCTTTAACATCTCCAAAATTGGATACAATAACCTCAATTTGTAGATTATTTTAAAAGAAGCACTCACATCCAAATTGTTATCCTCTTATTATATTGCAGTCATCATATTATATAGCACTGTGTACTTACAATTGCTCATTTTGTCTTTCTACCCAGTGAATTCTTCTTTTATCTGCTTTATGTAGAAACAGGAAGTCTCTTGCCCCTGCATTTATCATTCCCCTCTTCACCTCCTGACCCAGCTGCTCCATCCTCCCGATGCCAGGGACTTTTGCAGTGTCTCATGACTCATGCAGGGAAAATTGACCTCCTGTTTCTCCATAGAGCTTAAAAGGAATCAGCTCGTCAGTTGATGTCAGAGACTTAATGGAAAAGAGAAGAATTGTCTGGGTAGAAAGGCAAAATTAGCAATTGTAAGTACACAGTGCTATACTTTATAAAAATGTAGCTGGTAGTGCTTCTTTTAGTGCAAAAACCCCAGTTCCGTCTCTGATATTGCTATTAGATGATAATATTTTATATGCAGGAAATTAGGTCCAGGGGCCGCCCTTAGAGTATATATTATGGGAAAACTCCAGGTCCCCCACCTACTATAGTGCCAGCCACAGTCCTGTATATCCCATATAATCAGAATCCCTGCAGAACGCCGCGCTCCGCTATTGATGCTGTACACACAGATTGTTGTATGACTCCCGGCTTTAATAAGTCCAATCAAGTTCATAATAATAAAGGGAACATGGCGGTTAAAGTGGTAGAAATATTGTAACTCCGCGTTTACCGGTAGTTGTGGGGGGGTTTACTACTGTGGCTCCTATTCTGGCCAAAGCAATGTCTATATAGGAGCGCCAGCCCAAAAATGTCTGTAGTGCAGCTACATTGTGACCCCAACAGGGATCAGAGATAGATCGGTACACCCCGAAAAGTAAAAATACTGAGCAATTAATTTTATTTTTATATCTATAGCGCCAACATATTCCATAGCACTGTACAATCAGAGGGGACAAGAACAAACAATGTCAGATATAACAGAGTAACAAGTAGTTTACCAATTCAAACATCTGGAGCGAGGGCCTGCTCACAAGAGCTTGCACTCTATGAGGAAGTAGGGGTGACACAAAAGGTCAAAATGCTTGAATTGTATGGTCCAGACATTATTCTAAAAAGGGGAACTCTTGCAAAGCTGCATGAGGGTAGGGGAACAGATGAGAGAAGAGACCGGGTTCTGAGGACAATATATAATGAGGAGAAGTGAGAAGTTAGATTAGTAAATTCATGTGATTATCCTGTGTAAAAATAAGTGTTTTTAGGGCACATTTAAATCTATGAACAATAGCAATTAATCAGATTGTCTAGGGTAGCGTATTCCAGAGAACAGGTGCAGCACAAGGAAAGTCTTGGAGACAGAAGTGGGAGGTTCGGATTATAGAGGACATCAGTCTTAGATCATTAGCAGAATGGACAGCACAGGCAGTGTGGTAGGCAGAAATGAGGAGGAGCTGTGGGGCGGTGCAGCACTGTGGTGAGGATGGATAGGGTGGTATACAGAGATGAGGAGGAGCTGTGGGGCAGTGCAGCACTGTGGTGAGGATGGGTAGGGTGGTATACAGAGATGAGGAGGAGCTGTAGGGCAGTGCAGCACTGTGGTGAGGATGGGTAGGGTGGTATACAGAGATGAGGAGGAGCTGTAGGGCTGTGCAGCACTGTGGTGAGGATGGATAGGGTGGTATACAGAGATGAGGAGGAGCTGTAGGGCTGTGCAGCACTGTGGTGAGGATGGATAGGGTGGTATACAGAGATGAGGAGGAGCTGTAGGGCAGTGCAGCACTGTGGTGAGGATGGGTAGGGTGGTATACAGAGATGAGGAGGAGCTGTAGGGCTGTGCAGCACTGTGGTGAGGATGGATAGGGTGGTATACAGAGATGAGGAGGAGATGTAGAGCGGTGCAGCACTGTGGTGAGGACGGGTAGGGTGGTATACAGAGACGAAGGAGGAGATGTAGGGCTGTTCAGCACTGTGGTGAGGATGGGTAGGGTGGTATACAGAGATGAGGAGGACATGTAGGGTGCTGCAGAACTGTGGTGAGGACGGGCAGGCTGGTATGAAGATACAAAGGAGGAGCTGTAGGGCTGTGCAGAACTGTGGTGAGGATGGGTAGGGTGGTATACAGAGATGAGGAGGAGATGTAGGGCTGTTCAGCACTGTGGTGAGGAAGTGTAGGGTGGTATACAGAGACGAAGAAGATGTAGGGTCGTGCAGAACTGTGGTGAGGACGGGCAGGCTGGTATGAAGATACAAAGGAGGAGCTGTAGGGCTGTGCAGAACTGTGGTGAGGAAGGGTAGGGTGGTATACAGAGATGAGGAGGAGATGTAGGGCTGTTCAGCACTGTGGTGAGGAAGGGTAGGGTGGTATACAGAGACGAAGAAGGAGATGTAGTGTGGTGCAGAACTGTGGTGAGGACGGGCAGGCTGGTATGAAGATAATAAGGAGGAGCTGTAGGGCTGTGCAGCACTGTGGTGAGGATGGGTAGGGTGGTAGACAGAGACGAAGAAGGAGATGTAGGGTGGTGCAGAACTGTGGTGAGGACGGACAGGCTGGTATGAAGATATGAAGGAGGAGCTGTAGGGCTGTGCAGCACTGTGGTGAGGATGGGTAGGGTGGTAGACAGAGACGAAGAAGGAGATGTAGGGCGGTGCAGCACTGTGGTGAGGATGGGTAGGGTGGTAGACAGAGATGAGGAGGAGATGTAGGGCGTGCAGCACTGTGGGTGAGGATGGGTAGGGTGGTACAGACGATGAAGAGATGAGGGCGTGCAGCACTGGTGAGGATGGTGTGGTGGACGAGATGAGGAGGAGATAGGCGTGCAGCACTGTGGTGAGGATGGGTAGGTGGTACATAGACAGGAGGAGATGTAGGGCGTGCAGCACTGAGTGGGATGGGTATGGTTACAAGACGAGGGAGCTGATGCGTGAGGACGGGTGAGGGCTGGTATGACAGAGACGAAGGAGGAGATATAGGGCGGTGCAGCACTGTGGTGAGGATGGGTAGGGTGGTAGACAGAGATGAAGGAGGAGATGTAGGGCTGTGCAGCACTGTGGTGAGGATGGGTAGGGTGGTATACAGAGACGAAGGAGGAGTTAGGGTGGTGAGGACTGTGGTGAGGAGGGTAGGTGGTATGAAGAGACGAAGGAGGAGATATAGGGTGGTGCAGCACTGTGGTGAGGATGGGTAGGGTGGTATGACAGAGACGAAGGAGGAGCTGTAGGGTGGTGTGGACTGTGGTGAGGACGGGCAGGCTGGTATGAAGAGACGAAGGAGGAGATATAGGGTGGTGCAGCACTGTGGTGAGGATGGGTAGGGTGGTAACACAGATGAGGAGGAGATATAGGGGGTGCAGCACTGTGGTGAGGATGGGTAGGGTGGTATACACAGATGAGGAGGAGATATAGGGCGTGCAGCACTGTGGTGAGGATGGGTAGGGTGGTAGACAGAGATGGGAGGAGATGTAGGGTGGAGCAGAACTGTGGTGAGGATGGTAGGGAAGTAGACAGAGATGAGGGGGCGATGTAGGGTGGTGCAGCACTGTGGTGAGGATGGGTAGGGTGGTATACAAGATGAGGAGGAGATGAAGGGCTGTGCAGCACTGTGGTGAGGATGGTAGGGTGGTATACATAGACAAAGGAGGAGCTGTAGGGCGGTACGGGACTGCAGTGAGGACGGGCAGGCTGGTATGAAGAGACAAAGGAGGAGATATAGGGTGGTGCAGCACTGTGGTGAGGATGGGTAGGGTGGTATACATAGACGAATGAGCAGCTGTAGGGCGGTACGGGACTGTGGTGAGGACGGGCAGGCTGGTATGAAGAGACGAAGGAGGAGATATAGGGCGGTGCAGCACTGTGGTGAGGATGGGTAGGGTGGTATACAGAGATGAGGAGGAGATATAGGGCGATGCAGCACTGTGGTGAGGATGGGTAGGGTGGTATACAGAGATGAGGAGGAGATATAGGGCGATGCAGCACTGTGGTGAGGATGGGTAGGGTGGTATACAGAGATGAGGAGGAGATATAGGGCGGTGCAGCACTGTGGTGAGGATGGGTAGGGTGGTAGACAGAGACGAAGGAGGAGCTGTAGGGCGGTACGGGATTGTGGTGAGGACAGGCACGCTGGTATGAAGAGACGAAGGAGGAGATGTAGGGTGGAGCAGAACTGTGGTGAGGATGAGTAGGGTAGTAGACAGAGATGAGGAGGAGATATAGGGCAGAACTATAGTGAGAGTGGGAATGCCACCAGATGCAAGTGCCAGAAGCCAGGGGAAACCTGGTTTGGGGACTAATTGGGGTTGGCCTGGAGGGCAGTAATGGCTGCTCGCTGGGAGAATGGGTTGGAAGAGTCTGATGGTGTGAACCTCAAAAGAGGAGAATGTAAATGAGGGAATAACCTGAAAAGTATATTGTGAAGCGAGAAGCATGCCAACATCTCAACCTTGTCTGTTCTCAGGTCTGGGGGTATGAGGAAAATGTAGCCCACCATACGAGAGAGCAGCAGACCTGGTATCCAACTGATATATCCAAGTTTCAGTGCCAGGAGCTTAAGAGATCCGGGTGGCGTATGCAGTCACTGCTCTGCCCTCAGTGGTCGGGATCCCAGCAATCGGAAGCCCACCATATTAATATGATTTAGGAACAGTTTAAAGGGGTTTTCCCAAAATTGCAAGTTATGTCTGACCGCTGGGATCTCTGGGGGTCCCAAAGGTCAGTACACAGCAAATTATTGCATAAACCAGTATTTACCAATTAAATGCAGCTAATCTAAGATGTCCTGCTTGCTGATGGTTTCCAGTAAAAAAAGACATATAGCAAAGATGCAGAATTCCACAATGGTAAAACAATGTAACGCTGATCTGATGTACAGCGATGGTGCTGCACATGTCCCGCACAATACGGGCAGAGAAGTGGCGCAGCATCAGCTGAACAAACCGGTGTGTCCAGAACGTCATTTATTATTAAAGTAAACACATGTAGCAGCGGCTGTTTGCTGACAGTGACACAGTGACAGAGCGCACAAAGCTCTGCTTCACCAGCGGGACGAGCGCTGACTGACAGCCCAACAATAACAGGATACAGTTATGAATATGATGAAGCATCGCACCAAGTGACAAAGTAATACGGCTACCAGATGGGCGGAAAAGTACACACGGCATGTGGAGCGCGTGTGCCGCCATACGCTGCCATCGGGATAAACACTCTATAAAGTATTGATGCCCTGGGGTTCAGAATTCACTGTCTACTAGTTAGAATTCTCTAACTTGGAACCACTTTCCCTTCTATTCCTTAACCAAGTTATACACCCCTCTTATCTCTTTCCCCTCCTTTTTGTGTTTCCTCACTTCCTCCATTATATTAAAAATTTAATAAAAATACTTGAAAAGAATTCAGTGTCTATTCGGTCTGTGAAATAAGGAAGGCTATATTACAATACACAGCTTTTTACTGGCCTTGTGATGCAGTGTAAAGCATGGGGGATAAAGCAGCAGCCTGATGGGACATGGAAAGGAATTGTAAAGGCGTTATGCATCAGGATGGCGTTGTATCTGCAGATGCATGCCAGGACCCATGTCTGATTGCCAGTTGTCATTGCCAATAGGGAAAAGATGGGGTTGGAGAACCCTTTCAAACAATTTTAGAGAATGCATGGCTTTAATAAAAATTGTCATACGCCGACTTCTTGCTGGGCTTGTGCTTATTCAAAGAAGCTAATATGCAGTGTAAAGAATGGGGGACAGAGCAGCAGACTGATGAGACAGAAGAGGCATTTTAAGGATGTCTCCATCAGTTCACTTCCGTATCTAGAGGTGACCTCTCGTCCGCAGATGACTACCAGGACTCGTACACAGTTGTCGAGATATTTTGCATGTGTTTTAGTCTAATTCGCCCCTCCGTTGCGAAAGTGGAATCATATTAGCAAATGCATTTAAAATGAAGGCTATGATAGAAATGAGCATACGTCGGGCAGAAGAGAAGCCAAGTAAATAGGTAGAGAGATGCAGTGTAAAGCATGGGGGACAGAGCATCAGCCTAAACAGACTGGAGGTCAATTTGGCGCTCCTTTTGAAGCATGCATCTAAAATGACTGATGCCATACAAATCAGCTATCCAGCTTCTTGCTGGGCTTGTGTTTAGACAATCCAGAAGCTAATGTAAGTAAGCAGTGATGCAGTGTAAAGCATGGCAGACAGAGTGGAATGTCACACCCCTTAAGCCTATACATTGTGGGTTTTTATGCATGTGCGGTTGCATCTTTTGTTTGATATCTATAAAGCAGATTTATCGCTTTGGGAGGCTCCCAAATGTCAGTTTGTCCGTAGATCTAGACATCATTATAAAGCTGCTCAGCGCCATCATAAACATGAAGAATAGCGGCGGTGCACACCAGATATTTGTTATTCTTGGATACAGTTACTTCCGTCTATCTGGAACCTTTTTTTTATACAATGCAGTCATAGTAATACTTAACCCCTTCCTGCACCATGATGAGTAATACTACGTCACAGCATTATGGCACTCTGTCATCATGCCGGCAATGTCCCAGTGCCCCCAGTGATCAATACTACAAGCACAGTTATCGCCTGTATATTTTATCTGAAGAAATAATGTCGCTTTTTAGGACCAAAATAAAGTAATACAATTAATAACATAAAGTAAAAAAAAATAAAAAATAGATAATCAGTGAAAAAAAAGTTAAAAAAAATTACAAAAGCACACTAGGTAATACCCTAGTTTAATATTCCCATAGTCTGTACTATGACTATGTATGTTGTATGTTGAGTCAGAAATAACAAAAAAGTAAAAAAAAAAGTTAGTTCTGAAATGTCAAGATGTAAAATAAAAAGTTGTGCAAACTAAAAATAGCCTGGAACTGAAAGAGTTAATTATTTTCCCCATATAAATGACTCTTAAAGAGATTTGTCCATGTCTTTAATATTGATGACCTAGCCTTAAGGTAGGTCATCAGTGAAAGATCCTGTGGGTCTGACAGGCGGCACTCCCCACGGGTCAGCCATTATCGGCTCCGGAAGCGGATGATTGTAAACGGTGAACACTGCAGCGCCATATCCTGTTTAGTGGCCATTGCTGGTACTCCAGATCAGCTCCTACTGAAGGGGACAGTGATTGATCTGCAGCCACTGCACAGCTCACCGATCATATAGCGTTATGCTATCACTTTAGAAGATGTGTGGGAGTGGTGAAGATGGTGTACCAACTGTTACCATGCACCTTTCGTGTCTCCCCTTTTTCCTCATAGATTGTAGCTTGCGAGCAGCAGGGCCCTCATTCCTCTTGATATCTACTTTGATCTGTGTTTATTGTTATGCTGTAATGTCTATTGTCTGTACAAGTCCCCTCTATAATGTAAAGTGCTGCGGAATATGTTGGCGCTATAGAAATAAAATTATTATTATTATTACCATTCTCTAACCAAGTGGTTAAATGTATTTTATAGTAATGTATGTTGTCTGAGACCAAAACTGGGGCTGCAATATAGCCTAGATAGGGTTATCTATCTCGGCCAGCCCAGATTGGGGAGAAGGGAACTGAGAGTTAGTGTCAAGTTCAGTTAAAGGGAGTGTGGTGTAGTGGGCTGCTAGGGCCAACGTGAGCCTGTTACTCGGGACAGTGGATTGCCATAGAACCCTTCCGGGCTGTTGGTCTGGAGACCTCGATATGGACGTTGGGGACTTGGGCGCACTAAGCCAGCAGTGCTGCAGGGAAAGATGGACTCAGAGTCTCAGAGGCGGAAGGTAATGGAATCCGGGTCCACTGCTTGTGGTGGTGAAGAATTCCTACTGCTAGAGGAGTTATCAAGATGGATGCTCTACCTAGATCAAGAACTAGGGATGAAGTTATGGCCGGTGCCTGTGGGGAAGACGGTGACCTGTTGTGCTCTACCCTACAAGCTTTATTGTAATGACCATAAACTGCTTAGCAAAAGTTTGACTGTTATAAAGTATTCAGTGTCCCCTGGATTGTGTGCTGTGAAGGTTCTGGAAGATGAAAGCCTGGAGCCCGTGGAGGCCTCTGGGTCACAAGTAAGTGTGATGCACCCCACACACAGCAGCACATCAGAACTGGGACACGATTTTCCTTGCCCACAACTACCTCACTCAGGCACCTTACATTTGACATAGTCAGCAGGATGCAAGTTCCCCCCATGAAGAAAGCTGGGTAAGGAAGACCCGTGGCGCCAATGGAAGAGCTCCTGAATAGCTGCAGCCCAAAATGGAGACCAGAAGCATGGATTCCAAGATGGCGACAGCAGCGGTGAAGAGAAGGAGAATGACTAACTATCGTGGGTGTAGACAGCGCCCAAGAACGCATAAGTATGTTCAGCCCCTAAGAGTGTCGTCCCAAGGAAGGATGTGCCCTGCAGCCATGATCCAACCTGGAATGGGAGGTGCATATTTAAGGAAGGCGCGGCCCATTGGGTGGAAGATAGCAATGGCAAAAGAAGGGGCCGAAGGCAGAGATGCTGAGAGTGAAGCATAATGCAGTGATCGCGTCAGAGGTTTGGTGCAGGAAGAGGCAGAGTCAGAGATGGCACATAGGGGTCGTAACCAAGGCGGGCCCCCTGACTACCCCATGGATATAAGTGAGGGAGAGACGGAAGTGGAGAAGGAAATGCCTGAGATTGTCACCCATTGGCCGCGGTGGGAAGTTACTGAACAATGAAGATGGTCACCTATGCTGCAGATTATGATCTACTGGATGGCCACTCCGCAGACAGAGATAGGCGTCATGGTCCACGTACTGAAGGAGCTTTGCTGGAGCCATATGCCGGAGGAAAAAGCTCCCTCGGAAAAGGGAGAGAAGACCCCTGAGGCCGCCAGCACGGAAACAACACCCCTGAGGAGGGCAAACAAGCCCTTGCGTGGCTGGTCCATGTTCCGGTCCCTGCCAGGGATGACCCTGAGGAGATGGAACAAGTCGGCCCGATGTCATCATGGCATGGGTAAGACCGAGAGAGCAGAAGGTCCCTCGCATTAATTGGCTGAAGATAGAGCCGACTGACAGCCCCCCTGACTACTGACCGAGATGCTTGACCAAGCGTCCACCGGGAATAGATTACTTTCTAGTCCAAAGAAAAAGGGATGAGCTTTACCTGAGGGGGTGGTTGGAAGAATCCATAGTCCCAACGGGAGGCTGTGGAAGATGCCCAAAGATGCTCAAAACCAAGTTTATTAACCCTTCAGGTACTTCAAAGGAATTAATGGAATGTGGAAGGAAAAAATTATCATGTAACTTTTATTCACTAAAATTTTCACTTTAGACACATTTATTTTATTTTCACAAGGGTAACAGGAGATATTGGACCCCAAAAGGTGTGTTGCAATTTCTCCTGTGTATGCTGATACCCCATATGTGGGAAAAAACTACTGTTTGGGTGCACGGCAGGGCTTGGAAGAGAAGGAGTGATATTTTGGAATGCAGATTTTGTTGGAATGGTCTGCGGGCATCAAGTCGCATTTAGAGAGCCCCTGATGTGCCTAAAAAGTGTAAACCCCCCATTAGTGACCCCATTTTGGAATTTATCTAGTTTTTTCCTGGTACGTGACTTTTGTGGTGACATACGTGAGTTACGTAGTGTACGTCATGTGGGGATATCTGAGTAGTGTGGAGTCCATCAGGTTGACATACGAGTTGTGTGGTTTATGTCAGGTTGGCATACATGAGTTATGGAAATCAGAAATAAATTTATTAGTCCATGGATGAGTGTTAGACTTTGAAACAGTCTTTCATACACAGACCAGGTTTGTCAGGGCAGGTGTCACACTGATAAATGGTGTCCTTCCTTATTCCCCTTCTGTAACACACTTTGCACCTTTTTGCGTCCTTCCTCTCTGCAGTTTGAGGGACCTCACCGGGGAAATGTTGGCCTGGTACAACACGAGCACTTTCAGTTCCAGAAGTACTGGGGCCGGCTCCTTCCTGACTACCAAATATTAAGGCCTTGATCACTACCTCTTGCAACTGAAGGAAGGTTCCCAGTCTAGCCTGCAGATCGTGATAGCACTAAGACATTGTACATTGCCATCTGTACGATGTGCATGGCCAGCTTCTTGTACCACACCTTGGCTTTTCTCATGGCACTGTGCGGTTGGTGGACTTGATCAGAGAGATCAACTCCCTTCATGTTCTTGTTGTACTACAGTAAACAGTGTGATTTGTGGACCTATGTAAAGGTATCTCATTCAGTGCTAGGGGTGCTGCCATAACCATGCATGGTGGTCAATAAAAGGACATCCCTCCTGTCCTTGTACTTGACCACCAGCATGTTGTCGCTAGATTCAGGTCTGCTCTCACCCTTTCTAATAGCTGCCCAATTAGCGCCTTAGGGAGGCCTTTCTGATTCTTCCAGACAGTTCCACAGGCTGCGATACCTCGCCCAGAGAGGGACTTAAACAGTGGGATGCTGGTATAATAGTTAACTACATAGAGGTGATAACCTTGATCCAGCAGTGGGTGCACCGAATCCCAGACAATTTTGTCACTCACTCCCAGGACAGGGGGGCATTCAGAGTGTTGAATCCGGGTGACCTTCTCTTCATAAACCCTAAACTTGTGGATGTTCCCTGAGATACTGTTGCTCAGTTTGTACAGTCATGGCCAAAAGTTTTGAGAATGACACAAATATTAATTTTTACAAAGTCTACTGCTTCACTTTTTCTAATGGCAATTTGCACATACTCAAGAATGTTATAAAGAGTGATCAGCTTAACAGCAATTACTTGCAAAATCAATATTTGTCTAGAAAATGAACTTTATCCCCCAAAACACATTTCAACATCATTGCAGCCCTGCCTTAAAAGGACCAGCTAACCTCTTTTCAGTGATTGCTCCATTAACACAGGTGTGGGTGTTGATGAGGACATGGCTGGAGATCAATCTGTCATGATTAAGTAAGAATGACACCACTGGACACTTTAAAAGGAGGCTGGTGCTTGGCATCATTGTTTCTCTTCTGTTAACCATGGTCATCTCTAAAGAAACACGTGCAGTCATCATTGCAATGCACAAAAACGGCCTAACAGGGAAGAGTATCGCAGCTAGAAAGATTGCACCTCAGTCAACAATCTATCGCATCATCAAGAACTTCAAGGAGAGAGGTTCCATTGTTGCCAAAAAGGCTTCAGGGCGCCCAAGAAAGACCAGCAAGCGCCAGGACCATCTCTTAAAAGTGTTTCAGCTGCGGGATTGGGCTACCAGCAGTGCAGAGCTTGCTCAGGAATGGCAGCAGGCAGGTGTGAGTGCATCTGCACGCACTGTGAGGCGGAGACTCTTGGAGCAAGGCCTGATCTCAAGGAGGGCAGCAAAGAAGCCACTTCTCTCCAGTAAAAACATCATGGACAGACTGATATTCTGCAAAAGGTACAGGCAGTGGACTGCTGAGGACTGGGGTAAAGTTATTTTTTCTGATGAATCCCCTTTTCGATTGTTTGGGACATCAGGAAAACGCCTCAATCGGAGAAGACAAGGTGAGCGCTACCACCAGTCTTGTCTCATGCCAACTGTTAAGCATCCTGAAACCATTCATGTGTGGGGTTGCTTCTCAGCCAAGGGAATCTGCTCTCTCACAGTCTTGCCTAAAAACATAGCCATGAATAAAGAATGGTACCAGAATGTCCTCCAAGAGCAACTTCTCCCAACCCTCCAAGAGCAGTTTGGCGATCAACAATGCCTTTTCCAGCATGATGGAGCACCTTGCCATAAAGCAAGGTGATAACTAAATGGCTCAGGGAACAAAACATAGAGATTTTGGGTCCATGGCCTGGAAACTCCCCAGATCTTAATCCCATTGAGAACTTGTGGTCAATCATCAAGAGACGGGTGGACAAACAAAAACCTAAAAATTCTGACAAAATGAAAGCATTGATTGTGCAAGAATGGACTGCTATCAGTCAGGATTTGGTCCAGAAGTTGATTGAGAGCATGCCAGGGAGAATTGCAGAGGTCCTGAAGAAGAAGGGTCAAAACTGCAAATATTGACTTGCTGCATTAACTCATTCTAACTGTCAATATAAGCTTTTGTTACTCATATGTTTGCAATTATATTTCTGTCTGTGATAAAAACATCTGTCAAACACACATAAAAACCAGAGGGCAGCAGATCATGTGAAAATATAATATTTGTGTCATTCTCAAAACTTTGGCCATGACTGTACAGCTTAATTCTGTAATTGGCACTCTTACTGGGCAGATGTCCCATTGGGGGTTGTACACCTCAGCAAATTTGTTGCTGAAGTGCTCAATGACCGGCCGAACTTTGAAAAGTCGGTCAAAGTTGGGGTCATCTCGGGAAGGACATTGTGCATTATCACAGTAATGCAAGAACTTGTGCATGACCTCAAACCATGTCCGGGGCATTGCCATGCGGAACAAGTGGAGGGTTATACAAAACCTGAGCACTCCAATATTGCTGATTTTCTGACTTCTTCACTATCCCCATGTGAAGGACCAGGCCCCAGGACTTCATTTCTATGGCGTCTACAGGGATCCAGTTGACAAATTATGAAGTCGGATTTTGGGATAAAAAACTGATGGGCGTACATATTGGTCTGCGACACCATGAGATTTACAAAATCTTCAGAGAAAAAGACTTTGAAAAAGTCAACTTCCTTGAGGCCGGTGGTGTCAAATTGGAGTCCTGATTGCGCCACACAACCAGAAATCTGTGACTCGTAATTTTCAGGTCAGATCCATATGGGGTCAGTAACGGTGGGCGCTGGTTCATTTTCTGTCCTGGGGCGTCTGCGTAACTGTTCGGTATCACTAGAGGAAGAGGAGGAGGAGGAGGAAAATAAAGGAAGGTGGGATCCTCTTCCTCACTGTCGGTGTCGGAGGCGAGGAAAGCGTATGCCTCTTCCACTGAATACTGGGTTTGGGACGATTGGGATGACATTTTTTTCATGTATGTGATGTTTGTGTGTGTACAAAATTTTATTCCGGTGTGTTTGGTAGTGCTTGTAGTCAACTTCTTTTTGTATCTAGAAGAGAAAAAAAGAAAAGAATATAGAAAGAAAGATATAAAAATTTGGTAAAATAAAAAACAAACCTAATAAATGAGCATCAGTAAAAAAAAAATTACTGAGCAACTGACATTAAACCTGATTCAATTCAGTAAAAAATACTATTGTAGTTGACTATTACAACGGTATATTTTATTGTCCCTAATCTAAATTATTTTTTGATTCTTTAAAAAAACCCTCTAACAACCAGAGGTTGATCAATGATGTGCCGCAGTAATCAGCACTCAATGGCTGCGGGACGCACGGACAATTCTTTTTTTTCGCACGGACACTAACTCAATTCAGTAACAAATACCGTAGTAGACAGTGATTACTACGGTATATTTTTACTGTCCCTAACTAATCTAATCCTATCAGTTTATCTAAATGATTTTTCAGTTGATTCTTTTTTCATCCCACCCAAAAAATAAACAAACGGAGGCCAGGTCAGTGATGTTCGTCACCGACCAGTGCTCGACAGCTGTAAAACGCACACAAGCATGTGGTGCAAAAAGGGGATATAAAAAAATAGAGAGGGAAAAAAGTCATTGACAAAAACGAGCACGGGTGCTAATCAGTGGTGCACGTCTGATTAGCGTCTCAGCGGCTTCAGGACACATACAGAGTGGTGCAAAGGGGTGGGGGAATAGTGCAAAAAAAAAAAAAAGTTGTTGAAAACAGCGAGCACGAATGTGGATCAGTGATTTGCGTCACTGATCAACACTCAGCAGCTGCAGGATGCATACAGGTGGTGCAAAAGAGTTGTTTGGGGAAATGGAGAGGGACATAAAAAGTCCTGGAAATCATTGAGCACGGGTGTTGATCAGAGAATTTGCGTCACAGATCAACGCTAGGCGGCAGCAGGACGCACAAAAAGAGCAAAAACTGGCAAAAAAAGCGATCAAGTGCTGATCAGTGCTCGGTTGCAGAAGGGAGGGTGGGAGAGAGGGTGAGGGGGAAAGGCAGGAGAGGGGGATTAGGGACAGATCAGGGGATCAGGAACTCTTCTTTCTTCTTTAGCAGGATCTGCAGCAATCTCAGTGATGGAACAGGCTTCTGTGGCACCAAAAACCCCAGAACGACGCACAGACGGAGAAGAAGCAGCATCTCGTCCACAACTGTCTCACTCAGGCAACTTACAGATGGATGTACCCCCTTAATTATTACAAAGAAATCCCTCTGCCCTCCAGGATTTGCAGTTTGGGACTCAGGTTATTTGAAGGTTGGACTAGGCTGGAATTGCAGCCTGTCCCTCATAAAGGGAATGGGTCTAAGCTAGCAGACTAAGCCATACAGAGAGGGATGGAGTCAACTGGGACAGCGGAGTGACAACCGCTGTGGGGTAGAGTTGAGCAAAATGATTTGCAGGACCCTAGTCAAGTGGCCACGTACTGGCCACGGCACCCAGACTAGGGCCCTGCAAAACTCTTACTACCTGCCGGCATCCTGAGTGCCTCTTTTGATTTTTATTGATAAGTCCGCACCTGTAATGTCATGATAATATCACAACTGGCATTGGGCCGCCATGTCATGACATCGTGGTGCCTACCAATCAGTAAAAGAAGAGATTCGTAGTGCTCCAGACTAACGACGTGGCTACTGGACAAGCGTCCTGCTCAACTCTCCTGTGCGGAACTTTTTAATTTACATTCATGTTATTTATTTTTCTTTTTTTAAACTTATTTATTCATATATTTATTACTATTGTTAATACATTATATTTTCTTCACAGGCTTTTTCTCTATTGGTTTTATATTATCATTAACATTTTATTTATTTATTTTTTTCTCTTTAACAGACCCAGAAAAACTATCCCTGATTCCAAGTTCCTTGTCTCCGCTGGCAGCCATAACCGGAGTGTCGCTTTTTGTAATTGTCTCCATTTGCTTTATATTTATTTGGAAAAAATATCAACTTCACAGAGGTGAGCAGCGGTATATAGGTCCGATATATGGTATACATGATTTATAAACCAAGTCCTGCTGGATACATTATATGGGTTGATTATACAAATGGCACTCTGATCACGGTGAGCTCTGATTTTCTCAGATTAGAAGATGGAGAAAAAAAATTCTCCTTCTTCTCCATTGTGTCAATCCTTGGAAATTAGACCAAACTAATAAGATATCATCCGAGTCCAGTCCAGTGTTTTCCACAAACTCGACTTGCATGGCAGAGTGCGATCCAAATATCTGATCAAACTCGGGCAAGCCGCGAATAGTAAAAAATAGACCTGAGAAGTGAGAGGTACTATAAATTTAAACTAGAAATTTTTTTTTTTTTTTTAGAGGTAATGAGCAGCTGCTAAGTATATAATGTGTCCTGTGTCTTTAAGAATCTTATCATTCACAGTCACTTTGGACTGAATGTATCAGGCTCTGTTCACAGGGAGATTTTTTGAAGCGGATATTCTCCAAAATCCTCCTTGGGGTATGTGCACTTAGAACCCACCTGAAAAAGCGCAAGAAAAAAAGTTTACCAAAATGGATGAACTCATACAGCGCAATGTGAAAACTATTTGCGGTGCAAATGTTCGTTCTTTTGAAACTTTCTTTATCTGCTTCAGGTTTCGAACGCAGGGAAGCGTCAAATGATGTAAGAAAAAGATGCTTAGGCCTGGGTTCACATTTGGCACTCAGGACCGGAGTGTGCGGCTGCATGTATTTCTATGCAGCTGAACGCTCTGGTCCGAGTGCCGGGTATTGATGCGAAAGACTCGCGCGTGTTTCTCGCATCACCCTCGCAAGTGTGACCCCGGCCTTAGAGGAAAACACCGTTGGATTTTTAAAAACATGGAGTGCACATGCCCTCAAAAACTCTTGGAAAAATCTTCCAATTTATTTCTATAAAGTAGAAAAAATAAGCAGTTTCTGAAGCAATCCGCTCCAAACTGGGCATTATCCAATTATATCAAAAGGCTGCAAAAACTCATGAGCTACGAGTGTGCACACAGAGATTTTACGCACACTCTTTTACGCACACTCTTTTACGCACACTCTTTGACGCACACTCTTTGACGCACACTCTTTGACGCACACTCTTTGACGCACACTCTTTGACGCATACTCTTTGACGCATCACTCTTTGACGCACACTCTTTGACGCATACTCTTTACGCACACTCTTTGACGCACACTCTTTGACGCACACTCTTTTACGCACACTCTTTACGCACACTCTTTGACGCACACTCTTTGACGCACACTCTTTGACGCACACTCTTTTACGCACACTCTTTGACGCACTCTTTTACGCACACTCTTTTACGCACACTCTTTTACGCACACTCTTTGACGCACACTCTTTGACGCACACTCTTTGACGCACTCTTTTACGCACACTCTTTTACGCACTCTCTTTTACGCACACTCTTTTACGCACACTCTTTGACGCACACTCTTTGACGCCACTCTTTACGCCCACTCTTTACGCCCACTCTTTACGCCCACTCTTTTACGCCCACTCTTTTACGCACACTCTTTTACGCACTCTTTTACGCCCACTCTTTTACGCACACTCTTTTACGCACTCTTTTACGCACACTCTTTTACGCACACTCTTTTACGCACACTCTTTTACGCACACTCTTTGACGCACACTCTTTTACGCACACTCTTTTACGCACACTCTTTTCGCACACTCTTTTACGCACACTCTTTGACTCACACTCGTTTTCCTGTAGCGGCTTTGTGAACGAAAACTCAGGCACTTTTACTGGGGTTTAAAAGAGTTTTGAAATTTGAAGGAGGATTTGAAGTTTCCGGTTTCCTCTCGGTGGCTATGTGCAGATCACGTCTTTTTCAGGCGTATTCTGCCTTGGAAACTACCTGGAAAAACCTATCAATTAACATTCAAAAGAATGAACTTGTACTTTTCTATGTAACGACTCGCTGTCCACATGAACGTCTTTTAGTGACCTGTCGATTTTTCAGTTGTTTTCTGCTCTGAAGAAGCTCAATGGGAAAGCTAAACAGACGCCCAGAAGACGACCGGACATTTTTTGGAGCCTTTTGCCATAATTTTTTGCTTAGTAAAAAACGCTTGCGGCTTCTTCATTACTCAATGGAGTGAACAAAAAAAACACATTAAGAACAGTACCCGGACCTCTCCCGATCATTACTAGAGTTGGATGCCGTTAGGTAAGAGGTGGCCCTCCGGGCTCCCATCCAGCAGTCACAGACTACTGACATGACAGACCTCGGTAGTCACTTGAGAGTTAAATTTTCAGAAACTTATGGTGACATTCTCTCATGAAGTCAGTGTCAATAAAACTAATTCAACCAATATGGCTGCACTTCCTGTTATCATTTTTACAAAATGGCCACCACAGTTGATCCACACTTACTACAGCTGTAAAGTGAGACTGAGATGAGTCTGATACCGGCTGTATTCTGAGTCTCCTCTTTCTATTGCAGCCATCCAGTGGAAGCTCCAGCCCCGGAGGTATCACATGATTTTTTTTTCCTTTTTATATCTGATATTTTATTTTTTTTTCTGTATTTTTGTACCATAATCCACTTTCTTGTCACAATTACAGGCCTTCAACTGAATACAGGAGGACGCCCATCTACTCAGGTACAGACACTTCCTCATAGGTACAAGCAGGGCAAAGAAAAACCCCATTGTTCATCTGCTGAGTAGAGAAGTCGTTGAGCAACATGGATTAGTGATTTATTTTTTGCTAATCAGGATCACTTCCCCAATAGTTTAAAGCAAAACTAGTATCAAAATGGTAACAAAAACAAAGAAAAATGGCGGCTTTAGTTCAGAACAGAGGATGATCAAGGACCTTGTTATAGGGGCGGCATGGTCGCTGCCGCTCTGTCCGTAGCCCATAGGACTGACTGAGATGGCCAAGCGCTGTTCACAACTATCTCCCGTCAGGCGCAGGTGCGTCGCCTTTAAATAATAAAATTGTGACAGCCTGCAGGTGCCACTAGAGGGAGCTCTGTTCATGGAACACCATACATGTTTGTATGCAGTGAGCTCCCCCTAGCAGCCACTACAGGAAGTTACAATTTTATTATTTTAAAGGGGTTGTCCCCAGGTGCAATTTTCAATATAAAAAAAACCCGCCAACTCACACTCTACTCAACCTTCCCGGATCCAGAATTCAGTTCCCTCCGCTGCTCTTGGTGTCTGTTATTGACTGCTGCACCCAATCAGTGGTCCCTCCATCTACATGGGCAGAGCTTCTGGGCTCAGCGATTGACTGCAGCGCTGATGACATGAAGTCAGCACTGCTGCCAATATCAAACACCAGGAACACCGGCAGAGACTCGACACTGGGCACAACAAGGGTGAATAAAGCCGGCTAGCTCCGGTCACAGCAATTTTAACCACTTAGATGCCACAGCAACAAGGTTAGATTTTTATCCAATCACTCCAATGCTGGGACCATATGGGAAACACTTTAAAACCCAAATACCAATAGTGAAATGGAAATTGCTGTTTTTTTTGCTTTGTTTATTTTTTTTTTCATTCTACCCCACAAATTAAATAGATGGCGGCACTAAAACTACAACCTTGTCCCTCATGAAATAAGATCTCTTGAGACTAAAAAATAAGTTATGATTCTTGGAAGTCAGGGAGGTAAAAACTAAAGTGAAAAATGTTGCATCTGTAAGTGGTCGATGCTTATAAAGAAATAAAATAAAGAAAACAATTAAAAGAAAAAAAATATATAATTAAATTATAATGAAAAATAAAAAAATGAAAATAATATTACAAAATAATAAAAAAAAAAACACATATAAAGAAAGACAGAGTCAGAGTTATTAATGATAGTTGTGCCCCAACAGATACTCCTATATATGTGTATGGAGAGTTACAGATGCCGTCACTCGGTTCAGTGATTGTATAATTTATCCTTTCTGTTTCTTGTAGGACATGAAGACGCCATTAATGATTTCGGAATATATGAGTTTGTGTCTTTACCAGATTCTACAGCTCCACACAGGGTAAGTTTATTTAAGGGGTTGTCCACATCTGCGGACATTTTTTTTTTTTACTTAAGTACACATATTTAAGTCCATTTTGTGCCACACAGGTAATAACACCCGCTTCAAATTCATTGCAAATCCACGATGTCAATGGCACCGTCTATGAAGTTATACAATTTGTCCCGGAGCAAATGCAAAATGATCCACAATCGTAAGTGTTCCATCGTGTATTGGTACAAGCAAGAGGGAAACATGGGTATTAAAGGGGATCTATCAGTAGGATTCGCCATCCTCATTTGTCTATATGGCTATGTAGGTCATAGGAAGCTGAATAAAATGATACCTTGATATCTGCGATCCGATGTTTTATTCCAGAGAAATCTTTGTTTTTCTTAATATGTAAATGAGCTGTTAAGATCTATGGGCCGGACATAGATCTCCCCAAGAATCTGCCTCTAGAGCTTATTGTAAATGAAAGAGGCGTTACCAGAGAGAGACATGTAATGACTGACAGTCTGTGACAGTCCGCTCTCCTGATCTACATGTCTCACACTGCTAACTGGTTTACAATAAGCTCTGGAGGCAGATTCTCGGGGAGATCTATGTCCAGCCCATAGATCTTAACAGCTCATTTGCATATTAAGAAAAACAAGGATTTCTCTGCAATAAAACATCGGATCAGCGATATCAAGGTATCATGTTATTCAGCTTCATACGACCTACATAGCCATATAGACGGATGAGGAGGGTTGATCCTACTGACAGATTCACTTTAAATCTAAATCTTTAGCAGGACGCGAACCTCAAGTATCATGTGTCATATATAATGCTGGTCTCCTCATATAGGTGCAGAAAGACTTTCTTCTTTTACGACCCTGTTGACCATGCACTGATATGAGCAGATGAAACAGAGAGCTGCAGTGTAAAGCATGGGGGCAGGGCTGGCCTAACGTTCAACGTTGCTCTGTGATGTACATCCTGTTTCGTCTCCATCCCATACAGCTGCAGTGACACACAAAAAAAACCCTACTAAAGTGTGTGACTGTACCTATCTTACCTAGTACTGCCATACAGTGCTCGGATAACACGAACATACACTGACCAAATAGCAGGACAATTCCCTTTTAGTTTCTGGATCCACTTTTGACTTACACAATGAAGAGTTACCGCAATTAGTAAATATTCAAAACTCCAAAATTTATGACCTGCGAACCAGGATGTGGACTGACTCAGGAATATTAGACTGTAAGGGAATTGCCTGGCATGCAATTTCCCCAATATACACGTCGAGGTTCAGCAGAGGTAATACTCCTGTGCTGCTCTAATTAAACACTGTTACAATCGTCACGGACTATTTGCAATCACTGAGTAAATATTAGGCGGGCAAATAAAGACCGTCAGGTAAATAAGCTGTCCTATAGTTATCCACAACAATAGCAGGTATCATGTATCCTGTGAAAGTGGTTACAGCAGGTCCAGCACGGACATTACTTGGTTATGATCAGATAATTACCTTGTAAAGGAATAAGACGCATGAAAGATGAGATGTCTTGAAGTATGTCACGGTTTCAGGAGCAAAATCTACTAAATTGCTATATATATACAGTACAGGGCAAAAGATACAAAAATGCTGCACGGTAAGAAGCTTCCACAAATAGAAGTGTTAATAGTTTATTTTTATAATTAACAAAATGCAAAGAGAATGAACAAAAGAGAAAACTATATCCCATGTCACGAGTATCCTGGGACCAGGGACTCCTCCCTGTCACTAATGCTAGGGGCGCCCTAGCTCGCCCTGTTCCCCGGATGACTTCTGATGGTGAAGATGCCGGGGCCACGTACCTTGCCTTAACTCCTGAATCCGCCCTCAGTCTGTACCCTTCCTCCAACCAGGTAAGAGGGGAGTTGTAGTGCACCGCAATACACCAACCAGACAAACAAGGTAATACGAACAGGGTAACGAAAAATACTAAACATGTAAATATACACACACATACACAGAGGAATGCACTGGGGAGTGGAGGATGGGGTAAAACTAAAGTAGGAGAAGGAGGTGAAATTAGCACACACCAAAAACCTAGCAACAATCACAGATAAATCTACCGAACGCGTTCTCAAATAACAACCACCAACCAACAACCATGCAGCAAAAGCTAGCTCTGACAATGTGTGTTAGTCAGGACCCAGATTATATAGGAGATGGGAATGGCTAACAGTGAACAGCTGAGAACCTTAATGCAGGAAAGCTTCCAGGAACTCTCAACTGAGCAGATTAACCCCTGCACTGCTAAAAGAAAAACTGCTCCATTTAATATAAACGTGAAGTGCATCTAATCAGTGCAGGAGTAGGAGAAATCAGAAGCTGCAGTCTTCTGTCTCCTCTCTGTCGCGTTAAATCCGTGACATCCCATTAGTGACCGTCATTTCCCTTAATCAATATTTCTAGGTATTTTAAGACAGTGTTAGAAGTCTCAGCAGGAAATTGCTCTAAACATCTTGGAGAACTGACCCCAGATCTTCTGTTGATGTCACGTGTGAAAATCGTTGTGCCTCTTCATGTGATCCCAGACATATTGGATGATGTGAGATCAGGGCTCTGTGGTGGTCGGATCATCACCTCCAGGGCTCTAATTTTTAATAACATTGGTTGGATGTTTGGGGTTGTTCTGCAAAATAAATTTGGAGCCAGTCAGACGCCTCCCTGATGGTATTACTTGGTGGGTAAGTATCTGCCTGTATTTCTTAGCATTTGGACACCATGAAATGGGCAACCTTTGGGACCGTAGACACAGTGGTCGGCCAAAGGAACTTGGTGCAGCAGATGAAATCCATTATGTTACTTTCCGTCAAAATCAGAAGATGTCCAGCAGTGCCATCAACTCAGAACTGACGGCAACTAGTGGGACACAGGTTCACCTATCTACTGTTTGGAGAAGCCAGGCCAGACGCTGCCTGCATAGACGAATTACGGCCAAAGTCCGGACCTTCTATATGGAAACAAGAGCAAGAGATTCAACTATTGACAAAAACATAGGAACTGGGGTGCGGAAAAAAGGCAGCAGGGGATCTGGACTGAGGAGCCTCAATGTGAAATATTTGGCTGTAACAGGAGGCAGTTTGTTCATCAAAGGGCTGGAGAGCGGCACAATAATGAGGGTCTGCAGGAACAGTGAAGCACGATCGAGGGTCCTGCAAGATTGTGGCTGCATTTCAGCAAATGGAGTTTTGGGATTTGGTCAAGATTAATAGTGTCCTCAATGCTGAGAAATCCATGCAGATACTTACCCATCATGTAATACCATCAGGGAGGCGTCTGTTTAGCCCCAAGTTTATTCTGCAGCTGGACAACGACCTCAAACATCCAGCCAAGGTCATTAACAACTATTAGGAGAACAAGGAGACCTGAAAGTGATGATGACCCCCACGGAGCCCTGATCTCACATCACCCAGGCTGTCTGGGATCACATGAAGAGACAGAAGGATCTGCACAACATCCATACAAGATCTGGGTCAGTTCTCCAAGATGTTTAGAACAACCTCCTGCCGAGTGATAAGTACGATAGAAGAAGTGATGAAGGCGACGGTCGGTCACCAAATATTGATGTGATTTAGATTTTTCTTTTGTTCATTTACTATGCATTTTCCTAATTGATAAAATAAACTATTAACACTTCTATTGTTAAAAGCGTCTTACTCCGGACTGCTTCTCCACAGTTCTGCGTCTATCATTGCACATATAGATAGATCTGAAGTAAGTGATAATGTAACAACACTGACCTCTAGTGGTAGAACATATTAAAACATATCAGATTGGTTGCAAAGGATTGATCTACAGCAGTGGTCTCAAACTCAGCAGGGTAAATGGGCCGCACATAGAAAAATTTGAATATGAAGGTCCGCGTTCTTTGTGGGAGAAGATTACGTTTTCAGTGATACCATTATTTTTCTATATGACTTCTTAATGATCATCTTTTTTGTTTTTTATTCTTATTAATGGTATTTATCATATGGGTTACAGTATAGGTCTTCTCTTTTACTTCAATTTTTCAATAAATCAGCATTGTTAGTGGCCTAATGTTATTCCATTATATTCCAATTCTTTATTTTTTTATTTTTTTTTTATGTTTTCCTTTTTTTGATCCCCCAATCAGCCCCATATGTAATTTTACAATTAACGCCTTATAGTAATTCTGGTCCTTATCGTGTAATAATGTCTCCAATCCTGTTATAATGCCCCCTGTCCTGTAATGATATCCCCAAGCCTAGAAAAATTTCCAGTTTTGTATTACTGTCCCTCAACCTGTAATAACGTCCTGAATCCTGTAATAATGTCCCCAATCCTGTAATAATGTCCCTCAGCCTATAGTAATGTCCCCTGTCCTGTAGTAATGTCCCCATCTTGTAGTAATGTCTCCATCCTAGTCCTATATTGTAGTAATGTCCCCATCCTGGTCCCATCTTATAGTAATGTCCCCATCGTGGTCCCATCCTGTAGTAATAGCTATAAACGGCTGAAGAGAAAAAATAGCGCAAAATAGGGTCTTATCCGATAAGCAATGATAAAAATGGTATCAATATATGCTGACCTGATCCCAGATTGTATGGCTGCTGCCAGGTACGGACTGGGGCTGAAATTCAGTCCTTGCATTTGAAATCACACAGGCCCATGCTGTCCCCATCCCTAAGCACCAGAAGGGATATATTACTAATATTACCCTGGATGGAGGAAAGCAAGATTTACTACAAGATTAATATTTCTAATGATACCCGTGGCCTGCTGGAGTAAGTGACGGAGTCAGCGACTTTGTGATCCGTCACAACTCTTAACAGTATGGGTGTTTTGGAACAAGGCAAACACAACAAGACAGTCCCTTCTGGCACTTGCCAGAATTGCCAGATAGCCAGTCTGGCCCTGACTGGTGAACAGGCTGATATCCAGGCAGGCACAACTAATATGCAGGCAGGCAGGTACTGGCGGGCACAACTGATATGCAGGCTGACGGGCATGGCTGATGTACAGACAGGCAGGTGTTGACAGACATGGCTGATATGCAGTCATGTGATAGCAGGCACGGCTAAAATGCAGGCAGGTGCTGGCGGGCACAGCTGATATGCATTCAGGCGGGTGCTGGCGGACATCGCTTGCATGCAGGCAGGTGCTGGTGGGCACGGCTGTAATACTGGAAATCATAGAAAGTACAGGCAGACAGGTATAGGAAATGTAAACTGACTGGCAGGTACAAGGGACCTGAGAACTAGCAAGCGTGCAGACTACTGACATAACACGTTGCTCAGGCACCTCCCAACAGGTGAAGGTACCTTAAATAATAAGTGTTCCCCAGCCATTGGCTGGGGACACTTTAGGACGGCGTGCACTGTTCCTTTAAGAGACCAGGAGAGCGCACACCCTAAGCACAGTGCCAGAGGATCTGCGAGCAGTATGCAGACCCCGGGCAGAAGAAGGAGGAGGTGCGGGATGGGCATTGCAGCAGTGAGTCGGCGTCCCTGCCAGGGCAGAGAGGAAGCATGCATGGATTCCGATGCTACACATACTTTATGATTGTGGTCCTATGACTGAGATGTACAATTTTTTAATATATATTTTCCTTTTTCAGATGAAGAGCTTGGAGTTTATACACAAGAAAATGGAACCTGTGGAAATGAAGTTCTAGTTTGCGTGCAGTGAAATGACTACTTGAGCCGAATACCTCACCCCCTGACACATGGATGTTTGCCTGTCAGGAGTCCCCATCATTTCCTCAGGACAGTTCTTGTTTTGCCCAGCCTGTTGCACCGTGGCTTTGGTGGACCTGTGTGTGGTATATACTGGTCTGTTTTTCTAAAGTTTCCTATTTATATGATCCACAGTGAAAGAGAAGCTCCACTTTCACCACCACTTCTATCCTTCCAGTGGATCTAAATGAAGCTGATTTGCAAATAGTTTTAATTAGAAGTTTGCTATTGTTTTGTGTCTATATCTCCTAATGAGATTTATGTGTCTCCATGGTAACAGAATACAAACAAACCCTGTGCAGTCAGATCCTGCTGCCGCCATTCCTTCCATCTGACCCTTACTTCTTACTAACTTACATTTAGTAGATTGATAGGAAATAGAAGATTGATTGAAGACACTATATGACATCAGATTATGACTACACGGGGTTTGTTTGTAGTCTGTTACCATGGAGACACACAGCTCTGCATAAGAGCCCTAGGCGCAAAATAATAAATAATGAATAATTCAGAATATTTGCAAAGTTGTCTCATTTTTAATTTTAAATCCTTCCAAACAAAAAAAATGGTCAAGCACTTTGAAGCAAAGGTCCCATTATTTCGTACTGATTACTGTATAGAAATGTAGAGGTAAAAATGGTATCCTGTTGAAAAAAAACTTAGGATCAGTAATATAATTTATCTACACAATGACTGCACAGGCAGAATAGTGAGTGCAGCTCCGGAGTATAATACAGGAGGTAACTCAGGATCAGTAATGTAATGTATGTACACAGTGACTGTACCAGCAGAATAGTGAGTGCAGCTCTGGAGTATAATACAAGATGTAACTCAGGATCAGTAATGTAATGTATGTAGACAGTGACTGCACCAGCAGAATAGTGAGTGCAGCTCTGGAGTATAATACAGGATGTAACTCAGGATCAGTAATGTAATGTATGTACACAGTGACTGCACCAGCAAAATAGTGAGTGCAGCTCTGGAGTATAATACAGGATGTAACTCAGGATCAGTAATGTAATGTATGTACACAGTGACTGCACCAGCAGAATAGTGAGTGCAGCTCTGGAGTATAATACAGGAGGTAATCAGGATCAGTAATGTAATGTATGTACACAGTGACTACACCAGCAGAATAGTGAGTGCAGCTCTGGAGTATAATACAGGATGTAACTCAGGATCAGTAATGTAATGTATGTACACAGTGACTGCACCAGCAGAATAGTGAGTGCAGCTCTGGAGTATAATACAGGATGTAACTCAGGATCAGTAATGTAATGTATGTACACAGTGACTGCACCAGCAGAATAGTGAGTGCAGCTCTGGAGTATAATACAGGATGTAACTCAGGATCAGTAATGTAATGTATGTACACAGTGACTGCACCAGCAGAATAGTGAGTGCAGCTCTGGGTATAATACAGGATGTAACTCAGGATCAGTAATGTAATGTATGTACACAGTGACTGCACCAGCAGAATAGTGAGTGCAGCTCCGGAGTATAATACAGGAGGTAACTCAGGATCAGTAATGTAATGAATGTACACAGTGACTGCACCAGCAGAATAGTGAGTGCAGCTATGGGGTATAATACAGGAGGTAACTCAGGATCAGTAATGTAATGTATGTACACAGTGACTGCACCAGCAGAATAGTGAGTGCAGCTCTGGGGTATAATACAGGAGGTAACTCAGGATCAGTAATGTAATGTATGTACACAGTGACTGCACCAGCAGAATAGTGCGTGCAGCTCTGTAGTATAATACAGGATGTAACTCAGGATCAGTAATGTAATGTATGTACACAGTGACTGCACCAGCAGAATAGTGAGTGCAGCTCTGTAGTATAATACAGGAAGTAACTCAGGATCAGTAATGTAACTTATGTACACAGTGACTGCACCACAGAATAGTGAGTGCAGCTCTGGGGTATAATACAGGATGTAACTCAGGACAGTACAGGATCAGTAATGTAATGTATGTACACAGTGACTGCACCAGCAGAATAGTGAGTGCAGCTCTGGAGTATAATACAGGATGTCACTCAGGATCAGTACAGGATCAGTAATGTATGTGCACAGTGGCTGCACCATCAGAATTACATTACTGATCCTGAGTTACATCCTATATTACACTCCAGACCTGCACTCACTATTCTGCTGGTGCAGTCACTGTGTACATACATTACATTACTGATCCTGAGTTACATCCTGTATTATACCCAGAGCTGCACTCACTATTCTGCTGGTGCAGTCACTGTGTACATACATTACATTACTGATCCTGAGTTACATCCTGTATTATACTCCAGAGCTGCACTCACTATTCTGCTGGAGCAGTCACTGTGTACCTACATTACATTACTGATCCTGAGTTACATCCTGTATTATACTCCAGAGCTGCACTCACTATTCTGCTGGTGCAGTCACTGTGTACATACATTACATTACTGATCCTGTACTGATCCTGAGTTACATCCTGTATTATACCCCAGAGCTGCACTCACTATTCTGCTGGTGCAGTCACTGTGTACATACATTACATTACTGATCCTGAGTTACATCCTGTATTATACTCCAGAGCTACGCTCACTATTCTTCTGGTGCAGTCACTGTGTACATACATTCATTACTGATCCTGAGTTACATCCTGTATTATACTCCAGAGCTGCACTCACTATTCTGCTGGTGCAGTCACTGTGTACATACATTACATTACTGATCCTGAGTTACCTCCTGTATTATACTCCAGAGCTGCACTCACTATTCTGCTGGTGCAGTCACTGTGTACATACATTACTGATCCTGAGTTACCTCCTGTATGATACTCCAGAGCTGCACTCACTATTCTGCTGGTGCAGTCACTGTGTACATACATTACATTACTGATCCTGAGTTACATCCTGTATTATACCCCAGAGCTGCACTCACTATTCTGCTGGTGCAGTCACTGTGTACATACATTACATTACTGATCCTGAGTTACATCCTGTGTTATACTCCAGAGCTGCACTCACTATTCTTCTGGTGCAGTCACTGTGTACATACATTACATTACTGATCCTGAGTTACATCCTGTATTATACTCCAGAGCTGCACTCACTATTCTGCTGGTGCAGTCACTGTGTACATTACATTACTGATCCTGAGTTACCTCCTGTATTATACTCCAGAGCTGCACTCACTATTCTGCTGGTGCAGTCACTGTGTACATACATTACTGATCCTGAGTTACCTCCTGTATGATACTCCAGAGCTGCACTCACTATTCTGCTGGTGCAGTCACTGTGTACATACATTACATTACTGATCCTGAGTTACATCCTGTATCATACTCCAGAGCTGCACTCACTATTCTGCTGGTGCAGTCACTGTGTACATACATTACATTACTGATCCTGAGTTACATCCTGTATTATACTCCAGAGCTGCACTCACTATTCTGCTGGTGCAGTCACTGTGTACATACATTACTGATCCTGTATATATTTGCATTCAGTCTAGACAATGCTCTGTGAGCTAAACACAGTAGAAACTGTGAGATAACTACCCAAAATTGCTTTAAGAAATGTGATCTTCTGAAAGAAGATGACCAGTATGTGAAATACATAGTGGAAGTGAAAAATCACAGAAAATCTTGTCTGGATAAGATGGTGGATTTCTCAATAAAGGTGCTATTTTGGAGAGACTGTGTAGCTCACAGAGCATTGTCTGCCCTAGATACAATTGTATCCACTTCTCAGCTGGAACTGGACTAGCTATATACAGGATTACTGCCTCTATCTTGCAAGGAAATGAAACATAAAACATATTAGAAAGTTGTAGAACTTTTTATTTGCACAGTGACTAGGCTGTATAGTCATGGATATTGGTGACATGCACAGATCAGAATATAACGGGATGCCAAAATATTTTATTATGAATGCCGCTCTGGAGACATCGATGTTATATTCCTGCCTGCCATAAAGCATTCCTTGTACAGTAATGGAAGAGAAAGTTGCTATTTTTATGTAAATATTTTGTAATACAGAGAAATAAACCTTCACAGTCCTATATACTGTCTGTACATACTGTACACATACTTTTTATATGTAATACATGTGATTGGCGTCTTATTGCGTTATTCCTGCTCTCATTTTCAGAGATATGTGTCGTTCGCTCACTGTTTACTGACAATAAAGCTTTTCTTTACATAACTCTATATAATGGTTACCTTGTTGAAAGTGCAATGTAAGCGTTGTGACAAAGTCACTGGCAAAGTGCTGGAGGGAAGATACGTTTCACTGAGGCTATTAGTGAATCGCACTTAGTACCAGGGCAATGGGGTACTCGGCACCGAGCCCATGAAAGTCTATGGGATTTGTCACTGGCAGCAGGACTCGGTCCGTGGCCCTGGGCACTCATACAATGGGGGATATTTACAGGGGATTATAAGGATAGGTAGTTCGTGACGCCACCTGTGGTATCTGATCAATTGGACCAGCGCTGCTATAAGGATCTTCACAGGGGATGTTATGGGGCAGCTGGGTGGTAAGTCTCCCACAGGTGAGACGGGTCCCTGGAAGTCTATGGTGATGATGCAGGGTGTAGTTAAGAATTCAGTCACACACAATGCAGCTTCTTTTCATACCTTTACTGGTAGATGGTTCAAGAAGATCCCGGGGAGCTGGTCGGGGTGAAGAATGCACACTCGGGTAACCGCTGAGCAGGTTAGAGGCCTCCTTTACTTCAAATGTATTTGAGTCCAAACTTGCCTGAAGCGAAGTTAACTCTGCAATCTCCAGCTTTCTCAATAGCTGACAAGCCTGGCTGACATTGTGGTGGAGCCTTCTAAGTGGTGAGAACAGAGTCCTTCTATGCTTGGCCTAGCTAAAAGTCCTTGTTCCTCCTGACTCCGATTACGTATCGGCACTTAGGGCTGCTCTCTGCGACCTGTAGTCCAGATAGCCTCCGGTTATCTTGTTACTATGCTTGAAACTCTAGCAACGCTTCGGACTCCGGTGTCCGGTGAATTAGTGCAGGTAGTCTCGTACCTGAAGCACTTCTCTCTATCTTCTCCACTGTGCCCTTCGCCCTGCTCTCGCTCTTAGCATAAGCACTTGTAGCTTTGATGGAAATAGTCAGCTTTCTCCAGAGCTCGCTGAGCAGATCTCAGTATCCTCCTTCCTTCAGCTTCTGTTGAGGTACTGATTAAGGGTAGCTCTGACTAGGCTAGGATGATTCACTTCACCCGTACTAGCCTCCACTTCTTTGTCAGGTGAGCTACGCTAGCTCTGCGAGGATTCAGTCCTCTCTCCTCTCTCTCCAAGTCCAGACTGAACTGGCACTGAACTGCACTGTCCTAAGACAGGAAACAGACTGGTCTGAGCTCTTCTCAGACAGGAAACTTGAATGAGCTCTTCTACGAGTCACTACCTCCTATACCCCTAGTGGGTGTGTCTGAAAGTGTGGGTGAAGTGAGTGGATAGCAAGCTTTTGCGGTTACCTTCCTGTGCATTCTCCTGGATTTATGTGTGCCTTACATAGCTGGGCCACACATCCCCCCTTGGTTAAACACAGCACTCCCGGGCTGTAAAACAGAAAAAGAAAACATTTTTGTTTTACATTAAACAACAACATTTTAACTCTTCCCATCCGGGAGGTAAGACTTCTTGAACGTTACAATTTGTACATTAGAAAAATTACAAAAGTATCAAAACATTCTCATTATTCAAGACAAATTCTTGTGGAGGACCCGCACCAAAAACCTCCCACGTGGGTCCTGGGTGGGCTGCAGGACTTCTGACTGCAGACCTCACTCTAGGCCACACCATACAGGTTTTTCTTCAGAGGTGGATAGTAATGGTTTCGTGTAAAACCAAGATGGTGCACCGTTTTGCAACTATTTACAAAGCAAGTTCTTGGGCTGGCACAGTCCACAGCCACGCAGTCCATTTGCATGGTTAAAACACATTTCAAATAATTACATTATACTTTAACTCTTATTAAAGTGCAAATCTTGTAAAACTTTATATAATTTGTCAGTGACAATAAACCCTTTCTAGGTCTTGCTAACTAGTTTACTAGGACTACTCCTGATAGCGAATAGGTAGTTTTCCTTTAGTAATACGTTCTGACCTACGTGGAGTGGTGTCAGGTATAGTATTCTCTGGCCTATCTGTTCTGCGTACTGGCAAACGGTAATACTGTCTCAACCTTTCTATGGATCTGGCAAGCGTACTGGTGGCTGGGCGATGCGATTCGGTTTCACCAGGGGATTCCACTTCTTGTGGTGCTGCTTCTTGTGGTTCCGCTTCTTGGGGTTCCTCTGGTTGAGGTTCTGTTGGAACAGGTCCTTCTGGAACTGACTCTACTGGCACAATTGGTGTGACTGGATGTAGAGATTCTTCTTGCGGTTGATAAAACTGCAACACAGGAATGATTACAGCATCTCCCAGTCTAGGCCAATCTGCAGGTAAATCTCCCAAATCCGTATGTATGACCGCTTCATCACTCTCTTCCTGACTGACAACAGGGTTTTCTTCACGAAGCTTTAATGGGCCAGGACACAACTTTAAATGATCTCTAGACACAGTTGCAGTCGTTTTTCCTCCATCCTTGCTGATGGTACAGACCTTTCTGTTATCAAAGTTGGAATTTTGCACGACATATGGCTCCTGTTCCCACTGATCATCCAACTTGTGCATTCTTCTTTTTCTTTTGAGCACAATTTCTCCAGGCATCAAAGGCTTAGCGGGAGCATTTTTATTACAGTTCTTCTCTTGCTTTTCCCTTACTTTGTTGAGACTATCCTCCACACAGGCTTGTACTCTCCTGTACTGTTCCTGTCGAGTTGTGTCCCAATCTTCAGCACTGTCATCAGCCTCTGGTTCTACCACACCAAGTTCCAAATCCATTGGCAGCCTTCCGGGTCTTGCTCTCATAAGGTAGGCTGGAGTGCAGTTGGTGGAACTGACTGGTATGTGGTTGTACAAGTCGATCAGGTCAGGTAACAAGTCTGGCCACCGATTTCTTTCTTCCAGTGGTATAGATTTCAGTAAATCAATGACAATATGATTCATCTTTTCACAAAGGCCATTGGTCTGAGGGTGGTACGGTGTTGTTCTGATCTTTTTACATCCATACAATTGACAGAATTCCTGAAACAGTTCAGCTTCAAAGGCTGGACCTCGATCAGTCAGTACCCGCTCTGGATATCCGTGTGGTCTGCAGAAACTTGCTTGGAAGATCTTGGCTGCTGTCTCTGCTGTCAGATCTTTGACAGGGGCGACCACCAGGAATCTGGAATAGTGATCCACCATGGTCAGAGCATAGGAGTATCCCGACCTGCTTGGTGACAACTTGACATGGTCCAATGCCACGATTTCCAGGGGCCGAGTCGTCCGGATAGGCTGCAAGGGTGCCTTCTGACTACAGTAGTCTTTTCGTCTGAGGCCACAGGGTCCACAGTTCCGGCACCACTTCTCGATGGAGCTGCGCATCCCTACCCAGTAGAACCGACACCTCAACAGGGTCTCCAGCTTTTTCCAGCCAAAGTGCCCCGCCCGATCGTGGTAGGCTTCCAGCACCATTTGGATGTCTGCTCTGGGGACCACTATTTGCCAAACCATCTCATGGGTCCTTGGGTCGACGTATCTCCTGCACAACTTCTCTCGGTAGATGAACAACCGGCTTCTCTCACTCCACAAGAGCTTTGCTGGTATAGGTGCATCTTTCTCCAAGGAGGAACCTTCCTGTCTTATCAGCTCCTTGACACGGCTGACCACTGGATCGCTGTCCTGAGTCTCCTTCCAGCTATGATGAGGTAAAGGGTTCAACATCTCACCACACCGCTTTCTGTAGACTCGTTGCTCTTGGACCATCCCATTTCGGTGGAACGCAGGTAGCTCGATTTCTTCCAGATCATCTGATTCTTCCTCCGTGTCGGATTCGTGCGGCATTCTGGACAAGGCGTCGGCGTTAGCGTTTTTACGGCCCGCTCTGTACTTGATGGTAAACTGATAGTTTGACAACCGAGCCATCCAACGTTGCTCCATGGCTCCCAGCTTGGCTGTTTCAAGGTGCGTCAAGGGGTTGTTGTCTGTGTACGCAGTGAACTTGTTGGAGGCAAGGTAATGTTTGAATCTTTCGGTAATGGCCCAGACCAGCGCTAGGAACTCCAGTTTGAAGCTGCTATAGTTTTCGGGGTTTCTCTCAGTTGGCCTGAGCTTTCTGCTGGCATATGCGATGACTTTTTCTTGGCCATTCTGCTTCTGACTGAGGACTGCTCCCAATCCCTCGTTACTGGCATCGGTGTACAGCAGGAACGGTTGGCTGTAATCTGGGTAGGCTAAGATTTCATCGCCTGTCAGAATCTCTTTCATCTCTTTGAATGCCTCAGCTTGTTCTTTTCCCCAATTGAATGGAGGGTTTCTGCTCTTGAGAGGTTGTCCGACCAGGAGGTCCTGTAAAGGCGCCGCCTTCTTAGTGTAATCTTTCACGAACCTCCCGTAGTAACCTGTTAATCCCAGGAACTGACGCACCTCCTTTAGATTCTTCGGCTCCGGCCATTTCTGGATGGCTGTGACCTTCTCAGGGTCCGGCGCTACTCCTTCGGAACTGACAATATGTCCCAAGTACTGTACCTTCCGTTTGAGCAGATGGCATTTAGAGGGCTTCAGTTTCATCCCATACTTGGACAGTGACTCGAATACCTCTGCCAGGTGCTTCAGATGATCTTCATATGTCTTGGAGTAGACAATCACGTCGTCCAGATACAGCAACAGGTTTCAAAGTTGAGATGTCCTAGACAGCTCTCCATCACTCTTTGGAATGTCCCTGGGGCACTGCTGAGGCCGAACGGCATTCTGTCAAACTCGCAGAGTCCCATTGGGGTGGTGAAAGCAGTTTTTTCCCGATCCTCCTCAGCCACAGCTACTTGCCAGTACCCACTAGTAAGGTCGAGGGTAGAAAAGTAGTTATCCGTTTTCAGAGCAGCTAAGGATTCCTCAATGCGTGGTAATGGGTATGCATCTTTATGTGTTATACGATTTACTTGTCGGTAATCTACACACATTCTCATGCTACCATCCTTTTTCTTAACTAGAACTAGAGGTGCTGCCCAGGGACTACAACTATCCCTTATCACCCCGGCTTTCTTCATGTCATGCAGCATTTCCTTAGCTTTCTGATAGTGGGCTGGAGGTATAGGCCTGTACCGCTCTTTGATGGGAGGATGACTGCCTGTAGGGATATGATGCTGTACTCCCTTAATCGTCCCGAAGTCGAGTGGGTGTTTGCTAAATACTTGTGCATACTCTTGTACCACCCGTAGTACCCCCTGTTTCTGGTGGACGGAAGTGGTGTCTGTCCCTATATGAAGCTGCTGACACCAATCCGCTACTGGGGTTGCCGGATCATTATCCTCCGCTGGTTGGCGGGAGGCTAAGGACTCGGTTGTGAGGATAGAATTGTTATCTACGGCATGTAATTTAGCAACTGTAGCATAACGTGGCAAATTTACTTCATCGTCCCCCCAGTTGAGAAGTCGTACTGGTACTCTCCCATTTATCACTTCCACTACCCCTCTAGCAGTCATGAGTGTAGGTCTGTGTTCTGAGCGATGGGGTTCTACTACTGCTTGGTAGTTCTGTCCTCTCAGACCTATGGCTGCTCTACACCATATTAACATTTCACTCATTGGGGGTATTACAATGGGGTTCGAGTCCGTGACCCGTACATTACCGATTTCACCATCTGTAAGCTTCGCTTGCTGCTGGCACATCAGGGCCCGGATCTCCCTCTGGATCACTCCCTTCTGCTTTGGCTTGGCAACTTCAGCGAGCTGCTGGAGCAAAAACACAACTTCTCCCAGACAGTTACTGATAATGTTAGTACCTAATATCACATTTAGGCCATTTTCCTCATTTACAGTCCTGACTACTAGAAGTCCCTGATCCTTCAGCTCCACTCTGCCCACTTTTACGTCCACATTTTTGGCTCCGAGTACCTCAACGGGGAGACCATTGGTGGCGTACACCGTAAAGTCAGGGCTCGGGGACTGGAGACTGTCCTTTGACCAAAATTTATTATAAAGGACTTCAGGTATGATGGTCACCTGAGATCCCGTGTCCAGCAGTGCAGGAATTGCAATCCCGTCCAGAATGATGGACAGGTAGGGCCGTCCACCCACGAACCTGCGGTTCCAGTCTAAGGGGCCTGATGAGTCTACTCCTGGGTGTTGGCCCTTGGACCCAGGATCGGCTCGTTTAAAGGACATTGCTGAGCCATATGACCTTTTTGGTTGCAGCGGTAGCAGATGATCTCCCAGTGAGGATGGTGTTGATCAGGAGTCGCTCCTGGGGGTGGCGTGGTCCTCCTCCGGTGAGGCGACGTCCTCCATTTCCTCCGGTTCATCCAAGGGACATCCTCCGGACAGTCGGCTAGTAGGATCTTTCCTCCTTCCTCCTTCCGCAGTTGCAGGGCATCCATTACAGTGGCCAGGTTCTTAGTCAGCTGGCGCACTTCTGAGCGCAGACATTCCAACTCACTAGGGGGCGCCACCTGCATTGTAGCTTCTGCCACCTGCGGGGAAAAGGTGGGTACTGCCGGCTTTAGAGTGGGTTCACCCGGATGATACTGATTTGCCACCTCAGGCTTTTCCAAGGGTCGCAGTCCTTTTATTGCCATGTCTTTAGGGCATCAAAAGTGGCATCTGGATGATCTAAGGACCACCAGTTTACAGTCCTGCCTTCCGCTGGAGACCTCAGTCCCCGCACGAATTGCTCTTTCAACATTTGGCTCTCATCAATGGGACTTGTAGGGTTAGCCTGTTTAAGAGCTCGCAGGGCCCCCTGTAGTCGGCAGGCGTAGTCCCTAATACTGTCACCCGGTCTCTGGAAGCACTGATAAAATGCCATCCGGAGATCCGTTTCTGTGCGGTCCTCAAAGATAGCCTGTAGCTTTAAGAGTATCGCAGGTACCGACTCCTGGTCTGTAGTGGTCCAAGTCTCTACTTCTCTCTCAGCCGCACCAGCTAACTGTCCTATTACCACTGCAGCTTTTTGCTTTTCAGTCATTGAGTACATGTCCAAAATACTACATATCTTCCGTTTAAATCCTGGCAGGGTGTCCTGGCTCGCCGCTGTACTGGGGAAGCCACTTCGCTCCAGGCATGTATGGGAGCGTTAGCGGCATGAGCGGACCACCGGGCCAGGTGAGGGCCTGCACCTCCATCCTGCACTATAACGCCAAGCGGTGGACTATTGGGGCCACTGGCGGGGGCCGCTCCGTCTGCCGGTTGCTGTGACATATTGATGCTCCCTTGGTTAATCTGAGCCTACCTCTTTCACAGGCTGCAGCGTCGCAGGCACAGCGGTGGAGACAGGACCTTTGTCGCTGGCGCTCTGATGTCAGAGCGTTCACTTCCTGTTTCACAGGACCTGCCGCCGCGTCAGAGTTGGGGGCGTGTCCAGGCAACAGCGCGCTTTTTCAGGTACGCCCCCCTTTTTCACCAGCGCCTGAGGGCGCGAATATTGCGGTAAAGATGGCATTATTATGGCGCCAAACGCAGCAAACAGTCTTTTTCACCAAACCGTTCAATATAGGCACACAGGACTCACAATTGCAAGTTTCGCATCCTGTT
>JARQOD010000006.1:12703340-12763082 GCA_033576555.1 Oophaga sylvatica | reverse complement strand
AAACAGTGGCAAATGAGAAACAGAGTCCAGCGCAGGCCCCCGGGGAACCTGGCTGTACTAACTCCAGAAGTACAGAAAACTGAGAAAGACAAAAGGAAAAACAAATGCCACAGAAATAAACAGAAAATAACTTATCTGAAAGTTGCAGGACAAAGCAGGAAGCAAGCTGACTTCCAACAGGGACAAGGAAGAAACAAGTCACCGGCAAGGATTATGGGAAGGTTGCTCACTTATATCTCCCCAGTCAGAAACACCTGATTGCCAGTCATCGTCCCCAGGTGATAGACTTCTGTTAGCCAAAGCAGCTTCATTGCTATCAGCAGCCACCAGGGGAGCCCAAATTCAGAAGTCAGATTCAGAGAGTTCACAACAGGGATCCAGGAATCAGAATCCCTGGGGTCAACCCCAGTGACCACCAAGTTATTCCCTATCCTATGTGTAGACGATAACTTGAAATTTTAGAAAAAAATCCTTTAATGACAGCCTACTTCACCAAGACCGCATGGCCATCTATTACGAATGAGGACCCCTCAACTCTCCACCACGTGAGAGAAGGTAAGCAGGTTGAATTTTAATGCCAATTATTATGTTCTAAGGGAGGATAAGCAGCTTCCTCCCATCTCAATAAAAAAACACATGCATGCGCGTCAGAGTCGATCATTCATGTGTATGGGGAATTCGTCAGGAATACCAATCAACTGAATGAATGCTAAAGGACACTCAAGGACGTACCACTTACCACCAGAAGCCAACTGCCACAATTTCCCCCAAAACACCATTACTCTTGTTACAAGGCTTTTCCCCCTTAATTTGAGAAGTGAATTGATGATACTAATTACCAGTAGAGGCCATGTTCACATGATGTCAGAGTCACATGCGCCAGGGGCCAAACATATCCCTAGGGCTCCATTCAGCTGACAGGTAACCGAGTGTCTCTTTGGCATGCCTGTGGCTTGTACATGTTGGCACACCTTATTTGCTGTGCTGTACAGTGTATTATAGCCTATGCAGAGGCATTCGGCACAAATATATTTAGCACGTACTATGTAAGCTTGGATGCCATGGTGTGTCTATATGGCGGCATACTGCGGCACCGATGCACAGTATGATTTGACAGAAGGCTCAGATATGACATGAATAGATGTTTTTTCATATTTCGGTAAGAAATCACCCAAAATGTTTACTAAATATTAAACCCCCAGAATATGCAAATGTGTCGCGTAAAGTTAGATAAAGTTGTCCATAGGGTGCAAATATATGTGCACATACCATGCAGTATACTGTATATACAGTGGTGCTTGAAAGCTTGTGAGTCCTCCAGACTTTCCTATATTTCTGCTGAAACTTTACTTAAAACTACATCAGATTTTTACTAAAAGCAGATAAAGAAAAGCAAAGAAATAAGTCAATAACTGCATCTAACCTTAACCGGTAATTGTTGATCAGTCCGAACATCGTCTCGGAGGAATTTTAGCCAATTTCTCCCTACAAAACAGCTTCACCTGTTATATTGGTGAACTTCAGGGCCTTGCACAACATTTCTACAGGATTAAGGTCAGGACTGTGACTCGGCCATTCCCAAAACTTTACCTGTATTCTTCTTTTGTAGAGCGACGTGTGGGCCGTGGGTCATTATCTTGCTGCATGACCCACGTTCTATCGAGATTCAGCTCACGGACAGACAATCTGACATTTTACTTTAGAAGTTACTAATACAACTCAGAATTCATTGTTCCATCGATGATGGCCCAGATGCAGCACAACTGGCCCAAACCCTTATAGAGATGCTCGACTTCACCATTCACTTCCATTATGCTTGCTACTCGAGTCGAGCCCGTCCTAGTGTCCGATTCGAGTACCGAGCACTCGAGCCTTTCCCTGCTCGATCAACGCTATCAGAGAGCTCTCGTTTGATCTCATCGATACACAAAACATTGTCCCAATAGCCTTCAGGCTTGTCCAGGGGATCATTATTAAACTGCAGACGACAGCAGTGTTGTGATTGGGACTTGGGAGCAGTGGCTTTCTCCTTCAATCCTGCCTTATGCACCATTGTTGAGTGTAGACTTGATGCTGGACTCATGAATATTGGCAACTGTGAGAGACCTTTAGTTTCTTAGATGCTACCTTGGGTTTCTTTGTGATCTTGCAGTTTATTATAGGAGTGATCAATGTTGATGTACCACAGGTGGAGGAGTGTAATACACGGTGTTGAATTGCCTCCATTTTTGTAAAAATATGACTAGCTGTGGACTGGTAGAGTCCAAACATTTTAGAGATGGTTTTGTAACATTTTTTTAGCAGGTTACCTATCAACGACTCTGATTCTGTGATCCTCGGGAATCTATTTTGTTAACGCCATGATAAACTTCTGACTTTGATAGATCTCTGTACTAAAATAAGTAAACAGGTCACCCGCTCACACCTGATTGTCATCCCATTGACCGAAAACACCAAACTCTAATTTCACCTTCAAATTATCTGCTAATTCCAATGCTCTGTACAAGAAGACAGAATTAGCCACTGAGCTCACTAACTGGCTGGAGTTCAGTTTTTTGGTCAGGGCCGGCGTCAGCACCCGGCGCACCCGGGCTAGTGCCGGGGCCCTGAGCAGGCAGGGGGCCCACTTACAGGCGGGGACACCGGCATGCTATGGGGGCCCAGTGCCTGTGTCAGTAAAGGGGGCCCGTGCCTCGAGCAGAGCAGCGGCCAGTGAGGAGAGGTGAGTATTCCATTTTTTATTTTTTTTTATGTTTGGCTCAATGTATGGAGACCATCATATGGGGCCCATCATACACTGGAGTATCATATATGGGGCCCATCATACACTGAAGTATCATATATGGCGCCCATCATACACTGGAGCATCATATATGGGGCCCATCATACACTGGAGCATCATATATGGGGCCCATCATACACTGGAGCATCATATACGGAGCATTACACGGGGCCTATCATACACTGAAGCATCATATATGGGGCCCATTATATATGGAGCATTATATGAGGCCAATCATACACTGGAGTATCATATATGGGGCCCATCATACACTGGAGTATCATATATGGGGCCCATCATACACTGGAGTATCATATATGGGGCCCATCATACACTGGAGTATCATATATGGGGCCCATCATACACTGGAGTATCATATATGGGGCCCATCATACACTGGAGTATCATATATGGGGCCCATCATACACTGGAGTATCATATATGGGGCCCATCATACACTGGAGTATCATATATGGGGCCCATCATACACTGGAGTATCATATATGGGGCCCATCATACACTGGAGCATCATATACGGAGCATTACACGGGGCCTATCATACACTGGAGCATCATATATGGGGCTCATCATACACTGGAGTATCATATATGGGGCCCATCATACACTGGAGTATCATATATGGGGCCCATCATACACTGGAGCATCATATACGGAGCATTACACGGGGCCTATCATACACTGGAGCATCATATATGGGGCCCATTATATATGGAGCATTATATGAGGCCAATCATACACTGGAGTATCATATATGGGGCCCATCATACACTGGAGTATCATATATGGGCCCATCATACACTGGAGTATCATATATGGGGCCCATCATACACTGGAGCATCATATATGGGGCCCATCATACACTGGAGTATCATATATGGGGCCCATCATACACTGGAGTATCATATATGGGGCCCATCATACACTGGAGTATCATATATGGGGCCCATCATACACTGGAGTATCATATATGGGGCCCATCATACACTGGAGTATCATATATGGGGCCCATCATACACTGGAGTATCATATATGGGGCCCATCATACACTGGAGCATCATATACGGAGCATTACACGGGGCCTATCATACACTGGAGCATCATATATGGGGCTCATCATACACTGGAGTATCATATATGGGGCCCATCATACACTGGAGTATCATATATGGGGCCCATCATACACTGGAGCATCATATACGGAGCATTACACGGGGCCTATCATACACTGGAGCATCATATATGGGGCCCGTTATATATGGAGCATTATATAATATTATAATTATTATATATATAAGGGGGTTTGAACTTTTTTCTATATACTTATATACTGAAATATCATAGAAATGCAGGATATAGTGAAAATAAAATGTCCCAAACGTTCTGCATATCCATAATTTTCCGCAGTTTTTGCAATGTTCTCCGGTTGCTAAATGGTAAATGGAATTATCTCCGGCTTTTTTTGTCATCTCTAAATATAGCAGGATTAGATCACAGTCTGACAGGTTTTTTGCACAGATTGCTCTTCTGGAATAACAGTCTTAAAGTAAAGTTATTTTCTTACATAGAAAAATTCATCAAATTCAGGCTATTCTCCTATAAATAAATGTTCCATGTAGATCTGGGCTCCGGAAAGAAGCCGAGGTTATCGGTTAAAAATATGGAGAGAATGAGAAGAAATAAGACAAGGAAATCAGAGGGAAAGAGTCTTTAGAAAATGCCTGATATTTTATATAAAAAAAAAAAATTTAAACTTGAGTTTTTGAACATTTTTTGTAGTGATTTTTTTAATTCTTCATATCATGATCTGTATTTAAAAATGAAAAATTAGAAACCTTGCAAATTTTACAAGTGGTCACTGCGACTGTTCATCACTCATATTTCTTGTTTCAGGAAAATCACATGTACCGTATATTAGCAGCAAAAGACTGAGACTTAAAAACCATGGGCTCAGTTCATCGGGAACTGTCAAGCCAGAATTCTGGCATCAAAGCTCTGAAAAATCTCAAAATTTAAGCGCAACTCGGAGTCGTTTCTAAATTTTACGACTTTTGGCAATCCTCCCAGATCTGACTAAATGGGCAGAACTGGGGTGGGACGGGGAGCGCTGGAGAAGGATGAGCAGCTCGTCTAATTCATGATGAGTTGTGGTGTTCTGTACTGCAGAAATCTCACTCCGCTACCTGACTGGAGTGAGATTTGTGGCATAGTGCGCAGAAGTGCACAACACTCATCAGACGCTCCAGATTCATAAAGGGGCAGCACCTCCTCATGACTCAAGAGCACCTGACTGGTGAAAGCAATGCTGGCCTTGATGAATCGGGCCCTATGTTTTGTATTAAACCAAATCAAAAGAGTAAGCAAAGGTTATTGTACAGGAAGAGGAGGTGAGCTGTGATATCCCCTATTGTGAATGGTGGATGCTGTGTTATCTACTGTATATAGAGGAGATATCAGTCATTGTACAGGAGGGGAGGAGGTGAGCTGTGATATCCCCTATTGTGAATGGTGGATGCTGTGTTATCTACTGTATATAGAGGAGATATCAGTCATTGTACAGGAGGAGGTGAGCTGTGATATCACCTATTGTGAATGGTGGATCCTGTGTTATCTACTGTATATAGAGGCGTTATAATTCATTGTACAGGAGGAGGAGGTGAGCTGTGACATCACCTATTGTGAATGGTGGATCCTGTGTTATCTACTGTATATAGAGGCGTTATAATTCATTGTACAGGAGGAGGAGGTGAGCTGTGACATCATCTATTGTGAATGGTAGATCCTGTGTTATCTACTGTATATAGAGGTGTTATCAGTCATTGTACAGGAGGAAGAGGTGAGCTGTGATATCCCCTATTGTGAATGGTGGATCCTGTGTTATCTACTGTATATAGAGGAATATCAGTCATTGTACAGGAGAGAGTGAGCTGTGACATCACCTATTGTGAATGGTGGATCCTGTGTTATCTACTGTATATAGAGGTGTTATCAGTCATTGTACAGGAGGAGGAGGTGAGCTGTGACATCACCTATTGTGAATGGTGGATCCTGTGTTATCTACTGTATGTAGAGGTGTTATCAGTCATTGTACAGAGGAGGAGGTGAGCTGTGACATCACCTATTGTGAATGGTGGATGCTGTGTTATCTACTGTATATAGAGGAGATATCAGTCATTGTACAGGAGGAGGAGGTGAGCTGTGATATCCCCTATTGTGAATGGTGGATGCTGTGTTATCTACTGTATATAGAGGAGATATCAGTCATTGTACAGGAGGAGGTGAGCTGTGATATCACCTATTGTGAATGGTGGATGCTGTGTTATCTACTGTATATAGAGGAGATATCAGTCATTGTACAGAGGAGGAGGTGAGCTGTGATATCCCCTATTGTGAATGGTGGATGCTGTGTTATCTACTGTATATAGAGGAGATATCAGTCATTGTACAGGAGGAGGAGAGGTGAGCTGTGACATCACCCATTGTGAATGGTGGATCCTGTGTTATCTACTGTATATAGAGGTGTTATCAGTCATTGTACATGAGGAGGAGGTGAGCTGTGACATCACCTATTGTGAATGGTGGATCCTGTTGTGATCTACTGTATATAGAGGTGTTATCAGTCATTGTACATGAGGAGGTGAGCTGTGACATCACCTATTGTGAATGGTGGATGCTGTGTTATCTACTGTATATAGAGGTGTTATCAGTCATTGTACAGGAGGAGGAGGTGAGCTGTGACATCACCTATTGTGAATGGTGGATCCTGTGTGATCTACTGTATATAGAGGTGTTATCAGTCATTGTACATGAGGAGGAGGTGAGCTGTGACATCACCTATTGTGAATGGTGGATCCTGTGTGATCTACTGTATATAGAGGTGTTATCAGTCATTGTACAGGAGGAGGAGGTGAGCTGTGACATCACCTATTGTGAATGGTGGATCCTGTGTGATCTACTGTATATATGAGGTGTTATCAGTCATTGTACATGAGGAGGAGGTGAGCTGTGACATCACCTATTGTGAATGGTGGATCCTGTGTTATCTACTGTATATAGAGGTGTTATCAGTCATTGTACATGAGGAGGAGGTGAGCTGTGACATCACCTATTGTGAATGGTGGATCCTGTGTTATCTACTGTATATAGAGGTGTTATCAGTCATTGTACAGGAGGAGGAGGTGAGCTGTGATATCCCCTATTGTGAATGGTGGATGCTGTGTTATCTACTGTATATAGAGGTGATATCAGTCATTGTACAGGAGGAGGAGGTGAGCTGTGATATCCCCTATTGTGAATGGTGGATCCTGTGTTATCTACTGTATATAGAGGTGATATCAGTCATTGTACAGGAGGAGGAGGTGAGCTGTGATATCCCCTATTGTGAATGGTGGATGCTGTGTTATCTACTGTATATAGAGGTGATATCAGTCATTGTACAGGAGGAGGAGGTGAGCTGTGATATCCCCTATTGTGAATGGTGGATGCTGTGTTATCTACTGTATATAGAGGAGATATCAGTCATTGTACAGGAGGAGGAGGTGAGCTGTGACATCACCTATTGTGAATGGTGGATCCTGTGTGATCTACTGTATATAGAGGTGTTATCAGTCATTGTACATGAGGAGGAGGTGAGCTGTGACATCACCTATTGTGAATGGTGGATCCTGTGTTATCTACTGTATATAGAGGTGTTATCAGTCATTGTACATGAGGAGGAGGTGAGCTGTGACATCACCTATTGTGAATGGTGGATCCTGTGTTATCTACTGTATATAGAGGTGTTATCAGTCATTGTACAGGAGGAGGAGGTGAGCTGTGACATCACCTATTGTGAATGGTGGATCCTGTGTGATCTACTGTATATAGAGGTGTTATCAGTCATTGTACATGAGGAGGAGGTGAGCTGTGACATCACCTATTGTGAATGGCGGATGCTGTGTTATCTACTGTATATAGGGGTATTATCAGTCATTGTACAGGAGGAGGAGGTGAGCTGTGACATCACCTATTGTGAATGGCGGATCCTGTGTTATCTACTGTATATAGAGGTGATATCAGTCATTGTACAGGAGGAGGAGGTGAGCTGTGATATCCCTATTGTGAATGGTGGATCCTGTGTTATCTACTGTATATAGAGGTGATATCAGTCATTGTACAGGAGGAGGAGGTGAGCTGTGACATCACCTATTGTGAATGGTGGATCCTGTGTTATCTACTGTATATAGAGGTGTTATCAGTCATTGTACAGGAGGAGGATGAGCTGTGATATCCCCTATTGTGAATGGTGGATCCTGTGTTATCTACTGTATATAGAGGTGATATCAGTCATTGTACAGGAGGAGGAGGTGAGCTGTGATATCCCCTATTGTGAATGGTGGATGCTGTGTTATCTACTGTATATAGAGGTGATATCAGTCATTGTACAGGAGGAGGAGGTGAGCTGTGATATCCCCTATTGTGAATGGTGGATCCTGTGTTATCTACTGTATATTGAGGTGATATCAGTCATTGTACAGGAGAGGAGGTGAGCTGTGATATCCCCTATTGTGAATGGTGGATGCTGTGTTATCTACTGTATATAGAGGTGATATCAGTCATTGTACAGGAGGAGGAGGTGAGCTGTGATATCCCCTATTGTGAATGGTGGATGCTGTGTTATCTACTGTATATAGAGGTGTTATCAGTCATTGTACAGGAGGAGGAGGTGAGCTGTGACATCACCTATTGTGAATGGTGGATCCTGTGTTATCTACTGTATATAGAGGTGTTATCAGTCATTGTACAGGAGGAGGAGGTGAGCTGTGACATCACCTATTGTGAATGGTGGATCCTGTGTTATTTACTGTATATAGAGGTGTTATCAGTCATTGTACAGGAGGAGGAGGTGAGCTGTGACATCACCTATTGTGAATGGTGGATCCTGTGTTATCTACTGTATATAGAGGTGTTATCAGTCATTGTACAGGAGGAGGAGGTGAGCTGTGACATCACCTATTGTGAATGGTGGATCCTGTGTTATCTACTGTATATAGAGGTGTTGTCAGTCATTGTACAGGAGGAGGAGGTGAGCTGTGATATCACCTATTTGAATGGTGGATCCTGTGTTATCTACTGTATATAGAGGTGTTATCAGTCATTGTACAGGAGGAGGAGGTGAGCTGTGACATCACCTATTGTGAATAGTGGATCCTATGTTATCTACTGTATATAGAGGTGTTATCAGTCATTGTACAGGAGGAGGAGGTGAGCTGTGATACCACCTATTGTGAATGGTGGATCCTGTGTTATCTGCTGTATATAGAGGTGTTATCAGTCATTATACAGAAGGAGGAGGTGAGCTGTGACATCACCTATTGTGAATGGTGGATCCTGTGTTATCTGCTGTATATAGAGGTGTTATCAGTCATTATACAGGAGGAGGAGGTGAGCTGTGACATCACCTATTGTGAATGGTGGATCCTGTGTTATCTGCTGTATATAGAGGTGTTATCAGTCATTATACAGGAGGAGGAGGTGAGCTGTGACATCACCTATTGTGAATGGTGGATCCTGTGTTATCTACTGTATATAGAGGTGTTATCAGTCACTGTACAGGAGGAGGAGGTGAGCTGTGACATCACCTTTTGTGAATGGTGGGTTCTATGATATCAGCTGTGTATACATGTGTTATCAATCATTGTTATCCTGAGAGATATAATAATAAAACTACTGACAGGTCCTCTGTATACAATAGGAGACACAAGTCAAAAAGTTTCAGTTGCAAATGTGAAAATTGGAAGATTTGTAATTTTTGGGAGCAAATTTGTCAGCACTATTTCCAAAATGTCAGGACACTCCTGGTAAAATTCGGAACAGTTGGCAAGTACGGATACCCATTATCTAAGGCGGTCTAGGTTGGTTAAAGGGTAATTAATACATAGTTATAGGGTGGTTTAGTGGTTAAAGAGGTTCTCCCATAATAAGGTAATAAAGTTGTTGAGATTTGCTTATAGCAGTCTGGGCAGCATGTGGGTCACAATACAACCCCATTCACTAAAATTGCACTGCAGTGTCGTGGCTGCATAGCAGAATCTTTGGCCTCGTGTTGTGTGTCATGACCAGATGGGAATAAATGTTCACTCATCCATTTCGAGAGTGTGAACCAATTTTGTGCCAAGATCAGTGGAAAAGGGGCTGTGAATGTGCCGCTCCCCTATTAACGTGATTCCTAACTTGCCAAGCAAGCATGCATGGAGAGAACTGCAAATGGAAGCAGCATCTCCTGCACCTTTATGGGATATATTGTATATTTGCTCGAAATTTCCCAGATGCAACAACCCCTTTATGAAACAACAATTTATTGTTGCATCGTTGTTACATGCTGCAATCCACAGGACTCAGATTAGACGCGATAATGTCTTTCATAAAGGACATTCTTAACTATAGCATGTGTCATCAGGGTATACACGAATACTAGAAAAGTAGAATGGAATAATCACATTACTAAGAATGTAGCAAATAATTACAGATATTTATAAAACAAAGTTCTCATAAATAGAAACATTGTGCAAAATGATATTAATAAATATACAACAGATCTTTTATCTTATAGACCTCGGGGGGAACCCTAGTGTCTAACTGCAAAATCCAAGAGGCTTTCATACTCTCAAGATGCCTCTTCCAATTGTGAAGGACTAAATTAAGAAAGATCAAAACTGAATGCTCTATTTTGTGGTTTATGAGATAAATTCTGTTAATTAACAAGGCTATAGTTCCTGGCCGATATAAAGAAGTAGAGTAAAGGTTATGGGCTGTAATAAAACCAGACCGCTCCAGTTTGGACAAGATATAAGATACTCTGAAGAATAAGTATGCTATTGTTCCCTTCTATGGTCACGTGGATATGACCACATATGTAGTTTCCAGTCTTCCTGTATTTTCATTGGTTAAAATACAGTGTGGTTTTATACTATTGGTTGAAGTACAAACTCACTAAATACTATAAAAGATGATGATGTAATACATGGGATAGGAATCTGTTTCGATTCTCCCAGACAGAAACACGTCTCCGCTTGAGTTATTTCTGTTGCTAGCAACGTTCTGTGAATTAATTTGGAAATCACTAGGTCAACCGTGAAGGGTCACTTAGATCCTACCTCAACACAATCACTATCCAACACTTATTGGTTTTTGTACTGGAAACAGTCCTGAAGTGGTTAAAACTTTGTTTATACTGTATATTGTGAAAAAGGGGTGAATATTGCTATCCATTACATGGCTCCATTTCACAGTCTTTTCTGACCCAAACATAAAGCCTCATAGAACCCACAGTCGGTCCGACTATTGTGTCGGTAACTTTGCAGGTGTGCGGGGTTGTAATGTCTGACTCTGCTCATTTCTGATAACCCCTTTAAAACGACCCACCGTCTTCAGAAGCGGAAGGGCAGAGGTGTCTTCCCATAGTGGGGTTGTTTTGCCATTGCATTGGCTTTTTAGGACATGAAGAGAAGGGACCACAGAGTGGAGGAAACTGAGCTCACAGCCACATTAGGGCACCCGGTATGGTTACTGGAGGAGCCATCTCATCAATAAGGAAGACTCTTTGAGTTTACATTTAGATAATTTCTCCAATTTAGACCTTGGGGAAACCTTTCAGCTTTATATTATTAGTATTATTTTGCATTTTTCATGCACACACTGATAATCATAGTGTAGGAGGCAAACCATGCAAACACTGACACAACACCTATTCTCTGGAAAGGTAGTAATTGTTAGATAGGTGTAGGTCCCACCTCTTGGACCACCAACAATCACCAGTATGAGGGTCTTGCTTCCATAATTCTCCATGGTTCTCACCTGGCTGCAGAGGGACCTAATAGAACATCTAATCGCGAATGTGCCAGAAACGCTCAGCTATTTACGGCACTCATGCTCAACGTTTCCAATGACTTACATAGACGTAAAAGCTTTTATGATGCCAAAAATGTTTAACAACCCTGAATCGTTTATGGTAGTTCCTCATCTGTAAATCATCCTAAAAATGTCCAAGTTACTAAAAGGAGTTTCCACATTGTCTCGTGTAATGATTTATCCTACATCTACAATATATCACGTACAGTGGAAAGAGGCAACACCTGTGAGGACTGGTTAGATAGTGTAAAGTGTATCTGTATCTACTTCCACATGTAAAGTTCTTGAATGTGGACCCTCATGTCACTGTGATTTCATGGTAGGAACAGATGCAATGGCAACTGTGAAGATATGAGGTTGTGGGTTGTAATAATCACCTAGGCAGGTTAACAATACAACTATTTTTTATCCCTTACATCCATGGTCTTACAACAATTCCGAGTAGACGGTCACAATACAATGTGCTCAGTCCACAAGATCCCAACCCGGGATCAGTAGTTCCACTGATCCCGGTACCAGGTGATACCCATTGTCTCCCAACTTTTAGTTGTCCCACAGCTTTTGGTATCTCCCGCCAGTATAGTCTGCAGTTACAACCTATGTTCCTCCAGACAACAGGTATCATGACCGTAGCACGTGTGTCACACTCCGGCCAGCAACAACAGTTTTTAGAATAGTTCCTCAAATCCAGACGACAGATCCCATGACCATAGCATGTGTAACCAGCTCCAGACGGCAACCGATCTCCAACCTCTATAGGCCATCCATACCTGGATACCGGGACCCCAGCAAAAGACCCCCACCCCTCGACGTCACTGCACCAACTCCTCATTAAACATGTGGCTTATTATTCAACCTCTCCTGGGATTAGCCCCCTGGTTAGGCAGAAGTGTTCACACCCTTCATTAAACATTTGCTTTTAGCTCAAAGAATGAAGAGTAGGCCAGAAGCCCTGTCTCCAGCCTGTCCGCAGGGCTGTGCACTAGGCTTGCCCCCCGCAGAGAGGAACAAAGACACACATGTCCCCACCAGATGCAGGACAGAAATGCTAATGTAGGCCTTATGTATACATGAGATGCCGCCTGCATGTCCTCCTCTGGTGAGACTGAACACTCTCCAGGGGAGATCCGTGCACCCCAGACTGACGAGCAAGCAAATCGCCAATAAGCACAACAATAAGATCAACATATCGGCGCTCCATGCTGGAAAAACTCCATGGCCAGCTCCTCACAGCAGCATTCTTGGGGCTGATCCAAATACTGCAACAAGCCCATAACTTAATCAGCCCTGACTGTACACTTATGCAAAAAATATGGCTTCCTTGCTACTAAAAAGCACATTAAGCAGGTTTTTTTGCAATGGGGTCCAGTTTAATTTTTTTTTGTGTATATAGCGCCAGCAGCTCTGTACAATTCAGAGGGTACATGTACAAACAATATCAGACATTGCAAACTAAGACATCATTCAACCCTATAAACAGTAGAAGTGAGAGTCCTGCTACAGGTTTACAGTCTATAAGGAAGTACAGACGACACAAAAAGTAAGAAAGTGCTTGTTACGAGTGGTCCAGCCAACTTTCTAATAAATAAGATGCACGAATCCCTTTCTTCTAGTCCTCTCCTATTCACAGAGGTGGCCTCATATACATCAGCATTTACAGCAGCACATCACATTATAGACTGACAATGCCACGATTATTAAGAGGGTGTAAGGCAAAGTAAATACATGAAAAAAGGAAGTGTTCTGGTCAGGGACTAATTAATACACAATACTTCCCTGTCTGACAGCTGGATAACTATATTCTTACAGTTTACTAAACAAACACAGCTACCCGACAGGTACAAATACATCCTGTTCGGTTTACTATGGATTTGTAGGCTCTCTGTCCTAGAAATGAGATGGTCCTGATCAGAAAACTGCAACATACAAAAATAGGTGGATTGCTAATATTCACCTGGCTTTACTGAAACCCATCTGAGACCGACACCACACATTGTGAAGGCTACAAGAAAATGTAGTTTTTATAAATGCAATGTTAAGCAACTTTCTAAATAGTATTTATTCAAACTTTTCTACCATCTCCCTTATCTTAGTGTTAGAGATGTCAATAGGGAGGGGGATATGGTTTTACACAGATCTGCAGTGGAGAGGAGAGAAAGCATGAACAGTCTCAGGGAGGGCAGAGAAATCCGGCTGTAGGAAAGCATGAAAGGACGTGATGAGGAAACCTTAAAGACATACAGAAAGTTTTGAACACTGTGGACAGCTGGAAGTGAATCAAGTTTTAATTACTATATGTAAGAAGTTAAACATTTCTAATATACTTTATGGCCTCTATTCATTAAGAGTTAGATATAAAACTTTTTGAAATTGCGCAGCTTTTGGCTTCTTTACGCCAGTTCTGGGCCAGCTCTGATAATTTTTTTTTGAAAAACGTGAACAGTGCACAGCATGGAGGGAGCAAATTCATCATAATTTAGGAGATAAGAATGCTACAGCTACATACTCGAATCCATAACTGAAGTATTTTTTTTGTTGTGGTGTAGCTGAATGATGTGCAAATTTCATTAGGAGATGCACATATCTTAATAAATTTGGCGCATCTTACTTTTCATCCAGACCAGAACACAGAATGCCGGTCTTGATAGATTGAGGACTATGCTTCAGTTTCTCACCAACTAACTAGTACAATTATTCATGTACTGGTGGTTACATTCAGTAATCCTGTACACAACTAGTCATCTCAACTGAAAAGTTGGTACAACTGTATCCAGTCTAGAGAATGCTCTATGAACTGAACATCCTGGACTCAGCACTGATACATTGTAGCAAACCAGCAGAAAGACTTGAGCATCAGCTGCTGATGTGTTAGCTCTTAGAGTACTGCCTAGAACATTTTCTTTTTAGATCACATTCTCTCCTCCATACCGATGCCCTGCTTTTCCATGCTACATTTATCACCTCTTGGATGAAGCTTCCATGAATTCCTAGCCTGGTCCACCACCACTCTTTGTTGGACCTTGAGTCCAGTGGTGATGCCTCCACCCATGAGAGCACTGCAGCCAATCTCAAGGGCAGTAGTTGTCACACTGCTGCAATGCAGTTAGATGCAAGCTCCACTAGATGGCAATAGAGTGGAGGGAGGACTTCACACAGCAAGAGCAGACCTGCAACGTAGCAGCGAGGCCACTACCAGGTGGCAGCGGAATAGTCAACAAGCCGGGTCGATATTAGTCTGTAGCTCAGTACTAAAGGAATAGACAAGCACAGAGTCAAAAATAAGCCAAATGCGTCAGTACCGGTCAGGAGCGGATATGACAAAGACAAAGCACAAAACAGCAGGTCAGGGTCCAAGCCAAGTCATAACCAGGGAGTCAATACACGAAAGGGGAAAACAGAGACAGGACAGGAAGAGGGAATAAACAGACATGGGTTCAGTCAGCAAGCAGCAGCAGGACAAATCAGGGCAAACGGAGTCAGCTACACACGCCGTAGGCAGAAACTATAACTGACACCGCCTGCAGGATGCAGCGGAGATAAACAGCAAACTTGAAACCAGATTGAGGCTGAGAAAATAAACCCCTGACATGAGCAGACCGGGAAAAGGGGAAAACAGGACTCAAAACCCGGTCTGGATCATGACAGTAGTCACACAGAAGACATCATCATAAGTCAAGGTTTTTCGAAGACCATCAAAAGAACAGGCAAGGGAGCCATTGAAGTGCCAGAGTTGACGAGTAGATAGGGTGGTCTTTTGACTCATGTCCTATTGTTGGAGTTTCAGTAGCACAACATTCATCTGTCCCATAGTAATCTCTGTGTTGTCGTCCGAATATAAACTTACTAAGCCAGTGCCAGGCGCAGGAGGTTCCTCTCGGCTTCAGCAAACACAGAAACATCTCCTGGAGGGATTAATTATGCGTGTAAATATGAGAAGGCGTAGATTACATTTTGTTTTTGTGTTAAGTAAATAATGAGCAGAAGCGTCACCATAAAATGTATAAAAATATTACAAAAATTTAATGAATTAATTATAAAAAAAATCCAAAAATTAAAATTTTGGGAATATTATGAATTCCTAAAGTACCACTATACCCCAAAGATATATAACTTGTTATAAGTCATTTCCAACTGGACAGTACTGCTGGTAAATAATGCTTGGAATGAAGAGGAATAATTACATAAAGTCCAAAATAATAATTCCACAATTTACATCATGTTTCCACTTCTGGGAACTTTCAGATATGTTCAATGCTGTTCTCTGCAGCTAGATTCAATTTAAATTTTATTTTAGTAAGTTGAGCACATTTGCTGTTGTCCACATACTAAAACCTAAAATATGTACAATTTTGAAAAAAAGGCTTTAAAAAAAATAAATAGAACTAAGAAGGTTTACAGATCACATTGATTAAAAAAAAAACAGCTGCAAAAACCCTTGTTTGCGATGGAAGACCTTTTAGTAGTAACCGTGTAATACTTTATTTTGCCAGTGGGGGTGCTGAACGGAAATTGGACTTCTGCTAGTATCAGGTCCCTTCAGATCCTATGATAAACTGTTTCTTCAGGATCCTTCCAATAAATGATTGTGAATAACCCATTTAAATATGACGGAAGTGGTAACAAACTTTGAGTTTTTCAAAAACTTTCTAGGAGAAAAGTAACATATCACTTAACCGGTGGCGATATGAAGATTGAGTCATTAGGACAACATGTTCCTAATTAGTGCTTTCTAGCCTGCACTAATTAAGAACACAAGTATGTCCACAGAATATAACATCACCCTTGCTGCTCATCTGCTGTTTTACTCAGAAACAGTTTGGGAGATTCATGACATAAACATGGATCCTGAAAGACAAAAATAACCTAATTATTGCAAAGGCTTTAAGGGCTGTCTTTCAAAGTGTCGTCATTGATCGACTGACAAGACCTTTTTGCCAGTGTTGTAATGAGGGTATGGCAGAAGGACATGAATACAGCTCCTACAATACTGCCCCCTATGTACAAGAATGTAACTACTATAATACTGCTCCTACGTACAAGAATATAACTACTATAATACTGCCCCCTATGTACAAGAATGTAACTACTATAATACTGCTCCTATGTACAAGAATATAACTACTATAATACTGCCCCTATGTACAAGAATATAACTACTATAATACTGCTCCTATGTACAGGAATATAACTAATAGAATACTGCCCCTATGTACAAGAATATAACTACTATAATACTGCTCCTATGTACAAGAATATAACTACTATAATACTGCCCCTATGTACAAGAATATAACTACTATAATACTACCCCTATGTACAAGAATATAACTACTATAATACTGCCCCCATGTACAAGAATATAACTACTATAATACTGCTCCTATATACAAGAATATAACTACTATAATACTGCCCCTATGTACAAGAATATAACTACTATAATACTACCCCCTATGTACAAGAATATAACTACTATAATACTGCTCCTATATACAAGAATATAACTACTATAATACTGCTCCTATATACAAGAATATAACTACTATAATACTGCTCCTATATACAAGAATATAACTACTATAATGCTGCCCTATGTACAAGAATATAACTACTATAATGCTGCCCTATGTACAAGAATATAACTACTATAATGCTGCCCCCTATGTCCAAGAATATAACTACTATAATACTGCTCCTATGTACAAGAATATAACTACTATAATACTGCCTCCATATGTACAAAATATAACTACTATAATACTGCTCCTATGTACAAGAATATAACTACTATAATACTGCCCCCATGTACAAGAATATAACTACTATAATACTGCTCCTATATACAAGAATATAACTACTATAATACTGCCCCCTATGTACAAGAATATAACTACTATAATACTACCCCCTATGTACAAGAATATAACTACTATAATACTGCTCCTATATACAAGAATATAACTACTATAATACTGCTCCTATATACAAGAATATAACTACTATAATGCTGCCCCTATGTACAAGAATATAACTACTATAATGCTGCCCCTATGTACAAGAATATAACTACTATAATGCTGCCCCTATGTCCAAGAATATAACTACTATAATACTGCCCCTATGTACAAGAATATAACTACTACAATACTGCTCCTATGTATAAGAATATAACTACTATAATACTGCTCCTATATACAAGAATATAACTACTATAATGCTGCCTCCTATGTCCAAGAATATAACTACTATAATACTGCTCCTATGTACAAGAATATAACTACTATAATACTGCTCCTATGTACAAGAATATAACTACTATAATACTGCTCCTATGTACAAGAATATAACTACTATAATACTGCTCCTATATACAAGAATATAACTACTATAATACTGCTCCTATGTACAAGAATATAACTACTATAATACTGCTCCTATGTACAAGAATATAACTACTATAATACTGCTCCTATATACAAGAATATAACTACTATAATACTGCTCCTATGTACAAGAATATAACTACTATAATACTGCTCCTATATACAAGAATATAACTACTATAATACTGCTCCTATTACAAGAATATAACTATATAATACTGCCCTATGTACAAGAATATAACTACTATAATGCTGCCCCTATATACAAGAATATAACTACTATAATACTGCTCCTATGTACAAGAATATAACTACTATAATACTGCTCCTATATACAAGAATATAATTACTATAATACTGCTCCTATATACAAGAATATAACTACTATAATACTGCCCCTATGTACAAGAATATAACTACTATAATGCTGCCCCCTATATACAAGAATATAACTACTATAATACTGCTCCTATGTACAAGAATATATCTACTATAATACTGCCCCTATGTACAAGAATATAACTACTATAATACTGCCCCCTATGTACAAGAATATAACTACTATAATACTGCCCCTATGTACAAGAATATAACTACTATAATACTGCCCTATATACAAGAATATAATTACTATAATACTGCTCCTATATACAAGAATATAACTACTATAATACTGCCCCTATGTACAAGAATATAACTACTATAATGCTGCCCCTATGTACAAGAATATAACTACTATAATACTGCTCCTATGTACAAGAATATATCTACTATAATACTGCCCCTATGTACAAGAATATAACTACTATAATACTGCCCCCTATGTACAAGAATATAACTACTATAATACTGCCTCCTATGTACAAGATTTTGCTGCCAATCTCCCTGCGGACTAGCCAGCCACGTTCTTTTTGAAGAAATTAGAAAAAATGAAGATCCCGCTCCCGATGATTTCTCCGCTTTAAGCAGTGTTTTAACATCAATTTTGTTTCTTCCTGGGATTCACCTAGACCCGTGTTGCATCCTATGCATGAGCAGAAATAGCAGCAGAGGTGAGTGATGAGCATCATGGTTTGTTATTTTTATTATTCTAGACTGGTTTCATTGCAGATTTTCGCTTTGCCTCTGAAGCCAGGAGGGATGTTTTACAATAAAGCTGCAATTTCTTGGCAACACATATTGACATGCTGCAGATAAAAAAAAATACAGCAGATCAATCTCCAGCAAGGAAATTACCAGCACGGTGTGACTGGGAATTAGCTTTGCTGGTACTGTGTCTTCAAAGATCCAAATCAAAAATCTTCAACATCTCTGTAACGTTTGCCATGTGAATATCCCGTAACGTCATGTCAGTATAACTTCTCACTTTTTATTTCACATCTTATTTTGGCTAAAAAAAAAAAAAAAAAGGCCTATAAAAACTAAAGCAAAAGTGCACAATCTGAAAAATTACTTGTCTTGTTACCGGGAAGAAGAAGCAAAAACTAGAATCCATTTTGCCCTTTGACGGGTTGAAACAATGTCAACATGGATTATATATTATACAAAACTACACACAAAAAAAAAATGGAAATGAGATTCTGAGGTCTCTAGTCTGGCGGCCATGGACTACCAATGTGTAGCGGGGTCCCGAAAATCTATTTTGCTCAACTCTACTTCTGAGCCTCCTCCTTCCTCCAAACCAACGATTTACAGGCTAGCGCTGGCAGCAATTCTTCGACAAGTTGCATAACTCTGATTAAAGTTATTGGGGTCTAAGTTGCATACTGTACATCTTCCAACCAAAAGTTCAACAATGAATTTTTTTTGCGACAGGTGCTTTGTAGCTACGGAAGAATGCAACGCAACACGGCCCCATCAATAATCAGATGTTGGGTCGAAATTCAACGCCACAATTTTCATGTCAACAGACTTCCAAAAGGTTGTTTAGATGAGCTGTGCCCCTCTAAACAATTGATTGACAGGGTGTCCACACTCTTTAAAGGGGCTGTCCAAGGCTTAGATGTTGATGATCCACTCTTACGTGAGATCATCCGGCACCCCACCGATCAGCTATTTGCAGCTCCCTTCAAGGTTGAATGTACCCACAGCCGAAATAGCATAGCTCTGTACTGTAGTGACCTTTTTGGGACTGCAACTTAGCTACTGTTGAAGTGAATGGGAACTGAGCTGCAGTACCTAAGAACGGACACTATGCTGTGTACAGAGCAGTGCAGTACCCAGTACATTCGGCCGCCACAGGAACTGGTGTAACAAGGTGGCACGGGGTGGTAGTCATGGGCGAGTCCACTAGGTCACAGTCAGTGAGCACCCCGACCCTTGCACATGAAAAGACAGTTCAAGTCCCAGCCCCATGGCAGAATTGGTTACCTCTGACACACGGCTGTCCGCCATACTGGAACGGCATCCTCTGGATGCAGCACACGTCACACTTCGGTTCCAACAGTGGCAAAACTTTAATAACGATAAGGAAGAAGAGATAATAATTCCTGAGCTGTCCCTAGGCAAAGATGCAGCTTCATCAGCAACGGCTGCAGCAGCAGACGCATCAGCTCCCAATCAGCTCCTACGAGCTAACAGTCTCTTGGTGGGCTCTCGCACAGTCCTTGTGCCCGTTCCTGCTGCCCAGTAATCCATGACAGCCTGTATGCCCCAGCCGGAGGGTCCCCTCTGTCCCAGACAGGGACACACGTCCTGCCTGGGCTCTGACTGTTCCTTTGAGGCTGCTGATCCAGCCCCCTTAGTTAACCTCTTGCTATCCCTAATGTTAACATGTTCATTACAACACAGTATATGCAATACAAGGGCATCACACAGTACACATAGCATTAATAAAACAGTAAAACATAGGCCGACTATCAGGGCACCGCATGGGGCACTTATGCCCGATGTATAGGAGAGCACTGAGGGTCTCCGCCACCTCCTTACACCCTTCCTCCTAAAATATGGTCATCCCCGACCATAACGGCTCCTGAAACAAAAAGGGTAACCTAGTCCATAAAGACATAAAACCACGATGCAGTTCATAAAACATACTCAGTCTCAGGGGGTCCATCTGACCCTGGTCCCCAGGTTCCTGGAACTCCTGTAAACATACAGGCTCGATGGCCACTTAACACAGTTCCCATAGTACTGACTCGGCTCACACCTCGGGTTCTCCTGACCAGCTTCTCCCCCTCCCTTCTTTGACCGGATCACGGGCCTATTAACAAATTGGTGCACTGCGCTTAACAGGGGCTAGTACAAGGTTAGAATGGGGTAGAGTTCCATGTTAAAAAAGTTCAGTCTTTGCAGCAGCTGAACGCACAGTTCCTGACAACCTCCTTACACCAGAACCCGCTGATCAGTGTCAAACCCTCACTAATCTGATAATGATGACCTGTCACAAGGATAAGTCCTGGATAACCCCTTTAAAAGTAGGTAATATATTTTTTTTAATTTCTGAAATCCCCCTTTAAATGAAGCCCATACTGTAATGGAGAACTTGTAAATCTAGTAGTAGGAGCCCAAGCAGTCATTACACGGGGTGTGGCTCCTCACTGCGCCCTGCACAGACCTGGGACATCTCCCGTACACAGACACATTGAGTAATATTTACAGAGATGAAAATGTCATTTTGTTGCCATTACAGTTAATGAGGTAATACGGCAATGACAAATAACGAACCAAATGGGATTATAATGCAATCTCTCCTGTAGGATACCGATAAAAGATGAGCTCCACATCTACTTAAAAAGGATCCTTGGGTTCTCAAGACGTGTCATCTTTTCTTAGTACTCTGCATTGTACGGTTCCTCCATTACTCCTCCTGGAAATGTTTGATTACGTTTTTTAGCGGATACTACAGATCAGCTCCATTAATTTAATTAGGTGCATATCTGCAGTACTCAGCTGCCATTAAACATTGTGATGGAACGTGGCGTTCTTGTTCTGGCCAATGCTTGCGCTGCCAGCTGATCGTGGAGGGGATAGGTGTCAACCCCCACCTGTGGTCTACCTAAAGGTCATCAATATCAGGAATAACCTTTAGGCCGGGGTCACACTTGCGTATGGCATCCGATGCGAGAGCTAATGGCTCTCGGTTCCTGCTCTGCTGCGTGCGGGAGCCGAGTGCCCTGCTACTGAGCTCCGAGCCTCTCGCACAAAGCGGATCAGAGCACAGCTGCGGAGGAGGCAGAGAAACTAATTTCTCCATCTCCTCCATTGCCGGCGTCGACGTATATCGCACAGCACTCGGATGATATCTGAGTGATGTGCACTGTGTCACTCTCATCCACAGACTTATATGGATGCAAATGCGCCGAGACTCGGCGGAGTGTTGGTGACAATCGCAGCATGCTGCGATTTCACTTGCACGTAGAATACGGCTGAGAAAAAAACGGAGATGGGAGCTGCCCCATAGATGAATACTGGTCTGAGTATTATGCAATGTTTTATCGCATATCACTTGTCTGTATTCATCGCTAGTGTGACTCCGGCCTTAAAGGGTTAATGTTTTAAATTCAGAAGTGTACCGCTTCCCTGGCCTCTCTACTTCCCACGAGGTATGATCCTGTAAGGTTCTATGTATATATTCCTGAAACTCAGTTTGTTCGTCAGCCATTTTACTTTCTGTCTTGCTGCAGCTATCTTGCCCTCAGTCAAAATGGAGTTTCCAGCTTGCATGTTCCCGCCCTGATTCTCTCCTTTGCTTCTTAAGCAGCCACAGCTGAGCAATCAGTGCTTCAGAATCTAGCCTGCAGTGAACCTGTGACTTGACTCCTGTAAGCCTTGGACCTTGTACTCCAGCTATTCCTACTGAGGAACTCTGAAGCACTTGTGGACTCTGAACCCTGCTCTTTGAAAGACCCACGTTTGCATGGACTTACGGTAACAGAGAAGAAGATCCTGAATCTGTATTGGAGAGTGATTGCTGAGCTTGGATTACTCTGGCCTGCTGTGTCTCCTGTTTCTGTGTCTGCAAACTGTGTGACTATTTCTGCCAACTTGTATGAAGTAATACAGGACTTTTCTATATCAAACCTGTGACTCCTGTGTTTTCATCGCACCCAAGCACAAGACGCTATATGAACTGTACTACATACATTACAGATCCTGAAGATTGACAATTTGGTCCGTTCAGCTGATCTGAACTGTGCGCTCTCTAATGCTGCTGACAGAGGTAACATCACCTCTGCAACATCCGATGAGAGCAGGGACACTGAAGCCGGCCAGCTTCAGAGCAGAGCTTGCAAGCTCTGTAGCCAAAATCTTACCTTGTAAACCGACCACCTCTGATAGACTGCAGAGGTGTCTGGTAACGTAGGCAATAAGCAGTAAACTACAGAATTAAAAATCCCTCCGTTCTAAAGAACAGAGAGGAATTGTGGTAAGAGGTAATTTGCAAAGTTGATACTTTTTACATGTACATGGAAATGTTGCCTATTTATGATCATTGGAAAACCACTTTAATCAAAATGTAAACTAAGGTTAGGGAGTAATCTATAACAGTATAGTATATGGAGAGGGGTGCAGTGGAAGGTCCTCTACAGTACCCGGTGAACGATATCCTGTAGTCAGCTGTATTATGACGGTTTGTAATAAATTATTAATGTCTCTTTTTTCTGGACCGACCTCTTTGTGGAATGCACAAACATGTAAGATGTGAGTTTTAATCGTTCCAGTCGGGTAAGACCAAAACACAGCAGCTCGTGTTGACAGTCAACACAGACCGGAGGTCTAGATGAAAGAAAATCCTTCTGTGTTCTGCCGTGAACGCGGAGACCAAGTACAAGCCACAAACACAGAAATGGGAACTAAGCGAAAGGCCAACTCCGCTCCGAAGCTGAAAATCATCTATGACCACCCTAATGTGACAGTGCCCCCCCATATCACACACATAAGGGACCACGAAGCTGCTTGAGTAGTTGAGGATCTGGTCATCGACTGCCGACCACAGACGAAGAAATGTCATAGAATTTCTATTTGATACAATTTAAGTTTAGTTTTTGATAACGTACAAAAAAAAATCATCAGTGAATAAAAATGAAAAAAATATAATATATAAAAATCGATGCAAAACAATGCCTAACTTTATTGTTCGATTCAGACACAATCCCTTCATATATTTGGCCATCAATAACGCAGGCATTTTTTAATTAGTTTTTCTTTTGTTCTAGGTATTATGCTTTTTGCCTGTTTTGTGGCTTTTCTCTTCCATATTGTTTTTTTTCTGCTTGAAAAATTACTGGACAACCTCTTTATTCCACACTAGCTGAAGAGCCCGGCGCTGCCCGGGCATAGTACCTAACTACGGTTAGTTATAACAAATTGTAATGATTATATCTATATACAAGTATTCAGCTTTCTCCCCATTTTGTAGATAGGGCCAAAATTGTTTGGTGATTTGGAACGTGCGGGGGTTAAAATTTCCATTCAACACATAGCCTATGATGCTCCTGGGGTTGAGATGTGCGGGCATGCAAAATTTCATGCCGTAAGTACAACGGTGCAGATTCCTATCCCGGGCCAAAATTATTTGCCGATTTGGAATGCGCGGGGTTAAAATTTCGACTCAAAACCTAGCCTATGACGCTCCCGGGGTCGAGACGTGCGGGTGTGCAAAATTTCATGCCCGTAAATGCAGATTCCTATGCCGGACATACACACAAGCATTCAGCTTTCTCCCCATTATGTAGATAGGGCCAAAATTGTTTGGCGATTTGGAACGCGCGGGGTTAAAATTTCCATTCAAAACATAGCCTAGGACTCTTTCGGGGTCGAGACGTGCGGGCATGCAAAATTTCATGCCCGTAAGTACAACGGTGCGGATTCCAATCCCGGACAAACATACCCACATACATACACACATACATACATTCAGCTTTATATATTAGATTGCATTTCTGTGGACATTTATTTAGTTTTTTTTCAATTGTTATTCTCGAATTATGTGATTCTTAGAACATGAATTAAATTACTTGTAATGTGAAATTGTAAAAAAAATTAAAATAAAAAAATTGACCAAAAATAGTAGATTGCCAAAAGCATCATTTCTTAACTCAGACCTCATTCAGACGTCACATATGAGTGTGTTTTTCACAGATACAACACATAACCCTTATAGTCTATGGGGCTGTTCGTAAGTCTATGTTATTTTGCAGACCGAGTGTCGGCCAAAAAAAAATATATATGGATACGTGCCCATTTTCTGATCGGAGTCACGGATCAAACTTGCCAATGCATTCTAAAAAAAATAATGGATAGAACATGGATTCCATCAGGGTTTCAACCTTGGAATCTTATTTTGGGGGGGATGGAATATAATAAAAATGGATTCTACACTGATGGTAAAAACGGACAAACTATCCAATAATGAATGAAATTCGGATCCAGCACGCTGATGAAAAATGGTCCCGATTCTCGTTTGCAGGGCATTGATTGATCCAAATCATGATTTAACTACTTTATAAAAAAAAAAAGGAAAGAGAAAATAAAAGTGTAACATAAGGGAAGACTTGTAACGGATTCATTATTGAAGACCGGCTTTAATAATATATAGGGGATTAGGGAACAATAGGAGCATTTGTAACTGCGCTCATTGTTAGATGGTGACAGATGTGGTCCTTGTAGAGGCGGCTCCGGGTAGAACGTTCCTTGTGTAATCCATGTACACTGTGGTGTCCACTGAAATTGTTGAGTACTGTTCTCCTGATGACTTACATCACAGCCCCCCGGAGTGACGTCCCATCGTCACGCCGCTCTCCCCCAAGCGCAGCACGGAGCTGTAATATGGCAGTAATGTTATTTATGAGCGCCCTCGGGTCCCTCTTCGATTTTTCCTCTTCGACCTTCCAACAGCTCTAAGGTTTTTTTTTGTCAATAGAGTAATTTTGGGGGGATTTTATCATTTTGGGGTCCATATGACTTTCTGATCACTTTTTTTTTTTGGACACAAAACTACCACCATCTCATTTTCATTTTTTTCCCTCCATTTTGTCATTCACTGTGTTGGACCATAAACTGCAGTACTGTACAAATATGGCTGATACCACGGCTAAAATGACAATGCCGTCTGCACTCCACAACTGGGCGTTGGAAGGGACACATTCCCACCTTTCCCATTCTTTTAAAAGTCGCTGTCACGAGTGACCCTGGCATCTAGGGGGGTAAAGAGCGGCAATCTGAGTTAAATGCAGGTGCCGGCTGTATAACACAGCCGGCACCAATGCTCTATGGAGTGGGGTCTGCTCATGCAGTGTGGACATCTGCCATACATTTAAGCCGAGTGGCTTCTCACGCACAGTGGAACCCAGCCCTTGCCTAGGTTTGGCAGATGTTGGCATTGGCACTGCCATAAATAGTAAACTGTGGCACGCCACATCCGATAAATGGCGATTATTAAAGACCAAACATTGCATCCACACAGAAGCCTTTATAGGTGCAATCTGACCTTTAGAACTAATACAGAACCACGATAAGGAAGAATACTGCCAAAAATGTGACACCCTAAAGAACATAGCATCTTACATGGTCGAGGGCATAAACCCCTATTTTGGTAAAAGACAGACCCCCGTCAGAACTATAGGTAATCAGTAACGCACTGATATTCCAATACAGCTACAAATCGTACACAAAATTGCTTAAATGAAAACATCCATAAGTACGATGAACCATTGGATAGCAGAGGGATCATATATTGTTCTTGCACTGGGGACATCTTCTGTCTGTGACTGCCAGTGTGTGTATATGTATATATATATTTTATATATATATATATATATATTAATATATACACAAAACACACATTTTGCACAAGTAATTTGAATATACTTACACTTCCTAGAGCAATGGTCTCCAACCTGCGACGCTCCGGCTGTTGCACACTACAACTCCCAGCATGTCGAATAGCTGAACTGGCATTCTGGGAGTTGTAGTTTTGGAACAGCCGGAGAGCTACAGGTTGGAGACAATGTTCTTAAGAGTGATGTATTATATACATACACGTTAATTACTATAAGTAATATGTATTTAATATGTTATATAAAATATCTAAAATATTATATTAATTAAATATGCTAAATATAATTACAGAATATAATAAATCATCATCATTCAGATATACATATAAATACATTATCCATAACAATATAAATGCATAAGAAATATATATATATATATATATTATACTTTATATATATATATATATCCATAAAGATATTTTAGATTGCCAGTCTAGAATACTCCAAATATGATATTTCTGGTATTAGAACAGAAAGTTATTAAATAATTGCAACTATGTCAGCATATGGATCTATTATATAGTTGATGCATCGCAAATGATGGAAGAAGTTATTTAATATTCCAGTTGAATAAAATGGGGTTAATAAATTTCATTTCTTGAAAATATGGACTTTTGCCTAAGTGTCCAGACCTTAGGGACACCCTGTAAAAAAAATATTAAACCTATTCAAAGTAAGAACAAATTATCCATGCAGTTGAAGAACCACAAATCCCAGCATGCCATAAACCCTGCAAGGCAGAAGAATTGCTTTAACTTGTAGTGCCCCCCACACCAAGGTAGTAAAGTGTGCATTGAGTCCTCCTGCAGCCCCATCCATCCCTCAGTCCCTCTCACCTAGGATGATGCAGATGCTGCACTTCAGCAGGGAGTTTGGGCAAGAGAGCAGCTCCATGGAAGCATTCTGTCCCTGACAATTGTCACTTGGCTCCCAGTGACTGACTCCTGCAGACAGCAGCTGCGGCTTCTGTATTTGTCAGTCAAATCAGTCTCTCCTGCCTCTTTATTTGCATTGGAGCCTGGGATAAGGAGGAACACCTGCTGCAGGATGACAGCTCACCAGCCTCTGCCCGGCCGGCTCAGCTCTATGCCTTTAATGCAGGGTCCTGTAGGAACCAGCCCACAGTGGCCATGTGCTGATGAGACCGAGCCCTGCAGGGTTGGACTCAGCAGAATGTCACAATCCGGCACAATCCGAATCACAAATGGTTGTGTACACTGAAAATAAAGACGGTAAATGCCTTTACATAGGGGGACGTCAACACGTAGACCGAGGGCGCTAACGTACGACCGGAGGGGACGCCCGCTCCCAACAAACTTCTGTCACCTTGTAAAATAAATGTTTGTCCAGTTTAGGAAACCCCATTTTGTATACTGTACCCTATAAATAAAGGGGGGGGTCCTCTGTTCAGGATCTTTGGTTACAAAGAGCGTCTCTTTCTCTGGAGGACCCGGCATTACACAGACAGCGCATTGATTCGAATTGTAATAGTGTAATACTTCATTTCACCTCTGGTGGTGCTGTAGAGAAAGTAAACACTTAAGGCTAAGTTCACACGTTGCGGAATTGCCGCGGAAATTTCCGCGGCAATCCCGCACTTCTCCCGCAGGAAATACGCACGTTTTTTTTATGCTGATTCCCGCCAGAATAATAGCGTTTTGCAAGCGTAATTAGCTTGCAGAATGCTAGCGTTTTCCTAGCGATCTGTAGCATCGCTTGGAAAACTGATTGACAGGTTGGTCACACGAGTCACACATAGTGTTTGACACGTGTGACCAACTTTTTACTATTGATGCCGCCTATGCCGCATCAATAGTAAAAAGATCTAATGTAAAAATAATAAAAAAATAATAAATAATGATATTCTCACCTTCCGGCGGCCCCCTCAGCCTTCCCGCCTTCAGCGACGCTCCCAGCAACTCGCGGTCCCAGGAGTGCTTTGCGACAAATCACACCGATGACGTAGCATCTCGCGAGACCGCTACGCCATCTGGGTGATTCTCGCAAAGGACTCTTGGGACCGGAAGTTGCCGGGAGCGTCGCTGAAGGCGGGAAGGCTGCGGGGGCCGCGGGAAGGTGAGAATATCATTATTTTTTATTTTAATTATTGTTTTACCAGGGATATGGTACCCAGGGCCTGGAGGAGAGTCTCCTCTGCTCCAGACCCTGGGTACCATCCGCACATGAACCGCTTACATTGCGCATAGTGGGCATAGCCACATGCGGAAAGTAAGCGGTTCAATGCATTCCTATGGCGGCGGAATCACCGTTGTTACGCTAAATTAATGAACATGTTGCTTTTTTTTCCGCTAAGCGTTTTTTTCGCGGAAAAAAAAACGTAACATGTGTACAAAACATGCGGAATCAATTAAAACGTATAGAATGCTTAATGCTTGCGTTTTGTTCGCGGTTTAACCGCGGAAAATAGCGGAAAAACCGCGAAAAAAACGCAATTATTCCTGATCGTGTGCACTTAGCCTAAAGAAGTTGTCCACTACTTGGACAACTTCTTCTCATACCCACGCTTGGCCCCGATAAAATAATAAAGCTTATACTCACCTCCTGTGCTGGCGTCGTTCCCACGGTGTCGGCACTCGCTCTCCGAGGGGCTTCCGTGAGGTTGTTGTGACTAGAGATGGGTGGACCCCTGGATGTTTGGGTCCGGCAGGTCCAGCTAAACAGGTAAAAAAAAAAAGAAGCTTGGGTTCGGGTGCCAGAACACTTTAATGGGGGGCCCGAACATCCAGTGTTTGCCACGTTGTCATGCAAACACTGCTTCTAATCAGCGGTAAAATCATTACCGCCAGTCAGAGAGCCGCGGTTCCCACGCTGTCAAATGACGGCATGAGCCCGCAGCTGTGATCGGAGGTGTAAAGTTGGCGTGGGCTAATGAGACTACTGCGACCGTCCAGGCTGAAAACACTGGGAGCTGCGAGCGCAGCATCAGTGAGCAGCGGTGACGTCATCGAGGTTACTGCTGGTAACAGGCTGCGTTCTCAGCCGGGCCAATGAATTGCAGTGACCTCGGTGAGATCCCCACTAGCACAGTGAGAAAGTCTCACGATGCAGCGCTGAGGTCAGGGAGTTCACCGCAGTTCACTGTGAGAATTTAAAGTGCCCCTGTCTGCAGGATTGTGCTCAGTAACCTACAGACAGTGTCAGGTCGGCGCCATTATACTGATAACTGGTGATGAAATCCGTCTTGTGGTTGTTGTGTAATCTTTATTTTCAGTTATGAGTTAATGATATGCTCGTGCTCCGGGGCGGCCTGTGGGGGGTCTTCATGTGGTGCTCTGATTAGGTATAGTCTTTTTATACAAGTGGGTGTGGTCCCCCTCCCTTTTTTGTGGACATTTTCTTGATTTCCCCACTCAGTCGGCAGAAAACCCTCAGATTTAGGGTGAGTTTCCACGGTCAGGAAACGCTGCGTGTTTGGCGCTGTGCGCTGGCGCAGCGCCAAACACGCAGCGTCCAGATGTTACAGCATAGTGGAGGGGATTTCAAGAAATCCCGTCTCCACTATGCGTAACAATACGCAGGTGGCAAACCTGCGTAAACGGACATGCGGCGCGTCTTTTTAGACCGCAGCATGTCCTCGCGTATTGCGGCGACGGTGCGTCGCCGCAACAGAATATTACACAGGGCTATGTAGCCCTGCGTTCTTTCCGGAGGTGTTCCGGAGGTGTCCTGAACACCTCCGGAAAGATCGCGCGTCAGAAAGGGGGCGGGGCTTAGACGGAGCGGAATTTCCGCTCCGTCAAAAGCGCTATGGTTCCGGACCGTGGAACCATAGCCTTACAGACAGAGAAGAGGAGGCCATATCTCAGGAACGGAGAGGTGCAGGAACAAAAGAAAAACATCTCCGGATTCATGAGAACAGCGGCATTTACACAAGATAAACAAAATTACATATTTATGACAAATGACAGATTGTCTTTAAAAAAAAAGGGGACAATTCATTATTGCATTTGCACCTATTTTTGTCTGTTTCTTTTAGTGTTTTTTTTGTGCCTATTTTACATTTCTGCTATATCCTTCTGTTAATTTGCACCTTTTATAACACCTAAAACTCTGTTGTATATGTTTTGCACATGTTGGATTTTTATGCTTGTCATTGTGGGCAAAGTTTGAGGTTTCCAGATGTTTTTGACTGCTTTATCCATGGCTTTTTTTTTTTAATTTGCGCAAATGAATTCCTGTTACCTTCCTAGAGCATTTTAACGTACTCCTGGGATTTTTGTGCCCATTTTGCATCCTTATAGTGGAACATGAGGCCATTGGAGATGGGAATTCGCAAAAGGGTTAAAGATAAAAATAAAGAGCCTTTTGATTTTCTGAAAAATTCATGAGCTATAGAGTATACTGTAATATTGTGCTATTGTAGTATATGGTATAAGTGATCAAGTGATCGCACGTTCAAGTCCCCTAACATAATAAAGTAAACCTTTTTTGGAAAAGTTATAAAAATAAAATATATATATATGTATATATATATGTTGTATATGAGTTGAAATCACTGCTTTATACGCATTTTAAAAAAAAGTAACAAAGAAAGAAAATAAGCATATTTGGTATTTCCACGTCCGTAAAACCCAGATCTATCAAGATAACAAATTATTTTCATCATACATTATGCGCCGAAAAAAAGGGAAAATTCAAGAATGTCTTTTTTCAGTTGCAATAAAAAGCGATCAAAACGTCCTAAGTATGCCAAAATGGTATCAAAAATAGAATTTCTGTGCGCAAAACATAAGCGTTCCACTGGCCTTCATTGATTCATGTTTGCAAACTATTTCTGGTCATCATGGCACCAATTCATCGTTTGTATTTTTTTTAAGCCACTTTCCTTTTTTGCCTTTTTTAGAGCCAAATTCAGGAAAAATGACGCACGTGATTCATGAATTTGGCAAAAAGTTTAAAAAAATGGGCTTTCTTCCTGTTTTGAACTGTTGCGCCAAAAAGTCTGGTATACTCAAAACTATACCTGGGAGAGTGACTGGAGTGGAGTTGCAGCTAATTTTTTACTTTTTAAAAAGTCGCAATTAATGAATCAGGCGAAAACATCTGGAATTGCTAGACTCCACGCACAAAATGGGAAAAAAAAAAACAGGCGAGTACATGTAAAATAGGTCTAAGGCTGTGGTTCCGCTCCGTCTAAGCCCCGCCCCCTTTATGACGCGCGATCTTTCCGGAGGTGTTCAGGACACCTCCGGAACACCTCCGGAAAGAGCGCAGGGCTACATAGCCCTGTGTAATATTCTGTTGCGGCGACGCACCGTCGCCGCAATACGCGAGGACATGCTGCGGTCTGAAAAGACGCGCCGCATGTCCGTTTACGCAGGTCTGCCACCTGCGTGTTGTTACGCATAGTGGAGACGGGATTTCTTGAAATCCCCTCCACTATGCTGTAACATCTGGACGCTGCGTGTTTGGCGCTGCGCCAGCGCACAGCGCCAAACACGCAGCGTTTCCTGACCGTGGAAACTCACCCTAAAGGTGCAAATAGAATAATAAATTGGGTGCAAACAAAAAAAGGAGCAAAACAAACAAAACAAGCCAAAAATCAAGTGGCAAAGGCAATGTTGAATCAGGGGCTTTTTTATTGTATCCTGCATTTTTCACCAGTTTTCCACTTTGGTGACTCCATCTCTGATTCATTATATGTTGTCTTTAGTGGGTGCAGACAGATGCTATATTTTGTCCATATACAGCACACACAGATATGATGAATTCTTGCTCTCTTGTATCCATATAGCGCAGGTTCAGAAGCAACAGCAGTAAGGATGACATTATACTGCAATAATGCGTAGTGTAGCTGTGAATCCAGACCTGGATGAGATATAACACCAGCAGAACCGGTCTGTGTATCTGTGTCTTTCTTTTTTCACTCTGCTGCTTCCTCCTCTCCCCATAGACATTCGTAGACAGCTGTAATCTGATCCCTCAGTGAAATGGCAGTCCTTCTTGTTTTGATCAAGATGGATTTCAGTGAATGGTGACTTCAGTGGAGGAAATGGAGCAAAGTGTACTTGTACTATTGATTTATGCAAAGTTTACTGAAATGACAGTGAGTGTGACTATTAGCTACCAATTTAGCAGGAATAGTGGCTGCAGAGGGGTATTGGGTACCAGGAGGTTCGGTCTGCCAGGTGCCACTATTAACTTTTCATACATTTGCATACAATGATGAAATGAGCTGTTCCCCAGCAGCAGGAAGAGTCAGGGTCCAGCAGCCTTTGATGCTGCTTGGACATTGGGAATACAAGGACGAGGCAGGGATTGGGGCTCGTTCTTTGGGAGAACTCATAAGTGACTGCGACTAAAATTTGAAGTGGGGCAGAGCAGAAAAGAAGAAATCTGTCATTTTACTGTTGCAGGGAATCACGGTAATACGATACGATACGATACACTTTATTGATCCCGGGGGAAATTACAGTATTACAGCAGCAATACAAACAGCAGTACATAAAATATTAGGAGTTTAGGACACAAATCTTGCACAGGTGTACCAACATTACATAATAAATAAAAGTGTGTAGTTCATGTATATATAAGATAGTGTTAATTGACATTAGTACACCAACCATCAGTCATTATTTTTCTGCCACCCTTAGGGGGGACCCTTAATAGGGGTCCCTTCCCTATCACTAAAGCTATGGGCACCCTAGCTATCTATGCCTGCTTCTAAAATTACTTCTGATGTTGAAGATGCCTTGCTGAGCTCCTAAATCAGTCTTTGTCTGTTCCCTCCCCCATCCAGGGAAGTGGAGAGTTTTAGTGTATAAGAATACACAAACCAGACTGACAAGCGAAGACGTACAAGGATAAACGAAAATACCAATCATACAAACATACATTCACAAATAACAGAGTGGAGCACCGGGAGGTAAAAGAAGGAAAAAGCAAGTAGGATAGGATGAGGATATGCACACAAACAAATCACCAAGCAACAGTCTTCTGAGCAACACTCCAAATGCCTCCTCAAACAACCACCTCCAAGTCCAGAACCAGGCAGTATGAAACTAACACTGGCAATCCCTGATTTCCAGAGGAGAGTATATATAGCAGAGGGGGAATGGTCAACACTGAACAGCTGAGACCTTCAAAGCAGGAAAGTTCCAGGAGCTCTCAACTGAACAGATTATCCCCTGCACTGCTAGCAGAAACCTGCACTGTTAAATATGAAGTGCTTCTAATTAGTAAAGAACTACGTGTAATCAGACAGCGCGGACTCGTACTCCTGCACTGAATAACTTGCAAAAAGGAGGAACGCAGCAGCACTCTGTACAGACCAATTTATATGCGAACACAAAATCTATCATAATTGCTGCGTAAACTGTAATAAAAAGTTAAAAAAAAGTAAAAAATTACTTACAAAAGTGAAAGTTCTTAGCGCATAAATTTGCCACTTCATGCGAGCCCATCAACCGCGACAAGGTGACACTTTTCTGATGGGTCCTATCATCTAAAACATGCCTCTCTTGTGCTGTAAGTCTACAATTTTTTTGCAAGTTATGCTGTCATTGCAGTAGGCACCTGTTCACACTATATGGAGGTGCTGGTCAGGTTTTTTGTTCTATGCAGTTATCTATAGGAGGTTGTTACTACCTCCTTTCTGACTCTGCACCGCACCCATCAGCCCAAGCGTGTTTGTAATCAGCTCTGGTTCCTAGCAGCCTACTTAAATGTGCAGGTTTGTAGCCCAGGAGAGGCTTGTTTGCCCAATCACACTGTAGACTTAAAGCACAAGAGAGGCATGTTTTAGATGATAGGACCTATCAGAGAAGTGTCACCTTGTCGTGGTTGAAGGGCTCACATGAATTGGCCAATATATGCGCTAAGAACCTTTACTTTTGTAAGTAATTTTTTTTTTTAAATAATGTACTTTTTATTACAGTTTACTCAGCAATTATGATAGATTTTGTGTTCGCATATATATTGATCTCTGCAGAGTGCTGCTGCGCTTCTCCTTTTTGCAAGTTATGTAGTCATTGCAGTAGGCACCTGTTCACACTATATGGAGAAAGCTGGTCAGGTTTTTTGTTCCTGCACTGATTGGAAGCATATCACCTTAATATTAAATGGAGGAAGCTTCTTTTAGCAGCTTAGGGGTTAATCTGCTCAGTTGAGAGCTCCTGGAGCATTTATCTGTTCACTGTTAGGCCTCTGTCACACATCCGGCGGGCGCCTTGCGGCGCCCCCGGCATTTTCCCGCAGCACCGCATCTGAAAATCTGATGCGCCGCATGCGGCTTTTTTCGCATTGACATGCATTAGCGCCGGATGGCGCCGCATGTCAATGCGTTGCATGCGGTTTTGTCCGGATGCGGCGCAAATGTACATTGCGGCGGCCGGACAAAACGCTGCATGTAACGTTTTTTTTTTTTTGCCGGATGATTTCTTATCTCTCCAAGCATCAGAAATCATCCGGCAAAAAACCGCATTTTGGGCGCCGGAAGTGTGAAAGCTTTTCACATGCGGCGCTGCGGCAAAATGCCGGGGGCGCCGCCAGGCGCCCGCCGGATGTGTGAAAGAGGCCTTAGCCACTCCTATCTCGTATATAGTCTGGGTCCTGGATAGCACTCATTGTCAGAGATAGCTTTTGCTGCATGGCTGGAGGTTGTTGTTGGTGTTTATTGGAGAAGGCGATCGGTGGATTTATCTGTGACTGATGCTAGGTTTTGAGTGTGTGATAATTTCCTTTCTTCTACTTTGGCTTAACCCCTTCCTCCACTCCCTGGTGCATTCCTCTGTTGTATGTGTGAGTATATTTGTATGTTTGGTATTTTTTGGTTCCCTCTGTTCGTATTACCTTGTTAGGCTGGTGTATCACGGTACACTACTACTCCCCTCTTCCCTGGGAGGGGGAAGGGTACAAACTGAGGGCTGATTCAGGAGCTAAGGCAAGGTACATGGCCCTGCATCTTCCCCATTAGAAGTCATCGGGGAACAGGGCGAGCCTATTGGAGCTAGGGCGTCCCTAGAGTTAGGGACAGGGAAGGAGCCCCTTGTCACAGGACACCAGACAATGGAGTCGTGACACTTACTTTTTCTCTGTGTATTGTGGTATTAACAAGAATGTGGTTATTGTATAGCAGCACAAAGTGGGCATTATTACCATGATGGAGGCAAAACTTTATTGTTTGGGGGGACTAAGATGGACTCACTAATGTGAGGGACACTAGGGGGGCATCATCACTGTGTAGAGACACTATTGGTGTTCTACAATCACCATTACTGTGCTCCAATAACCTGGACCTGAGAAAACTCTGATCCTAACCATGTAAACCCTTTGATGCCGCGGTCCACAGTAACATCTAAACGGTCTCCACATTGGCCAAGTGTGACACAATGGTGTGGTGCCAATAGGATTTCACAGCTGTTGAAAGTATGTCTCCCTGACATTCCTCTGTCTGGCTGGCAGAATAATACACTGCAATACGGAAGTTTGATGAACAATTTTCTAGTCCCCCAGTCAGACTAAAATGGATTAAAAAGTTATTATAAAATATTCGGTAAGGGGACCAAAGACAGGATGCCATTGCTTTCTCTCCCGGGGAGTGGGCTGTGCTGGGGCGACGGGGTCAGAGTTGGTGAATATACCTTCTTTTATTATTCTGTAACACTCCCTGTAAATAATTAGACAATGAATGTAGCGGAGATAGAGCATGCGCTCCTCCCCGTCTTGAGTAGCCATTTAAAGTTGTCAGATACAGTGGAAATGTGACAATAAAGAGTCATTGAGGGTCAATATTATAAGGCAGGACAATGGTGGGGGGATTATTATAAGGAGGCACACTGGGGGCTCGCTATCATTATAGGGGAAGCACAGGAACCATTATTATAAGAAAGCACAGGGGTGTTTTAATTATTGTAAGGTGGTGCAGGGTCAATGTTATTATAAGGGGTTAAGGGGATTATTATTAAAGGATGCACACAGGAGGACATTACTACTAGGAGGACGTACAGAGACTATTATTAATGTGTAGGTGCAGAGAGGGGGCGCTGTTCCTGTGTGGGGCACAAAACCAGAGCACTATTACTATACAGGACACAGAGTGGGTATTATTACTGTATAGGGCACAGGTTATTGCACTATATGGTTTGTGCAGATGTGTGGCCCAGCTACGCCAGGCACACATGTTCCAGGAAAATGCACAAGAAGGTAACCGTGAAGCTTGATATTCATTCACGTCACTCACATTTCCCAACACACCCACTAGGGGTATAAAAGGTAGTGACACGTAGCAGTCAGCCATTCAAGCCTTGGGAGACTCAGGAGTGAGTCATTCCCAGTCATTCAAGCTTCCTGTCTTAGGACAGTGCAGTTCAGTCTAGTCTTGGAGGAAGAGGAGTGCAGACTAGATCCTGACAGAGCAAGTTCATGAAGTGGAGTCTGGTTTGAGTGTAAGGAGTCACTCTAGCCCAGTCAGAACTACAAAGCCAGTACCTCAGCACAAGCTACCTGTATTCTTTGGAAGGAGGAAAGTAACTCTCGGAGCTACAGCGTGTACACAGTTGACAGAGTTCCTGTGCGCTGCTCTGGACAGGGTCTGAGGAAGGTGACTCTCGGAGCTACAGCATTTACACAGTCGACAGAGTACCTGTGCGCTGCTCTGGACAGGGTCTGAGAAAGGAGAGAAAGAAGGGAATCACAGGAGCTACAACAGTGAGTGTACTAGGAACTGTTCAGTGAGCTCTGGAGGAAAGCTGGCATTTTACATCATCGCTACTTGTGCTTATGTTAAGAGCAAGAGCAGGACGAGAGGCACAGTGGAGAAAGATAGAGAGTAGTGCATCAGGTACCGGATTACCCGCACTAATTCACCGGACACCGGGGTCCGAAGCGTTGCTAGTGCTTCACGCCTAGTAATAAGAAACACCGGAGGCCTTGCTGGACTTCAAGTCACAGAAGGTAGCCCTAAGCGCTGATACGTAAACGGAGTCAGGTAGAACAAGGACTTTGAGTAGGACCCTACAAAAGTAAGGACTCTGTTCTCACCAACTAGAAGGCTCTACCACAATGTCGGCCGGGCGTTGCAGCTACTGAACGAGCTGGAGACTGACAGAGTTAACTTGACTTCATGCAAGTTTGTACTCACACACATACAAGGTTAAAGGAGGCCTCTAACCTGCTCAACGGTTTTCCTGAATGTGCAAATGTGTAGCCCTGGTACACAATACCAGGAGGATGAGTGGAGAGGTAACAGTTAAGGGCTCTTCATGACATCACGTACACTTCGGACACACCCAGCAGGGGTGTGGAGGGGAGTGATTCATTCAGTCAGATTCCTGTCCTTGGACAGAGCAGACGTGTTCAGTCTGAGCCTGTTAGCAGTTCAGAAAGTGGAGGCTAGTACAGGTGGCCTAGTTCACCTCAGCCTAGTCAGAGCTGTGCCCCACTGGAAGACAGACTGAGATATCTATTAAGAGTTGAGCAAATCGAAGGGCAAAGTGGAAGAGAACAGAGAAGTGCCATAGGTCAAGGATACCTGCACATTGTAACCGGTCACTGGGGACCGAAGGATCACTATAGCTTCAAGCATAGTGGTAAGAAAACCAGAGGCTTTCCGGACCTTAGGTCGTGGCAAGCAGCCCTGAATAGTTAGTACGTAACTGGGGTCAGGGGAAGTGAGGACCTTGAGTCTCTGCAGGACAAGACAGGAATTCAGCTTTCTCACAGGAAGGCTCCGACCACAAAACTGACTGGGCAGAACAGCTTTGGAATAGCTGGAATTATAGAGGGAACTACGCTTCAAGCTGGTTGGACTCATCATCATTGGACAGTAAAGGAGGCCCCTAACTTGCTTAACCGTTGCCTCAAAGCTCATCCTCCATCAACCCCATCAGCCTCCCTGGGAACTGCCTTACCATCTTACAAGTAAAAGGTATGGAGAGACGCTGATGTGTGAGACTGAGTTATTTATTGCATGCCTGCACAACCCTGCTTTAACTACCGACCTGAGGGAAGAGTCCCACCTGTAGGGGACCCGACATCTAGCTGCCTCACCATCCCCTCAGAGATCTACAGCAGCGCTGGTACAAATTACCAGAAAACTACAGGTGGCGTCACGAACTGTATATAAATCTATCCCCTGTAAATATATCCCTAACATACGCCAGACCGCCAGGGCCACAGACCGAGCCACAGCTACCTGTGACAAATCCCCATAGACTTCCATGGGCTCGGCTCTGAGTACCCCATTGCCCTGGTAACCCACAATTGTGGTGGCGGGTCGACACAAAAACTTTGGCGTCACGAACAGGATACGAAACTTGCAGCATTGCGAGCCCTGTGTGCCTGTGGAGTGTTTTGGCGAAAAAGACTGTTGCTGTTGTTTGGCGCCAAATACCGCCATATTTGCCGCCAGATTCGCGCCCTAAGGCGCTGGAGAAGAAGGTGGGCGTACCTGAAAGAGCGCGCAAAGTCTTGGACACGCCCCCGGCTCTGACTCAGCGGCAGGTCCTGCAACAGGAAGTGAACGCTCTGACATCAGAGCGCCTGCGACGAAGGTCCTGTTCCCACTGCGGTGCCTGTGAAATAGCAGCGTCTGAAACCGGTAGGCTCCGTTTAACCAAGGGGGCGCTAAGATGTCACAACAACCGGCTGACAGTGCGGCCCTAGCCGGAGGCCCCAATCCCGCACCGCCTGGTATTGTAGCGCCAGATGGGGGTGCAGGCCCAGCACCCAGTCCGGTAGTCCCGATCATGCCACTAACGCTCCCATATATGCCTGGGGCGAAATGGCTTCCCCAATACAGCGGTGAGCCAGGCACTTTAGCAGGCTTCAAGCGGAAGTTATGCAGCATCCTAGAAATGTACTCCATGCCTGAGAGACAAAAAGCTGCTGTGCTAATAGGGCAGCTAACTGGCGCTGCTGAGAGGGAAGTGGAGACTTGGGATACCGTTGATCAGGAGTCGGTACCTGCGATCTTCCTTAAGCTGCATGCCATATTTGAAGACCGCACAGAAACGGATCTCCGGATGGCCTTCTATCACTGTTCACAACAGCCAGGTGACAGCATCCGGGACTACGCTTGCCGACTACAGGGAGCCCTGAGAGCCCTCAAGCAAATTAACAATTTAAATGCTATCGACGAGAATAAAATGCTGAAAGAACAATTTATACAGGGATTGAGATCCCAAGAGGAACGCAGAACTGTAAACTGGTGGTCCTTAGACCATCCGGATGCTACCTTTGATGCCCTAAAGGACATGGCAATAAAAGGGCTGCGGCCCCTGGGCAAACCCGAGGTGGCAACCCAACATCATCAGGCTGAAGTCACTCTGGAACCGGCAGTAACCCCCTTTTCCCGCTAGTGGCTGAAGCCAAAGCGCAGGTGACACCTCCTAGTGAATTGGACTGTCTGCGCTCAGAGGTGCGCCAGCTGACTAAAAATCTGGCTGCTGTGATGAGTGCCCTGCAGCTGCGGAAAGAGGAGGAAGGGAAGATCTTGTTAGCTGACTGCCCAGAAGACGTCCCGTGGATGCACCGGAGAAGAAAGAAGACGTCGCCCCCCCGGAGGAGGACAACGCCACCCCCAGGAGCGACCTCTGATCAACACCCTCCTTGTCGAGAGATCATCTGTTATCGCTGCAACCGGAAAGGTCATCTGTCTCCACAGTGTCCTTTAAACGGGCAGAACCTGGGTCCAAGGGCCAACACCCAGGAGAATACCCGTCAGGCCCCCTAGACTGGAACCGCAGGTATGTGGGTGGGCGACCCTACCTGTCTATTATTCTAGATGGTATTGCTGTTCCGGCATTGTTAGACACTGGGTCGCAGGTGACCCTAATACCTGATGCCCTATATACCAAATACTGGTCAATGGACAGTCTTAAACCTCCGAGCCTTGACTTTACCGTGTATGCTTCTAATGGTCTTCCTGTAGAAGTACTCGGGACAAAATGTGTAGATGTAAAAGTGGGCAGAGAGGAATTGAAAGACCAGGGGCTTCTGGTAGTAAAGACTGTAAATGAGGAGAACGGTTTAAATATAATTTTGGGTACTAACATTATCGGTAATTGTTTGGGAGAAGTTGTGTTCTTGCTCCAACAGCTCGCTGAGATTGCCCGACCAAGGCAGAGAGGAGTAATCCAAAGAGAGATCCGGGCCCTGGTGTGTCAGCAGCAAGCGAAGCTTACAGACGGCGAAATTGGTAATGTACGGGTCACTGACTCGGATCCTATTGTGATACCCCCAATGAGTGAAATGATCATTTGGTGCAGGGCAGCCATAGGTCTGAGAGGACAGAATTATCAGGCGGTAGTAGAACCCCACCATTCAGAACATAGACCTACACTTATGACTGCTAGGGGAGTAGTAGAAGTGGTGAATGGAAGAGTACCGGTACGGCTTCTCAATTGGGGAGATGATGAGGTAAATTTACCCCGTTATGCAACCATTGCTAAACTTCATGCTGTCGACAATAATTCTATTCTCCCGGCTGAGTCCTTAGACTCCTGTCAAATAGCGGAGGACAATGACCCAGCAACTCAGGTGGCGGAATGGTGTCAACAGCTCCATGTTGGGACGGACACCACTCCCGCTCACCAGAAGCAAGGGGTATTACGGGTGGTGCAAGAGTACGCCCAAGTGTTTAGCAAGCACCCACTTGATTTTGGGGTAATTAAGGGAGTCCAACATCATATCCCTACAGGCAGTCATCCTCCCATCAAAGAGCGGTATAGGCCCATACCTCCAGCTCATTATCAGAAGGCTAAAGAAATGTTGAATGATATGAAGAAAGCCGGGGTGATAAGGGATAGTTGTAGCCCTGGGCAGCCCCTCTAGTGCTGGTTAAAAAGAAAGATGGTAGTATGAGAATGTGTGTGGATTACAGGCAGGTGAACCGCATAACACACAAGGATGCATACCCGTTACCACGCATAGAGGAATCATTAGCTGCTCTGAAAACGGCTAACTACTTTTCTACCCTTGATCTGACTAGTGGTTACTGGCAAGTGGCTGTGGCTGAGGAGGATCGTGAGAAAACGGCTTTCACCACCCCAATGGGGCTCTGTGAGTTCGACAGAATGCCGTTTGGGCTCAGTAGTGCCCCAGGAACATTTAGAGAGTGATGGAGAACTGCCTGGGACATCTCAATTTTGAAACCGTGCTGCTATACCTAGACGACGTTATCGTGTATTCCAAGACTATGAGGACCATCTGAAACACCTGGCAGAAGTATTCGAGTCCCTGTCCAGGTACGGGATGAAGTTGAAACCCTCAAAATGCCATCTACTCAAACAGAAGGTACAATACTTGGGGCACATCGTCAGTTCGGAAGGAGTAGCGCCAGACCCAGAGAAAGTCACTGCCATCCAGAAGTGGCCGGAGCCGAAGAACCTTAAGGAAGTGCGACAGTTCCTGGGACTAACGGGTTACTACAGGAGATTCGTGAAAGATTACACGAAGAAGGCAGCTCCTTTACAGGACCTCCTGGTAGGACAATCCTTAAAGAGCAGAAACCCTCCCTTTAATTGGGGTAAAGAACAGGCTGAAGCATTCCAAAAGATGAAAGAGATCCTTACAGGTGATGAGATCTTAACCTATCCTGATTACAGCCAACCGTTCCTGTTGTACACCGACGCCAGTAATGAAGGTTTGGGAGCAGTTCTCAGTCAGAAGCAGAATGGCCAAGAAAAAGTCATCGCATATGCCAGCAGAAAACTCAGGCCAACTGAAAGGAATCCGGAAAATTATAGCAGCTTCAAGCTGGAGTTTCTGGCGCTGGTCTGGGCCATTACTGAAAGATTTAAGCACTATTTGGCCTCCAATCAGTTCACTGCGTTTACAGATAACAACCCCTTAACGCACCTGGAAACCGCCAAGCTGGGTGCCATGGAGCAGCGATGGATGGCTCGGTTGTCCAATTACCAGTTTACTATCAAGTACCGGGCAGGTCAAAAGAATGCTAATGCTGACGCGTTGTCCCGAAGGCCGCATGACTCTGACACGGAAGAAGAATCGGACGACCTGGAAGAAATTGAGCTCCCTGCGTTCCATCGAAATGGGGTAGTCCACGAGCATCGAGTCCACAGAAAGCAGTATGGTGCAACATTAAATCCTTTACCCCATCACAGTTGGAAAGAGACTCAGGACAGCGATCCAGTGGTCAGCCGCATCAAGGAGTTGTTAAAACAGGAAGGTTCCTCCTTGGAAAAGGATGCACCTATGTCAGCAAAGCTCCTGTGGAACGAGAAAAGCAGGTTGTTCCTATACCGTGAGAAGTTGTGCAGGAGATATGTCAACCCCAGAACCCATGAGATGGTCTGGCAAATAGTGGTCCCCAAGGCAGACGTCCCAATGGTGTTGGAAGCATACCACGATCAAGCAGGACACTTTGGCTGGAGAAAGCTGGAGACCCTGTTGAGATGCCGGTTCTACTGGGTAGGGATGCGCAGCTCCATTGAGAGGTGGTGTCGGAACTGTGGACCCTGTGGTCTCAGAAGGAAGGACTACGGTAGTCAGAAGGCACCCCTGCAACCTATCCGGACGACTCGTCCCCTGGAGATTGTGGCCCTGGACCACGTCAAATTGTCGCCAAGTAGATCTGGATACTCATACGCCTTGACCATGGTGGACCATTACTCCAGATTTCTGGTGGTTGTTCCAGTTAAGGACCAGACCGCAGTGACGGCAGCGAAAACCTTTCAAGCAAACTTCTGCAGACCGCATGGGTATCCGGAGCAAGTATTAACCGATCAGGGACCTGCTTTCGAAGCTGATTTATTCAAGGAATTCTGTCACATGTACGGGTGCAAGAAAATTAGAACAACACCATATCACCCTCAAACCAACGGTCTTTGCGAAAAAATGAACCATATTGTCCTTGACTTGTTGAGATCCATACCGTTGGAAGACAGGAATCGATGGCCGGATTTACTACCTGATTTGGTTGATTTGTATAACCATATACCTGTAAGTTCAACTAACTGCACTCCAGCCTATCTTATGAGAGCAAGGCCTGGAAAACTACCAATGGATCTAGAACTCGGAGTGGTAGAACCGGAGGCAGACGACGCCGTTGAAAACTGGGACATCAATCGGCAAGAGCAATACAGAAGAGTGCAAGTCTGCGTGGAGGAAAGTCTCAACAAGGCACGGGAGAAACAGGAAGATGCTTACAACAGAAATGCTCCTGCCAAGCCTTTGATGCCTGGAGAGGTAGTATTAAAAAGGAAAAGGAAGATGCACAAATTGGATAACCAGTGGGAGCAAGAACCCTACGTCATACAAGATTCTAAATATGACAACAGAAAAGTTTGTGTCGTCAGTAAGGACGGAGGAAGAACAACAACCACTGTGTCCAGAGACCATTTGAAATTGTGTCCAGAACCCTTAAAGCGTTGTGAAAAGAACCCTGTCATCAATCAAGAAGAAAGAAAAGAAGAGGTCATACACACGGATCTGGGAGATTTTCCTGCGGATTGGCCCCGACTGGGAGATGCTGTGATAATTCCAGTGTTGCAGTTTTATCAGCCACAAGAGGAAGTTCCACCTCCAGTTGTGCCCGTGGTGCCAGTTGAGCCCGCTCAGGAGTTACCCATCCCAGCAACACCTCAACCTGTGGAATCTCAAGAAGGATCATCAGAAGCAGCGCCCCATACTATGGGATCCCCTGGTGAAGCTGACTCACACCGCCCAGCCATCAGTACGCTTGCCAGATCCATAGAAAGATTGAGGCAGTTCTATAGTTTGCCGTTACGCAGTGCAGACAGATCACAACTTAATATACCTGAAGCTACACCACGTAGATCAGAGCGAATCACAAAAGGGAAGTTACCCATTAGATATAAGCAGTGATTATAACGAATTGATGTGAATATTGTAAAAAGTCTATATATATATATGTGTTTTTCCCTATTATGTCTTATAATGGACTCAGAGGCTGAGGACTGAGCCAGCCCAAAAACTGTATCTTGTAAATAGTTGCACTAAGGTGCCTTTTAATGGTTTCACATGAAGCCTTGACTTACCTCTGAACATAAAACCCGTGTGGTGAGGCACTGAGTGAGGTCTGCATTCGGATGTCCTGCAGCCCACCCAGGACCCACGTTGAAGGTTTGGTGCGGGTCCTTCACAAGAATATTGTCGTTTATTTATGAACATGTTATTTAATATTTGTATTTTTCTATAATGTTATTGTTTGCAACGTTCAAGACATCCTTACCTCCCGGATGGGACGAATTAATGTTTATTGTTGATGTTTTCATGCATAAACAAAATGTCTCTTTGTATTTTACAGCCCGGGAGTGCTGTCGTTTACCATGGGGGAATGTGTAGCCCTGGTACACAATACCAGGAGGATGAGTGGAGAGGTAACAGTTAAGGGCTCTTCATGACATCACGTACACTTCGGACACACCCAGCAGGGGTGTGGAGGGGAGTGATTCATTCAGTCAGATTCCTGTCCTTGGACAGAGCAGACGTGTTCAGTCTGAGCCTGTTAGCAGTTCAGAAAGTGGAGGCTAGTACAGGTGGCCTAGTTCACCTCAGCCTAGTCAGAGCTGTGCCCCACTGGAAGACAGACTGAGATATCTATTAAGAGTTGAGCAAATCGAAGGGCAAAGTGGAAGAGAACAGAGAAGTGCCATAGGTCAAGGATACCTGCACATTGTAACCGGTCACTGGGGACCGAAGGATCACTATAGCTTCAAGCATAGTGGTAAGAAAACCAGAGGCTTACCGGACCTTAGGTCGTGGCAAGCAGCCCTGAAGAGTTAGTACGTAACTGGGGTCAGGGGAAGTGAGGACCTTGAGTCTCTGCAGGACAAGACAGGAATTCAGCTTTCTCACAGGAAGGCTCCGACCACAAAACTGACTGGGCAGAACAGCTTTGGAATAGCTGGAATTATAGAGGGAACTACGCTTCAAGCTGGTTGGACTCATCATCATTGGACAGTAAAGGAGGCCCCTAACTTGCTTAACCGTTGCCTCAAAGTTCATCCTCCATCAACCCCATCAGCCTCCCTGGGAACTGCCTTACCATCTTACAAGTAAAAGGTATGGAGAGACGCTGATGTGTGAGACTGAGTTATTTATTGCATGCCTGCACAACCCTGCTTTAACTACCGACCTGAGGGAAGAGTCCCACCTGTAGGGGACCCGACATCTAGCTGCCTCACCATCCCCTCAGAGATCTACAGCAGCGCTGGTACAAATTACCAGAAAACTACAGGTGGCGTCACGAACTGTATATAAATCTATCCCCTGTAAATATATCCCTAACATACGCCAGACCGCCAGGGCCACAGACCGAGCCACAGCTACCTGTGACAAATCCCCATAGACTTCCATGGGCTCGGCTCTGAGTACCCCATTGCCCTGGTAACCACAATTGTGGTGGCGGGTCGACACACATTCTCCACCCCAACCAGCTTCCCGGGACCTGCCTGAAACATCTACAAGTAAAGGTATGGAAAGAGATTGCCTTGTGTGAGACTGTTTCATTTACTACACCCTGCATCACCATAGACTTCCAGGGACCAGTCTCGCCTGTGGGAGACTTACCATCTAGCTGCCCCATAACATCCCTGTGAAGATCCATATAGCAGCGACTGGTCCAATTGATCAGATACCACAGGTGGCGTCACAAACTAACTACAAATCCCCTGTAAATACATCCCCCATTAAATGACCGCCCAGGGCCACGGACCGAGTCCTGCTGCCAGTGACAAACCCCATAGACTTTCATGGGCTCGGTGCCGAGTACCCCATAGCCCTGGTACCCACACCACTTGGTGTGTGCGACTCATCTTTGGCGTCATGAACAGGATACAAAGCTTACAATTTGTGAGTCCTGTGTTGCCTATATTGACTGTTTTGTGCAAAAAGACTGTTTTGCTGTTTTGTCATTTTTGGCACCATTTTCCGCCATTTTGCCGCCATATTTGCGCTCTGAGGCGCTGGTGAAGAGGGTGGGCGTGCATTCGTGGGCGTGTACCCCCCTGTGGCGCGAAAGTTATGGCCGCCCTCTCAAAGTGTTATTATAATATCCGCAATGGCCCCACTGCAAGGGAGATCCGCCTCCTCTTCATCTTCTATGCAAAAAAGAGGAAGCGCAAATCCCACCTCCACGGAAAGGACCAGATTGTTCCTGATGGAAAGCACAGTCTGGCCTGGAGAGAGATGGCGGAAGGACGGGATACGCTATGCGGAGGAGCAGTGGCAGGCAGGCCCTGTTCCCCTGAAAAGCCTCTACCTGTGCCGGAGCTGTCCCCAAGACGGGACACCGACCCAGATATGTCGGAACTAAAGGAGGTGGAAGCGGTGTTGGATGATCTAGCCCGTCACCGAGAAGAAATACAAGAGATCGAGAAACGCTGGCGTGCCCGGAAACAGCGGCTGCTGTAGGACGCCATGCTCCCCCCTCCAGGAACGGGACCGTTACCTGTGATCCCTGCGCTACCACCGCCGGAGGCTGAAGAGACACCGGAGGCCAGTTGTGGAGAAGCTGAGCCCGACTCCCCTGATGATGTGACGGGAGATGAACCGGTACACCAGCCTGGCCAGGAGGCCGCAGCCGATTACAGTTCCCGGTAGGAACACCGGAGGGGTCCCAGCCAGCACTGCCGGAAATCGACTGGGAGCAAATGGAGTACCTTGACGACATCACGTATGCTGCAAAAGTGGAACACGAGGAGCTATGTCGTGAAAAGGAGAGGCAACGACAGCAGGAGGAGAGAGAAGTACAGCAGTTCCGTCAGCGGTACCTTGAAGAGTTCCTCGCCGACAAGTAGAGTGTCCGCAGGGATAAAGGTACGCTCCGGGAGCCGCGGCGCCAGGGGTGCGTTACGGAATATAAACTCCGCAAGGGCTGGGGCTTTATCCGTGAGCCGGGCTTATATCCGGGAGTCTTTGTGAGCCGCCGGGATGTAGAGTCCCACCTGCCCATCGGACACCCGGGAAGGGATCTCATTAATGGGGACATCGTCAGCTACACGCGGCACTGGGGTTTAAAGGGATGGTATGCCCTAAATGTCACCATTGTCAGTGACCCTGTCCTCGACGCCGGTAACGTACACCATGCCGCAGCGTCCCAGTCCCGGGCCCCCACAGCACCAGGCCGTGCACCAGCATCGCCCCCTGCATACTCCTCTCTACCTACGTCGCCCTTCGCATCGCAGCTAACGTCTCGGTCAGCACTGCCGCCTATGTCCCATCCTGCATCGCAATCTGCGACCCGTTCTGAATCGCAAGTTACTGCGGCACCTTCAACAACGCCACTTGCGTCCTATATGAGAGAAGCACCCGGTGGGACCACAGTAAGGATGAAGACTGTAGCTACCCAAACCTACATTGCAGGACATGATATTCTGGTACTGGGTACCCAAGGGCATCGTGTACTTCTGTCCCCAGGGATGGAAAAAGTAAATGTTACTCCAACCAAAGATGAAAGTCAGTAGGACCCAGACAGGGGTTTACTGCATCAGAAGATGTAAAAAGTTTTAAAGAAGAAGTTTTGCAAATTTGCACCTTATAAATGCTTAATAGATGTTTAATAATGTTATTTGCTAAATGCGGTGATTGCATAGTATGCATAGAATACCCCAGTTGGGTAATGAGAGTTAAAAGGAGTTAATGTGATTTTCTAAACTTGAAAAATGTTTTATCATTCAAAGACTGCGTGGCTGTGGACTGTGCCAGCCCAAAAACTTTTAATGTAAATAGTTTGCACTTCGGTGCCCTATCTTGGTTTTACACAAAACCTTACTACCTCTGAAGAAAAACCCGTATGGTGTGGCCTAGAGTGAGGTCTGCAGCAATGAAGTCCTGCAGCCCATCCAGGACCCACGTGGGAGGTTTTTGGTGCGGGTCCTCCACAAGAATCTGTCTTGTATTTATGAAAGTGTTTTTTGATACTTTTGTACTTTTTCTATGTATACAGTGTAACGTTCAAGAATTCTGACCTCCCGCAAGGGATGAGTTAAAACTGTTTGATGTTATATGCAAAACAAAATGTTTTCTTTTCTCTTTTACAGCCCGGGAGTGCTGTGTTTAACCATGGGGGGGATGTGTGGCCCAGCTACGCCAGGCACACATGTTCCAGGAAAATGCACAAGAAGGTAACCGTGAAGCTTGATATTCATTCACGTCACTCACATTTCCCAACACACCCACTAGGGGTATAAAAGGTAGTGACACGTAGCAGTCAGCCATTCAAGCCTTGGGAGACTCAGGAGTGAGTCATTCCCAGTCATTCAAGCTTCCTGTCTTAGGACAGTGCAGTTCAGTCTAGTCTTGGAGGAAGAGGAGTGCAGACTAGATCCTGACAGAGCAAGTTCATGAAGTGGAGTCTGGTTTGAGTGTAAGGAGTCACTCTAGCCCAGTCAGAACTACAAAGCCAGTACCTCAGCACAAGCTACCTGTATTCTTTGGAAGGAGGAAAGTAACTCTCGGAGCTACAGCGTGTACACAGTTGACAGAGTTCCTGTGCGCTGCTCTGGACAGGGTCTGAGGAAGGTGACTCTCGGAGCTACAGCATTTACACAGTCGACAGAGTACCTGTGCGCTGCTCTGGACAGGGTCTGAGAAAGGAGAGAAAGAAGGGAATCACAGGAGCTACAACAGTGAGTGTACTAGGAACTGTTCAGTGAGCTCTGGAGGAAAGCTGGCATTTTACATCATCGCTACTTGTGCTTATGTTAAGAGCAAGAGCAGGACGAGAGGCACAGTGGAGAAAGATAGAGAGTAGTGCATCAGGTACCGGATTACCCGCACTAATTCACCGGACACCGGGGTCCGAAGCGTTGCTAGTGCTTCACGCCTAGTAATAAGAAACACCGGAGGCCTTGCTGGACTTCAAGTCACAGAAGGTAGCCCTAAGCGCTGATACGTAAACGGAGTCAGGTAGAACAAGGACTTTGAGTAGGACCCTACAAAAGTAAGGACTCTGTTCTCACCAACTAGAAGGCTCTACCACAATGTCGGCCGGGCGTTGCAGCTACTGAACGAGCTGGAGACTGACAGAGTTAACTTGACTTCATGCAAGTTTGTACTCACACACATACAAGGTTAAAGGAGGCCTCTAACCTGCTCAACGGTTTTCCTGAATGTGCATTCTCCACCCTGACCAGCTTCCCGGGACCTGCCTGAAACATCTGCAAGTAAAGGTATGGAAAGAGATTGCCTTGTGTGAGACTGTTTCATTTACTACACCCTGCATCACCATAGACTTCCAGGGACCAGTCTCGCCTGTGGGAGACTTACCATCTAGCTGCCCCATAACATCCCCTGTGAAGATCCATATAGCAGCGCTGGTCCAATTGATCAGATACCACAGGTGGCGTCACAAACTAACTACAAATCCCCTGTAAATACATCCCCCGTTGAATGACCGCCCAGGGCCACGGACCGAGTCCTGCTGCCAGTGACAAACCCCATAGACTTTCATGGGCTCGGTGCCGAGTACCCCATAGCCCTGGTACCCACACCACTTGGTGTGTGCGACTCACAGAGGGGGGGGGAATGTGAGGAGGGTCCTGGAAAAGTAGTAAGTGAAAAATGTCTCTGCGTTACATTTTTCAGAAGTGGTCATGACCGTCTTAGAAAATGGAAAGTGAAAATGAATGACTGTGATCAGCGAGAATGTCCCTCAATATATCTGCACAGTATATATAAGTATATGGTCCGCAGAGTACGGGAGTAGACCTGATCTTACCATTATGTGGTCACTGTATGGTGGTGACATCAGTCCTAGTACAGTGGTTGTAATTAATGATCCGTATGGCGGTATTATCACTACTGTATATGCTGGTTATAGTCTGATGGTATTGGTCTGTTATACTGCAGTATTATTATTAAATCTTATATAGTGGTATTATTGGAAACGTAGGTCTTGTAGTAAATCTCGATTTCCTCCAGGAGGGTAATATTAGTAATACAGACCCCAATCTGGGGATTCGGCTGGGGACAGCATGGACCTGGGAGCTTTCAGATGCTAGGGATGAATTCCAGTCCAGTCTGTCCTTGCCGTCCACCATCCTGGTGGTTACGAGAGTTACTAACAACGAGCTTAAGGAAAGAGTCATCGGAAAGCCATTTCATCAGGACATGTGGCAGGACACCGACGAATGCTTCTGGGTCCAAGCAGAAAATGAAATCTCCACCTACAGGCCGGCATGTGTTCGCAGAATCACGGAGCGTGTAGCCGGCATCCTTGCCAACAAGTGGCAGCTGGTGCGATTCCACGGCAGATGGACTCTGCTTGATAACTACGTGAAGATATATGGAATATGAAAAGATATATGTATATGAAGAAGTGGAGGTATGGAGAATTTTTGCATATAAAATATATTTTTTCTTCTAGAATTTGTGAAAAAAGAAAAACACCATAGAATCATAATTCTGCCTACCTGAATATGTAACGAGAAATATACAGTGATATATTGTGTAAATGATAAAGCATCCAGTGTGTGGGAGGCACAACCTGCAAATATCAGACTCAGAAAACATCAATGTAAATAGCGACCAGCGCTGCCAAATCATCCGCCGTTATTCTATACAATGGTGGCGCTTCATCTGTTACATTCTAGGTTATGGAGGGGTTAAACTGCCGCTCGTGCCGGAGAACACGGAAAATTAATTATTGCATTTGTGCCTTTTTTGTAATTTTTTTTAGTGTTTTTCGCCTATTTTTTATTTTTGCCTTCTTTTAATTTTTGTGCTTTTTTTTTAGTTTTTTATAGTTTGCTTGTATGTTATTAGGCTCGTCATTGGGGGCGAGGTTTGAGTTTTACAGATATTTACGGCTGATTCGTCAATTTCAACTTTTTAAAAATTGTCTAAATATCTGTGCAAGTGCGCTCCAGGAGTGGTTTTATGTACGTGAGAATTTTTACAGAAATTTGGCGACATTTTAGTGGAATATGCGACTTCTTGAACAAAAAAAAAGTTGTAAAAAAAAAGTTGAAGCGTGTAGTTTTTTTTCTTTTCCACAAACTTCACAAACTGCGTGCGCTACTTTGAAAACTTTGGTGTAAACAAAAAAGTCATCAAATGCCGAAAAACAATTATAAGAAAAGTGGCTCAAAAATCAACAAATGCATCGGGCCCTCGATATACGCCTCGTTTCACACAAAGGGAAGGACGCAAAATCAGCATGAACAACTTATAGGCAGGTTTATGTGACACCCGCCCAAAATTGGGAGTCCTGGGGTCACTTGCGCCACTAATATGTAAACCATGTGTCATTTCATGTCGGGATCTGTAACAATTTTACAGAAGCCGGAAAATTGAATTAGCGGCTATTATACTATGTAGAACCCCATGAACTATAAATATATATATATATGTGTCTCAATGACATGTACAGTCATGGACAAAAGTTTTGAGAATGACACATATATTAATTTTTACAAAGTCTACTGCTTCACTTTTTCTAATGGCAATTTGCATATTCTCCAGAATGTTATAAAGAGTGATCAGCTTAACAGCAATTACTTGCAAAGTCAATATTTGGCAAGAAAATGAACTTTATCCCCCAAAACACATTTCAACATCATTGCAGCCCTGCCTTAAAAGGACCAGCTAACCTCTTTTCAGTGATTGCTCCATTAACACAGGTGTGGGTGTTGATGAGGACATGGCTGGAGATCAATCTGTCATGATTAAGTAAGAATGACACCACTGGACACTTTAAAAGGAGGCTGGTGCTTGGCATCATTGTTTCTCTTCTGTTAACCATGGTTATCTCTAAAGAAACACGTGCAGTCATCATTGCAATGCACAATAATGGCCTAACAGGGAAGAGTATCGCAGCTAGAAAGATTGCACCTCAGTCAACAATCTATCGCATCATCAAGAACTTCAAGGAGAGAGGTTCCATTGTTGCCAAAAAGGCTTCAGGGCGCCCAAGAAAGACCAGCAAGCGCCAGGACCGTCTCTTAAAAGTGTTTCAGCTGCGGGATCGGGCTACCAGCAGTGCAGAGCTTGCTCAGGAATGGCAGCAGGCAGGTGTGAGTGCATCTGCAGCACTGTGAGGCGGAGACTCTTGGAGCAAGGCCTGGTCTCAAGGAGGGCAGCAAAGAAGCCACTTCTCTCCAGAAAAAACATCATGGACAGACTGATATTGTGCAAAAGGTACAGGCAGTGGACTGCTGAGGACTGGGGTAAAGTTATTTTCTCTGATGAATCCCCTTTTCGATTGTTTGGGACATCAGGAAAACGCCTCATTCGGAGAAGACAAGGTGAGCGCTACCACCAGTCTTGTCTCATGCCAACTGTTAAGCATCCTGAAACCATTCATGTGTGGGGTTGCTTCTCAGCCAAGGGAATCGGCTCTCTCACAGTCTTGCCTAAAAACACAGCCATCAATAAAAATGGTACCAGAATGTCCTCCAAGAGCAACTTCTCCCAACCTCCAAGAGCAGTTTGGCGATCAACAATGCCTTTTCCAGCATGATGGAGCACCTTGCCATAAAGCAAAGGTGATAACTAAATGGCTCAGGGAACAAAACATAGAGATTTTGGTTCCATGGCCTGGAAACTCCCAGATCTTAATCCCATTGAGAACTTGTGGTCAATCATCAAGAGACGGGTGGACAAACAAAAACCTAAAAATTCTGACAAAATGAAAGCATTGATTGTGCAAGAATGGACTGCTATCAGTCAGGATTTGGTCCAGAAGTTGATTGAGAGCATGCCAGGGAGAATTGCAGAGGTCCTGAAGAAGAAGGGTCAACACTGCAAATATTGACTTGCTGCATTAACTCATTCTAACTGTCAATATAAGCTTTTGTTACTCATATGTTTGCAATTATTATATTTCTGTCTGTGATAAAAACATCTGTCAAACACGCATAAAAACCAGAGGACAGCAGATCATGTGAAAATATAATATTTGTGTCATTCTCAAAACTTTTGGCCATGACTGTACACCTAAAGGCAGAAAGATGAAAGCTATCTGCCCCGGAGCAGAATCCCAAAGAAATAGGAAGCCCCCAAACATGTAATGGCGGTTAGACCAGAAGAAAATACGAACACAGACAGAAAATAGAATGAGCAAACGCTGGGGCCCAATCTCCAAACAGTATAATGGTCCCCACATAGCCCTCCAAACAGTATAATGGTCCCCACATAGCCCTCTAAACAGTATAATGGTCCCCACATAGCCCTCTAAACAGTATAATGGTCCCCACATAGCTCTCTACAAACAGTATAATGGTCTCACATAGCCCTCCAAACAGTATAATGGTCCCCACATAGCCCTCCCAATAGTATAATGGTCCCCACATAGCCCTCCAAACAGTATAATGTTCCCCACATAGCCCTCCAAACAATATAATGGTCCCCACATAGCTCTCTCCAAACAGTATAATGGTCCCACATAGCCCTCCAAACAGTATAATGGTCCCACATAGCTCTCTCCAAACAGTATAATGGTCCCACATAGCTCTCTCCAAACAGTATAATGGTCCCACATAGCCCTCCAAACAGTATAATGGTCCCACATAGCCCTCCAAACAGTATAATGGTCCCACATAGCCCTCCAAACAGTATAATGGTCCCACATAGCCCTCCAAACAGTATAATGGTCCCCACATAGCCCTCCAAATATTATAATGACCTGCACATAACCCTCCAAATATTATAATGACCTGCACATAGCCCTCCAAACAGTATAATGGTCCCCACATAGCCCTCCAAACAGTATAATGGTCCCCACATAGCCCTCCAAATATTATAATGACCTGCACATAGCCCTCCAAACAGTATAATGGTCCCCACATAGCCCTCCAAACAGTATAATGGTCCCCACATAGCCCTCCAAATATTATAATGACCCACACATAGCCCTCCAACAATATTTTCTCCCTATAGCGGCACTTTTAGTAAGGCGGCTAGGCAGCATTGTAATGCTATTCACTCTATAATTGAAGGTAGAGTTTTTCTAGGTGACAGATCACCTGTGAGATATTTTCTGCTCCAGTTATCCCAACCCACCGGACCCCTCTAGTGCTTTGGCAATATTATGAAAAAGAAGCATGGCCTGTGAAAGGTGCATCACTTATGGCTAAATATTTTCTATATCATATATGCATTTACTGCAATCTCTTATCACCCTGAAGATGATTTCCAAATTTATTTCCTCTACAGAAGGTGCATATGGGGTTTCAAGTTATTTGTAGGGGTACATATGGGGGTGCAGCCTATATGTGGGGTTACATATGGGGGTGCAGGCTGAGGGGTTACATATGGGGAGCAGGCTATATGTGAGAGTATATATCTGGTGTAGGCTATATGTGGGGGTACATACGGGGAGCAGGCTACATCTGGGGGTACATATGGGGAGCAGACTATATGTGGGGGTACATATGGGGAGCAGGCTACATATGGGGGTACATATGGGGGTGCAGGCCATATGTGGAGGTACATATGGGGAGCAGGCTACATGTGGGGGTACATATGGGGAGCAGGCTATATGTGAGGGTATAAATCAGGTGCAGGCTATATGTTGGGGTACATATGGGGAGCAGGCTATATATGGGGGCACATATGGGGAGCAGGCTATATGTGGGGATACATATGGGGAGCAGGTTACATGTGGGGGCACATATGGGGAGAAGGCTATATGTGGGGATACATATGGGGAGCAGGTTACATGTGGGGGTACATATGGGGAGGAGGCTACATGTGGGGGTACATAAGGGGAGGTTACATGTGGGGGTACATATGGGGAGCAGGTTACATGTGGGGGTACATATGGGGAGCAGGCTACATGTGGGGGTACATATGGGGAGCAGGCTATATGTGGGGATACATATGGGGAGCAGGTTACATGTGGGGGTACATATGGGTGTGCAGGTTATATGTATGGGTACATACGGGAGTACAGGCTATATATGGAGAACATAAGGAGTGCAGGCTATATGTGGGGGTACATATTGGGGTGCAGCCTATATGTGGGGGTGCATAAGGGGGGTGCAACCTATATATGGGGTTACATATGAGGGTGCTGCCTATATGTAGGGGTACATATGGGGGTGCAGTCTATATGTGGGGGGTACATATGGGGTAAACCTTTATAAGAGGGTACATATGGGGGTACATAATGGAGTGAAGTATATATGTGGGGGTACATAAGGGGGTGCAGCCTATATGTGGAGGTACATATTGGGGTGCAGCCTATATATGGGGGTACATATTGGAGTGCAGCCTATATATGGGGGTACATATTGGGGTGCAGCCTATATGTGGAGGTACATATTGGGGTGCAGCCTATATGTGTGGGTACATATTGGAGTGCAGCCTATATGTGTGGGTACATATTGGAGTGCAGCCTATATGTGTGGGTACATATTGGGGTGCAGCCTATATATGGGGTTACATATTTGGGGTACAGCCTATATATGGGGTTACATATAAGGGTGCATGTGCAGACAATAAAGACATAACAGAGTGACACATAATTCATCACAAACCAAGAGGGGTGATGGCGGTTTCGGACACAGGTAGGAGCAGGGAGGAAACACGAGGAGTTCAGTGTTTGACAGGTTCAGTGTCAGATAGAGGGAGGACATGATATTAGAGACAGCGGACAGACAATCACTGGTGTTTGGTGGTAATGCAGGGGTGATGTCAGGAGACGATGTGTATAATTGGGTGTCATCAGCACAGAGATTATGCAAATTGTCTCTTCAGAGAGGAAGAGAGCTAGAACTCTAGTGCCACCTTTTGGAAGGTAGCAATCCTACAAGTCAATGTCGACCCTTTAACGAGCCTTATCACATGACCTAGGATAATAGCCAAACCAGAATCTCAATTTGCAGACACTGTGTTTCGGGGTTCATCCCCTCGTCAGTGCAAAGCGGAGATCTGGTTTGGCTGTGTGAGAGGCGTCAGACCATTGTCCAAGAAATATCGTCACTCCTTGCGGAGATCAACATGCTAAGCATGCAGATGAGGAGACTTAAAGCCGCAATGCTCCTCTGGGAAATATGCTAATTATGCAAATTGTCTCTTCAGAGAGGAAGAGAGCTAGAACTCTAGTGCCACCTTTTGGAAGGTAGCAATCCTACAAGTCAATGTCGACCCTTTAACGAGCCTTATCACATGACCTAGGATAATAGCCAAACCAGAATCTCAATTTGCAGACACTGTGTTTCGGGGTTCAGCCCCTCGTCAGTGCAAAGCGGAGATCTGGTTTGGCTGTGTGAGAGGCGTCAGACCATTGTCCAAGAAATATCGTCACTCCTTGCGGAGATCAACATGCTAAGCATGCAGATGAGGAGACTTAAAGCCGCAATGCTCCTCTGGGAAATATGCTAATTATGCAAATTGTCTCTTCAGAGAGGAAGAGAGCTAGAACTCTAGTGCCACCTTTTGGAAGGTAGCAATCCTACAAGTCAATGTCGACCCTTTAACGAGCCTTATCACATGACCTAGGATAATAGCCAAACCAGAATCTCAATTTGCAGACACTGTGTTTCGGGGTTCAGCCCTCGTCAGTGCAAAGCGGAGATCTGGTTTGGCTGTGTGAGAGGCGTCAGACCATTGTCCAAGAAATATCGTCACTCCTTGCGGAGATCAACATGCTAAGCATGCAGATGAGGAGACTTAAAGCCGCAATGCTCCTCTGGGAAATATGCTAATTATGCAAATTGTCTCTTCAGAGAGGAAGAGAGCTAGAACTCTAGTGCCACCTTTTGGAAGGTAGCAATCCTACAAGTCAATGTCGACCCTTTAACGAGCCTTATCACATGACCTAGGATAATAGCCAAACCAGAATCTCAATTTGCAGACACTGTGTTTCTTTTTTTTTTTTTTTTTTTTTTTTTTTTTTTAAAACCATTCAGGTTAGTTATAAACAACTCAATATAAGCTCATCAACTTAAACGTCGTTGTTTCAACTCTCATCATCATGGTTCATATTTAATTCAGCATAACAAAACAAAGGTATACACAAAAGACGTCATAAACATCAATAAACATCACTAAAATTCACCGATATTTGATCAGGTGCTGCCATTTTTTAAATTTCCAAACGCCCTCTGCATCAGAACCACCACCGCCTTCACTATCTAATTTATAAATCAAGTATAATCTAGAAAGGATCAGCCCGACACACTTATTCACAGATAAATGCTTCTCTTTGAAAATTCCTAAATTCCTCACATCCCACAAACTCTGCATCACACAAGTCATAATTAACCATAGGATTCTATTTTTCACACGACCACATGCACCAATTCCAAACATTGCAACACGCCAGTCAATAAAACTCACCCCCGCTAACTCCTTACACAACCCACCTACACACTTCCACACACTGTACGTGTAATCACAGTCCCACATAGTATGCCACACAGTCTCACATCCACCACAACCTTCTCTCGGGCACACTTCCGTTCTGGTCAGACCTCGTCTCTTCTGAACCTGTCGCACAGGCAAAATATTGTGCAAGGACATCCATACAATATCCCTTTGTCTATTAGACATCCCATGCGTTCCCAAACTCTTCCATGCAACCGAGACTTCATTCCCTCTCAAACCCACAATATTACTCTCCACATTCTTATGTATTATTTTCATCACCTTCTTAGCCATTCTAAAATCATTCATCGGCACACTCAGTAAATCATGCTTCCTCACAAACTTTTCAATCACCTCATACCAGACCGGACACTTGAAAGCAACAGGCACTCTAGCATCCCTCTTTCTCCAACATAAGCCATACAACATCCAACCAGCAGAATAATTTGCCATATAAGCTCCTTTATTTCCTTTATTCAACAAAATAACTACCGTTTTGATAAACTGAAGCCCCAGAAAAATCTCAATGTTTGGAAAGGCCATGCCACCATGGTGACATGCCTTAAAAAGACTTTCTCTCTTAAGTTTTTCTATTTTACTACTCCAGAAAAAAGTAAAAAACTAACTTTTCCACTCTTTTTATTTTCCTATTAGACGGTGGAAAAACTGTTGCAATAAAAAGCAGAATCGGAAGAATCACCGCTTTTATGACCAAAATCTTACCACTCAAGGTCAAGTCTCTCAGTCGCCAAAAATTTAACTTACGCTCTATGCGCAATCCACACTCCTCCCAGCTCTCCTTTCCTTCCAGCTCCTTATTAAATAATACTCCCAGCACTTTGAGAGCACCCTCCTCACATTTAACCCCTCCATTTTAACCCCATCATCCCCAAAACATTTAAAACTACATTTATTCCAATTTACTCTAAAACCAGACGCACCACAGAAAAACTCCAAAAGCAACTTAACCCTACTCATAGACGCAACACTTTCACTCACAACCACAACATCATCCATATATCCAAGAACTTTCACATGCTTTCCACCACTCCCAGGTACCAACAAACCTCGCACCACTTTATCACGTCTCACCAAGCACAACAAAGGTTCAATCACACATACAAATAAGACAGGGGACATGGGACACCCCTGCCTTACACCAGACATAATATTCACTTTCTCACTCAACCATCCATTAACAAGAAACTCGCTTGACACACAATCATACAAAGACATTAACCCATTCACAAATTTTTTAGGAAATCCCATTCTCTCCAGAACTTTAAACAAAAACACATGCGAGACCCTATCAAACGCTTTCTCAAAATCAATTGTCAGAACCATACACTTCTGTTTCCTTCCCATGCAGTCCCAATCAAATCCCTTAATAACAATAAGTTATCACTCATACTTCTCCCAGGCACCGCACACACTTGATCCTCATCCACAACATTACCAATCACCTCACGCATACGATTCGCCAACAATTTGCTATAGATTTTGTAATCTGCATTCAGCAGCGTTATAGGTCTCCAATTCTCTAAACACTTTCTCTCACCTTTCTTATACACAAGCACAACACCCCCTCCTTCATTGATTCACACAACTTACCATTCTCCCACATGTACTTACA
>JARQOD010000006.1:12636799-12703240 GCA_033576555.1 Oophaga sylvatica | reverse complement strand
CGCATCTCTGCTGGCCAAAGCGCAAGCTTCAGCGGTCACAGTCAGAAGAGCTTTATGGCTCAGACAGTGGGCCGGGGACGCAGTTTCCAAACAAGGGTTGTTGGCCTTACCTTACAAGGGTGGCCATCTTTTTTGGATCCGACCTCACAGAGCTGATTTCCAAGGCTAAGGCGAAGGAATCAGCATTACCACAGCGAAGGGCCATGGCCTCGGTGTCCAGTAAGCCTGGTGTTTATAGTGGTCGGCGGTCCTTTCGGGGCCGAGGACGATCTAGTCACTCCTCGTGGGATCGGGTCGTCCTTCTTTCTCAGGAAAGAAATCCTCTCAGAAAACTCGTACTCCCTGGAAGCAGAGTTTCCGCCAGAACAAGCGGGAACTTGACAAGAAACCCGCAAAGTCGGATTGACGCCAGGGGTCCACTCGAGGATTCTCGAGTGGGGGGTCGCCTGCTTCTTTTCAAGGAGACTTGGATGGCTCGCGTTCCAGATTCCTGGGTAACGCGGATAGTGTCGGCAGGCTATTTCATAGAGTTTGCTTCTCAACCCCCAAATGTTTTTTGTCAATCTCGCGTTCCGTCGGAACCCGAGCTTGTTGTCGCTCTACAGCGAGAGGTCGAATCGCTACTACAAAAGGGTGTAGTGATACCAGTTCCGTCAGAGGACCGAGGGAAAGGTTTTTATTCCAACCTTTTTATAGTTCCCAAAAAGGAGAACAAATTTCGCCCGATTCTGGATCTCAAGCGATTAAACCGGCATGTTCATGCCCGGAAATTTCGCATGGAGTCGCTTCGTTCCGTTGTGGCAGCTCTGTCACAGAACGATTTTCTGATGTCAATCGACATTCGCGACGCCTATTTGCATATTCCCATCGGAAAGGCTCATCAGCGCTTTCTTCGATTTGCCATAGGTCAGAATCATTACCAGTTCGTGGCTCTGCCGTTCGGCTTAGCCTCAGCGCCAAGGGTCTTTACAAAAATTCTGGCGCCTCTCATGGCAATCCTTCGAAAACAGGGGATTACGATTCTCCCTTATCTGGACGATCTTTTGATCATGGCTTCCTCGGAGGAGGAGGCGTTGACGGCTCGGGATTTGTCTCTTCAGTTTCTGAAGGACTTCGGTTGGCTGGTCAATTGGGAGAAGTCGTCCCTGGAACCATCGAGGACAATCCTCTTTTTGGGAATGCATCTCGACACGTTTCGGTCGGTAGTTTCCCTACCACCAGACAAACAGTCATGTCTTCTTCGACATGTACAGATTATGAGATCCTCAACGGCAATGTCTCTACGGAAGTGTATGCGTCTTCTAGGACTGATGGTGGCGTCCATGGAGGCAATTCCTTTTGCCCAGTTCCACTCCAGGACTCTTCAAAGGTTCATCTTGAGTCGATGGAATCAGTCGCAATCGCTGGATTGCAGTGTCACCATTTCTCGCGCGGTGCGGGATTCTCTAGAATGGTGGTTACGTCCAGGGGCATTCTCCCTGGGGAAGTCTTTCCTCCCTCTGAAGTGGTCAGTCATAACCACCGATGCCAGCCTGACGGGCTGGGGGGGTGTTTGGAACAATCTCTGGATTCAGGGGGTATGGTCATCGGAAGAGTCTGTGCTTCCGATCAACATCCTGGAATTGAGGGCGATTTTCCTTTGCCTCCAACATTGGACGGTCCCTTTGAGCGGTCTGCCAGTCCGTGTGCAGACAGACAATGCGACGGCTGTCGCGTATATCAATCACCAAGGTGGGACAAGGAGTTCCAGACTCATGGTAGAGGTGTCCCGAATTCTGATTTGGGCAGAGGCCAATGTACCAGCCATTTCGGCGATTCACATTCCAGGGGTTCAGAATGTTACAGCGGACTTTCTCAGTCGCAGAAGGATGGATTCCGGGGAATGGAGCCTCCATCCGGATGTGTTTGCACTACTGTGCTCTCGCTGGGGAACCCCCCAAGTGGATTTGATGGCATCCAGGTTCAATGCCAAGTTACCGACATTCATGTCCAGGTACAAGGATCCGAAGGCGGTGGCGGTGGATGCTCTAGTGGCTCAGTGGGATCAGTTCGAGCTGATCTATGTATTCCCGCCGATATCCTTACTTCCTTTAGTACTGCGTCGGATCAGACTAGAGAGAATTCCAGCTATTTTGATAGCTCCAGACTGGCCAAGAAGGGTGTGGTTCTCGACAATAATGTCGCTGTTGGCGGCACCTCCTTTTCCACTCCCTCTTCAACCGGACTTGTTGACTCAGGGGCCCGTTTGTCATCCGGACTTGATGTCCCTGCGTTTGACGGCGTGGCTCTTGAGACCGAAATCTTGACCCGTAGAGGTTTCTCAGCCGAGGTCATTGCTACCCTTCGTGCTGCAAGATGTCCGGCTACTACTAGGATTTACCACAAGATTTGGGAAACCTTCTTTTCGTGGTGTTTGGGGTCCTCTCGGAACCCGAGAAAATTTTCCATTCCCAACCTGTTGGCTTTTCTACAGCATGGGCTAGACAAGGGTTTGGCAGTAAGCACTCTGAAAGGTCAGATTTCTGCTCTGTCCTTATTGTTTCGGAGAACCATTGCTTCAAATAGAGACGTGCTTTCCTTTTTCCGAGGTATATCTCGTAAGTTTCCGCCGCGGAAGGCACCCGTGTCTCCTTGGCGGCTCAACCTTGTTTTGGAGGCTCTTCAGCATAAACCTTTTGAGCCTATGGTTTCTGCTAGCCTTTCTTTACTTTCTTGGAAGGTGGCTTTCCTTGTTGCAGTCACTTCCTTGAGGAGAGTTTCTGAGTTGGCAGCTCTTTCTTGTTCGCCTCCTTTTCTGGAGTTTTTTCCGGATCGTGTAGTGCTTCGCACTCGGGGTGATTTTTTGCCTAAAGTGGTGTCACAATTTCATGTCAACCAGGATATTGTGTTGCCTTCATTCTGCCCGGATCCGAAGAATGTGAAAGAGCGAGCTTTACACACATTGGATTTAGTGCGGGCCTTGAAGTTTTATCTATCTATTACTCAAGGTTTTCGTAAGACGGACTCCCTGTTTGTGGTTCCAGCAGGTCGTCGGCGTGGTCAACGAGCTTCTAAGGATTCTATAGCTCGTTGGATGCGGTCAGCTATTTTGGAAGCTTACCGTCTTCGGGGTGAATCTTGCCCGATTAAGATTCGAGCCCATTCTACGAGAGCTGTGGCCTCATCGTGGGCTTTTCATCAAGGTGCCTCGGCAGTGCAGCTCTGCCGAGCGGCAACTTGGCGCTCTGTCCACACGTTTACAAAGTTTTATAAAGTGGACGTCAGTGCTTCCGCTGATGCAGCCCTCGGACGTAGGGTCCTGCAGGCAGCTGTAGTTTAAAGTTCTGGATGAACTTGTGTTTAGCGCTGGTTGCGCTTTGTTGTTAAGGTTGTTGGGTTTCTGCCTTTTATTGGTTTTTCCCACCCTTATTTTTGAACTGCTTTGGGACGTCCCATCAGTAATGAATACTGTGGCTCTCTTCCTTCCATCTGCAGCTGAAACACGGATTTTGGTAAGAACTTACCTGTAAAATCCTTTTCAGCGAAGGAAGGAAGAGAGACACAGCACCCTCCCAAGGCAGAAGTGTGTTGATGTTTTCAGATGCAGCGCGACCCTTATCTGATAGCGATTATCTGGGCTGAGGTCAGCGCGCTAAGGCTCTGTTCCAGCATCGCCAGCTCATCGCAGTAGTCAGGTTCCGTGAGTAGTACCTGGAACTCTGTGGTTTTTGGCTTTCTTTGCATGCATAACCTGTATCCTTGTGTTTTTTCTCTGAAGTTCCTTCAGAAGGGGTTATGTTGCTCCGCTGGTGATCTTGGCTCTTTTCCTAAAAGCTTTGGTACGACTGGAGCTGAGTAGGAGGAGCCCGAGCTGGAGGGGCCAGCCAGTCATCACTCTTTTGATCTGAGGTAACATCCTGATCTGGGGCTCCGCCTACCATCAGTAATGAATACTGTGTCTCTCTTCCTTCCTTCGCTGAAAAGGATTTTACAGGTAAGTTCTTACCAAAATCCGTGTATTTCCATGATTTTCCATAAATATTTCCATTCCACGCTGTCAAATGCTTTTCTAGCGTCCAATGACATCACTATTCTCCCGCCCCCATTATCAGCAGGCAGCTGCATATTAAGAAATAATCTTCTCAAGTTAACAGCCGTGGAGCGGTTGGGCATAAAGCCCGACTGGTCCTCGTGAATAACAGTATGCGCAACCCCGGTGAGCCGGGTGGCCAGGATCTTAGCGAGTATTTTGACATCCGTTGTCAACAACGATATGGGCCTATACGACTCCGCATCCATGGGGTCTTTCCCCTCCTTTGGTAGAACCACTATCACCGCTTCCTCCATTGATCTCGGTAGCGCCCCCTTCACCAAAGCCTCCTCAAACACAGATTTCAGTTTTGGGGCCAGCAGTTCCACCAGCTCCCTGTACACCTCCCCAGGTAGACCATCAGCACCTGGTGATTTGTTATTGGGCATAGACAGAATTGCACATTCCACCTCCTCCACACTCACAGGTTCATCCAACCTTAACCTATCTTCCTCAGACAATTTAGACAGTGAGATGCCCTCCAAGAATTCCTCTACGGCCCCCTCCGTGTCCCGTACTCTTGAATTGTATAGTGCCATGTAATATTCCTTGAAGACCTCCAATATATCCTTTGTGTCTGTCAGAGTCGTCCCCGTTTGGTCTCTCAACCTGTACACCCTGGAAGATTCCCTCTGTGCCGCAGATATCACCGCCAACAAGTGACCCACTCTCTCTCCTTCCTCAAAGAATTGGGCTTGCTGAAATGCCCTCTTCCTCTCAGCTTGCATCATGTGCAGTTTATTAACTGCCTCCTGTGCCAATTTTAGTCTATTGTGAGCTGCACTCGTTGGCGTCAAAATCATGTCTGCCTCTGCCCTTGTCAAGTCATCCTTTATTTGTTGATCTGCCAATTTAGTTTTGGTCTTACACCGCGAGATCTCACCTATAAAGAGTCCCCTCATAAATGCCTTCATAGCCTCCCACACCACTGTGGTCTCCGCACTCCCCTCATTCACTTGGAAGAAGTGCTCTAGTTCTTTGGTTATTCCGCCCATATCCACCACTTTAAGCCACGTCGGGTGAAGACGCCAACCTCCCCTCTGACCCTGAACAGATCCCACTAGAAGCGTGACAACCATAGGACTATGATCCGATAGAGTCCTCTGTAGGTATTCCACCTCCCCAACCATCCCATCCATAGCAGTATCCCCAAAAGCCAGGTCTATCCTTGACAGTGTTCCGTATGTAGCCGAGTGACACGAGAAGATCCTCTTACCCTCATTTCGTACTCTCCACAGATCCACCAGCCCCAGCTCCCCCACGTAGGTGCCAAATGCAGTCATTCCATCCCGTCCCGCTTCCATACCTGCCGGACGTACTTTATCCCAGTAATCATTCATGGTGTTGTTAACATCTCCCATAATCAACATCGGAGCCTCCCCCCATCTGGCCGTCAAGTCCAATACTGCTTGAAGTGCCTTTTTAGAATAAGGTGGAGGGATATATAAAGCCACTAAAATCATTTTGTGTCCATACAATCTGCATGCAATCCATACATACTGCCCTTCACTGTCTACTTGCACTGCCAGCTCTTCATAATGTGCGTTTTTATGTATTAGGACTGACACCCCCCTGGAGTACGAGGAATAAGTAGAATGATATGTCTTTAACATCCACCCTCTCGACAGCCAGTGCCTAGTATCTCCAGTGAGATGGGTCTCCTGTAAGCACGCAATCATAGGATCACAAGATCTGATGTGATTCAGAATTGCTGCCCTCTTAATCCTGTCAGATATACCACGTACATTCCAACTTAAAATCCGAACAGTACGGTTACTCATTGTGCATCAGAAAAAACAATCCACCATCATCAAGTAACATCTTCCCATTTTGTTCCCCAGCATACCAGGTCAAACAGCATAAGCAACCCCATTTTCCCGCAACTCCAACCCATCCACCTCCCCCCACCCTTCTCTTGTCACTCTCTTCCCAATGTGAGAGTGGGAGCTCAAAGAACCTGAGCAACATCGTAGTATACCGCATATCAACATGCGCCGTGTCCTCCTCCAGCACTGGCAGTCTCTCCACCACATAATCAATAGTATGCATAGTCCCGAACCATTAATCAAACAAATTAACTATAAAACTATAAAACGTAGATCCCAGCGGGGGTTTCTCCCCCTCCTCTGCGGTTTCGCAGAGCAATGCAGAGCCACAACCCTGTCCAGTGGTCAGAATAGCAGGGTCGTGTATTCACCGTACCGAGTCCTCAGCTTCTCTCAATTTGCTCCGGTTCCGCTCCAACCACGAAGCGGCCTCTACCGGTGACGGGAAAAAATTGACCTTTCCAAAGGCTTCCACTCTTAATTTGGCAGGATAAATTGTAGAATATTTCACATTCAAAGAGCGGAGCTGTTTCTTCACTTCACCATACCGTAGCCGCAGCTTTTGCACCTCAGCCGAATAATCCGGGTATATTTCAATGCGTTTGCCCTCCAGGGTAAGATCTGTCAATTTTCTGGCCTTACGTAAGATAGTGTCCCGGTCTCTGCAGTTCAGGATTCTGGCTAACATCGTACGAGGGCTCTCTCCAGGCACTGGGGGTCTCATGGGCACTCGATGGGCACGCTCCACAGCAAACACCCTCGACAGGATATTAGACCCAAACTTTCCCAGCAGCCAGGTTTCAACAAAGGTCGTGGGGTCAGCACCCTCAGCTCTTTCAGGGATGCCCACAATACGCAGATTGTTCCTGCGTGACCGGTTTTCCAGGTCATCGTTTTTATTAGCCACTACCGCGATCCTCTGAATGTGCTGTTGTTGCGTCTTTTGCACTGAGATTAAATGATCTTCTGTTACACCAACTCTGCCCTCCACCTCAGTCAATCTGGCTGTAACTTTCTGCATAGAAGCCTCAATGCCTCCCATATCGGTTTTCAGACCATTCACCTGCTTTGTCAGAGCAGTTAAGGCAGTCTTGCAGCATAAGACAGCCTGGAATACATCTCGCAGAGTCGTCTCTGCCTCATCTGAACTTTCAGCTGCCAGCACAGTATCACCATCCCCCTCCTCCTGCTGTTCATTATGTAGCGCAGGCATCTCCTCACCATCTTCCTCCTCATCTCCATGCTTCTCACTACCTTCACTTCCTTCTTCATCTGCCTCCATGCCCCTCGCATACCTGTGCAGCCGCGCTGAAGCCTCCAGCCTCCGTGCATAGGCTGTGTTCCTCCTTCCCGCCTCTTCCTCTGTCTCGGTGCCATCTTGGGCTGAGGCATTGCTGCAGGCCCCGGCATCCTTCTGCCTTTTGCGGCCCATGTTGGTCTCTCTGAGTCTGGCAGAAGCTCGCCTCTGACTCCCGGGACCCTCAGACAGCAGTTCCTGATAAGGGATTTGGCTGATTCGGGCTCTGTGCAGGATAATTGAAGCTAATGGTGGTGGAGAAACACTGCCACCCGACCTCTCACATCAAGAGCTAGGCCACGCCCCCCTGTCTTCATATTCTAGCATAGCCTGTGCCTCCCCTCTGTCTTCATATTTTAGCATAGCCTGTGCTTCCCCTCTGTCTTTATATTCTAGCATAGCCTGTACCTCCTCTCTGTCTTCATATTCTAGCATAGCCTGTGCCTCCTCTGTCTTTATATTTTAGCATAGCCTGTTCCTCCCCTCTGTCTTCATATTCTAGCATAGCCTGTGCCTCCCTCTGTCTTCATATTCTAGCATAGCCTGTGCCTCCCCTCTGTCTTTATATTGTAGCATAGCCCGTGCCTTTCCTTCTGTTTTTATATTGTAGCACAACCTGTGCCTTCCCTCTGTCTTCATGTTCTAGCATAGCCTGTGCCTCCTCTCTGTCTTCATATTCTAGCATAGCCTGTGCCTCCTCTGTCTTTATATTCTAGCAAAGCCTGTGCCTCCCCTCTGTCTTCATATTCTAGCATAGCCTGTGCCTCCCCTCTGTCTTTATATTCTAGGATAGCCTGTGCCTCCTCTTTCTTTATATTCTAGCATAGCCTGTGCCTCCCCTCTGTCTTTATATTCTAGGATAGCCTGTGCCTCCTCTTTCTTTATATTCTAGCATAGCCTGTGCCTCCCCTCTGTCTTTACTTTTGAGCATCGCTTGTGCATCTTCTGTGTCTACCTGTAAACGTAGCCCATGCCTCCTCTGTGTTAGTTTTGCAGCATGGCCCCTGTAATTTTTATTGCTGCAGCATAGCTTATGCCTCCTTCCTGTTTCTCTCTCATCAGCATAGCCTCTGTCTTTTTTCTCCTTTTTCAACTGGTCCAGTCTGCCCATCCTTCACAATTTGTACGTCTGCGTTGTTCAGTAACATCCATCTGACTGACTAGTGCAGCGACTTCCACTTTTCCCATCACGCCTGTTTTATTATTTTCGCTCCTGTTACTAGATGTCTAGCGGTGCTGTGAGTGCTGCTCTGAGGTGTCATCCACAACCGCTCGTGGTGATAACTGTTACTGTAATTACAGCCGTGCTCTCCTCGGAGCGGTAGAAATATAGATTTCTTCTCATATTTGCTCACTTCCATTGTATTTCCAACAAGAAATTCAATATTTTCTCACAAGTAACTGCGCTGAATCTGCCAGCCGGCTCCTTAAAGGGAATCTGTCACAATGACTGGCACTAATGCTCCCCGATTATGATGCGCATACTGCAGTGCCGGCTCCAGGGTAGTAAAATTTATGATAAATGCTGTTTTTTTTTTATCTCATTCTCAAAAACTCTGCTTTCAGTCAGTGATTGAAAACATTCTTGTTTACATTTAGAATCGACTAAACTTATATAATTTGAAGTTTTGGACTAAATTTGTGCAAATGAAAGACTGTGTGACAGACTACTTTTTCCTGCTTCAGCATGCCCGATCCTACTTTTCCTCCTTCAGCATGCCTGATGCTACTTTTCCTCCTTCAGCATGCCCGATCCTGCTTCTCCTGCTTCAGCATGCCCGATCCAACTTTTCCTCCTTCAGCATGCCCGATGCTACTTTTCCTCCTTCAGCATGCCCGATCCTACTTCTCCTGCTTCAGCATGCCCGATCCAACTTTTCCTCCTTCAGCATGCCCGATGCTACTTTTCCTCCTTCAGCATGCCCGATCCTACCTTTCCTCCTTCAGCATGCCCGATCCTACTTTTCCTCCTTCAGCATGCCCGATGCTACTTTTCCTCCTTCAGCATGCCCGATCCTACTTCTCCTGCTTCTGCATGCCCGATGCTACTTTTCCTCCTTCAGCATGCCCGATGCTACTTTTCCTCCTTCAGCATGCCCGATGCTACTTTTCCTCCTTCAGCATACCCGATGCTACTTTTCCTCCTTCAGCATGCCCGATCCTACTTCTCCTGCTTCTGCATGCCCGATCCTACTTTTCCTCCTTCAGCATGCCCGATCCTACTTTTCCTCCTTCAGCATGCCCGATCCTTCTTTTCCTCCTTCAGCATGCCCGATCCTACTTTTCCTCCTTCAGCATGCCCGATGCTACTTTTCCTCCTTCAGCATGCCCGATCCTACTTTTCCTCCTTCAGCATGCCCGATCCTACTTTTCCTCCTTCAGCATGCCCGATCCTACTTTTCCTCCTTCAGCATGCCCGATGCTACTTTTCCTCCTTCAGCATGCCCGATCCTACTTTTCCTCCTTCAGCATGCCCGATCCTTCTTTTCCTCCTTCAGCATGCCCGATGCTACTTTTCCTCCTTCAGCATGCCCGATCCTACTTTTCCTCCTTCAGCATGCCCGATGCTACTTTTCCTCCTTCAGCATGCCCGATGCTACTTTTCCTCCTTCAGCATACCCGATGCTACTTTTCCTCCTTCAGCATGCCCGATCCTACTTCTCCTGCTTCTGCATGCCCGATCCTACTTTTCCTCCTTCAGCATGCCCGATGCTACTTTTCCTCCTTCAGCATGCCCGATGCTACTTTTCCTCCTTCAGCATGCCCGATACAACTTTTCCTCCTTCAGCATGCCCGATCCTACTTTTCCTCCTTCAGCATGCCCGATCCTACTTTTCCTCCTTCAGCATGCCTGATCCTTCTTTTCCTCCTTCAGCATGCCCGATGCTACTTTTCCTCCTCCAGCATGCCTGATGCTACTTTCCTCCTTCAGCATGCCCGATCCTACTTTTCCTCCTTCAGCATGCCCGATCCTACTTTTCCTCCTTCAGCATGCGGATCCTACTTTTCCTCCTTCAGCATGCCCGATGCTACTTTTCCTGCTTCAGCATGCCCGATCCTACTTTTCCTCCTTCAGCATGCCCGATCCTACTTTTCCTCCTTCAGCATGCCCGATCCTACTTTTCCTCCTTCAGCATGCCCGATCCTACTTTTCCTCCTACAGCATGCCTGATCCTTCTTTTCCTCCTTCAGCATGCCCGATCCTACTTTTCCTCCTTCAGCATGCCCGATGCTACTTTTCCTGCTTCAGCATGCCCGATCCTACTTTTCCTCCTTCAGCATGCCCGATCCTACTTTTCCTCCTTCAGCATGCCCGATCCTACTTTTCCTCCTTCAGCATGCCTGATCCTTCTTTTCCTCCTTCAGCATGCCTGATCCTTCTTTTCCTCCTTCAGCATGCACGATCCTACATGCCGATCCTACTTTTCCTCCTTCAGCATGCCCGATTTTACTTTTCCTCCTTCAGCATGCCCGATCCTACTTTTCCTCCTTCAGCATGCCCGATCCTACTTTTCCTCCTTCAGCATGCCGATCCTACTTTTCCTCCTTCAGCATGCCCGATTTCCTTTTCCATGACATCTGCCTTCGAGGAGACAGAATTGAAGCAACAGTGGGCCAGACAAAGGCTATTAGATTAGGAAAAAAATCCTGCAAGGCTTTAAAAACATTAAGGGGAGAATGCTAAAAAAAAAAATCCTAGCCACATCCTGCAGAAAATCCAGCCTTCTACAGCAGAATATGCTGAGAACTGAGATGTAAGCCAGCAAGTCACGGCCTTCTAGGAGAAGCGGCACCAAGGTGATTTTTATTTTTAATTTTTTCGTAATATATTTTAGATTGAACAAGTTTGCATATTTTGTCAATTTTGTCTAAAAAAATAAATTTATATGAACCGTAAAGTGGTGTCAAAAATTCTGCAACTCATTCCCCACTCGATGGAAATATATAAAAAGTTAAAGTTCCTGAAAAAGTGAAAAAAAAACAAAAACAATAAAAAAAACCTCAGTACCTAAAGCACAAAATAAGGTCCGTCCTTAAAGGGCTATTCCAATTTTTTTTAAAGCTGTCATCTATTCAGTGGATAGCTAATAATTAGGGGATTGTTCTGTGGGAATCCGACCGCCGGAACTCCCACTGATACCTAGAGCGAGGTGACCTGTTGGAATGTTGTGTGTGCATGCGCGGGAGTGTTGGCTGCGCATGCGCGAGTGATACTGCTCTGTTTGTAGGCAAAGGTCGATCAGCTCCAGTCTCCTGCAGAGTGAATGGAGCGGAGTCCGTTAATGGGTGAAGCTCTGCAGTCGCTGAACTGACGGCCACTAAACTACTTTCTCATCGATGTAACTTCTAGTTTTTCCTCCACAGATCCCTAAATACTGCAAAAGAAGGCTTTACGCAGGCCAGCCTGGGGCTACTGGCCAACCAGAGGAAACGGCAGCTATTGATCGGTCTGCTGAAGTCTCTGAGGACTATAAAAACACTGGTAAAGACGACCGTGCCGGATTGTATTATTTCTGCATTTATCGACTGCTAATTAATCATTTCCTTCCACTTTTCTAGCAAAGAACGGACGTCCGTCTGAGTGAAATGCTGGAGGTAGGTGGATTTGCATTGATCCAGATCTCATTTGCAACTCAATGGATGAGATTAATTAGTTCTGTCTGATGGCGCCGCGTAGATGTCATACAAATCGGCATCGTCGGTGCTCACTGCTCCCGTGGAGGACACAAAGGTGCGCTCCCCGGACACGCAATTATTTACTGGCATGGCAGATGGATCGCTGTTGCTTTTTCTGCTTAACTTGCATTCTGGAGTATATACCTACCTGATATTAGGATCACATGTGATGAAGTGGGGGGCGATGGGGGTGGGGAGGCAATGTGTCATCTAAATTAAATCGTCGTCGTCCAGTAGTTTTTTAATTAAATTTTCAGTTCATGACTATGGAGGCAACCGTCATGTAGCTGTTATCGCATTCGAAAATGTGCTTTACAGCAGGGTCTGCTCTGCTGGAGGGGCGTCGAGGGCCTGCTCTGTCGGAGGGCGTCGTGGGCCTGCTCTGCGAGAGAGCGTCGTGGGTTCACTCTGCGGGTGGCGACGTGGGCCTGCCCTGCGAGAGGGCGTCATGGGCCTGCCCTATGGGAGGGTGTCGTGGGCCTGCTCTATGGGAGGGCGCCGTGGGCCTTCCCTCGTGGTGGTGAGGGCGTCGTGGGCCTGCCCTGTCGGAGGGCGTCGTGGGCCTGCCCTGTCGGAGGGCGTCGTGGGCCTGCCCTGTCGGAGGGCGTCGTGGGCCTGCCCTGTCGGAGGGCGTCGTGGGCCTGCCCTGCGGGAGGGTGTCGTGGGCCTGCTCTGCGAGAGAGCGTCGTGGGTTCACTCTGCGGGTGGCGCCGTGGGCCTGCCCTGTGGGAGGGCGTCATAGGCCTGTGGGCCTGCCCTGTCGGAGGGCGTCGTGGGCCTGCCCTGTCGGAGGGCGTCGTGGGCCTGCCCTGTCAGAGGGCGTCGTAGGCCTGTGGGCCTGCCCTGTGGGAGGGCGTCGTGGGCCTGCACTGCGGGAGGGTGTCGTGGGCCTGCTCTGCGAGAGAGCGTCGTGGGTTCACTCTGCGGGTTGCTCCGTGGGCTTGCCCTGTGGGAGGGCGTCATGGGCCTGTGGGCCTGCCCTGTGGGAGGTTGTCATGGGCCTGCCTGCTCTACGAGAGAGCGTCGTGGGTTCACTCTGCGGGTGGCGCCGTGGGCCCGCTCACCATAGAGGCACCCTGCCTCCATGTCAGACTGGTGCACTGAGGACACCACGTGTCTCTGCTGCTCCGTGATTGCTCACAACAGCAGGATTGGCCAGAGGTATGGAACGTATTTTGTCTTAGATTTGGCGGTTTTATTTATGTAACCTGGACATCCTTTTTGAAGTCCCCTATTTTCCTGGCTGTAAGAGCTAAATAAAGGGGCCAGCTGCTCACATGCCCGGCCACTGCCGCCGACTGAGGTGCTCGGGTGTCATAGGCTTGAATGACGCATGTGCGTCCTGCCGCTCCGCTCATTTTCTCATAGTCGCGGGTTTGGCTGCTCCGGGGTAATGAAGGAGGCAAGTTCCCCTGTTATTTGTGACGTATACAATGGGTTGGTGATGACATGTTTGGGCTGGAATACCCCTTTAATTCACCTAATGTCTAATGGTTGTCCTCTGTCGTGTGTTTCTAGGAGGAAGACTACCCCGGAGCCATCCAGCTGTGCCTGGAGTGTCAGAAGGCAGCGAGTACATTCAAGCACTACAGCTGTATAAGGTACATATCATGGGGGCTCCGATCACCTAGTGTGCGGCCATATGGTGCGACACCATCACAATGTGTAATACCGCAGCAAAGGCCACTTCTTATCATATCCTTCCATCCGCCCAGCCTCATCCAGTATCTGTACATATAATCCTATGTGATGTCGGGTATTGTTTGCTTCTCGCCATTCTGTACATCCTGAATGTTATATGGGGCCAAAAGGTTGAAGGAGTCGTCCTCTTAGCACAAGTACTCGCCTGTCCAAGATAGGTGATAACATAGAGCGACGAAGGTGCCACCGTCACAGTGTTTGCCAGGAAGGGGCTGTTTACATCATGCGCTGTGTGAGATTGTTGAGTATGTTGTATGGGAGTATGTGGTGGACAAGTTTATAGGATGTTGTTGCTGCAGTGCTGTGTGGGAGAGTGTTGCGGGCGCTCTCTGTGTGGGAGAGTGTTGCAGGCGCTCTCTCTGTGGGAGTGTTGCGGGCGCTCTCTGTGTGTGAGAGTGTTGCGGGCGCTCTCTCTGTGGAGTGTTGCAGGCGCTCTCTGTGTGGGAGTGTTGCGGGCGCTCTCTGTGTGTGAGAGTGTTGCGGGCGCTCTCTCTGTGGGAGTGTTGCAGGCGCTCTCTGTGTGGGAGTGTTGCGGGCGCTCTCTGTGTGGGTTTGTTGTGGGCGCTCTCTGTGTGAGAGTGTTGCGGGCGCTCTCTCTGTGTGGGAGAGTGCTGCGGGCGCTGTCTGTGTGGGAGTGTTGCGGGCGCTCTCTGTGTGGGAGAGTGTTGCGGGCGCTCTCTGTGTGGGAGATTGTTGCGGGCGCTCTCTGTGTGGGAGAGTGTTGCGGGCGCTCTCTCTGTGTGGGAGAGTGCTGCGGGCACTCTCTTGTGTGGGAGAGTGTTGCGGGCGCTCTCTGTGTGGGAGTGTTGCGGGCGCTCTCTGTGTGGGAGTGTTGCGGCGCTCTCTGTGTGGGAGTGTTGCGGGCGCTCTCTGTGTGGGAGAGTGTTGCGGGCGCTCTCTGTGTGGGAGAGTGTTGCGGGCGCTCTCTGTGTGGGAGAGTGTTGCGGGCGCTCTCTGTGTGGGAGAGTGTTGCGGGCGCTCTCTGTGTGGGAGAGTGTTGCGGGCGCTCTGTGTGGGAGTGTTGCGGGCGCTCTCTGTTGGAGGGTTGTTGGGGGCTCTCTGTTGGAGGATGAGGTGTTGCGGGCGCTCTCTGTTGGGGAGAGTGTTGCGGGCGCTCTCTGTTGGGGAGAGTGTTGCGGGCGCTCTCTCTGTGTGGGAGAGTGTTGCGGGCGCTCTCTGTGTGGGAGTGTTGCAGGCGCTCTCTGTGTGGGAGTGCTGCGGGCGCTCTCTCTGTGTGGGAGAGTGTTGCGGGCGCTCTCTGTGTGGGAGTGTTGCAGGCGCTTTCTGTGGGAGAGTGCTGCGGGCGCTCTCTCTGTGTGTGGGAGTGTTGCGGGCGCTGTCTGTGTGGGAGTGTTGCGGGCGCTCTCTGGGAGAGTGTTGCGGGCGCTCTCTGTGTGTGAGAGTGTTGCGGACGCTCTCTGTGTGTGAGAGTGTTGCGGACGCTCTCTGTGTGGGAATGTTACAGGCGCTCTCTGTGTGGGAGTGTTGCGGGCTCTCTCTGTGTGGGTTTGTTGTGGGCGCTCTCTGTGTGAGAGTGTTGCGGGCGCTCTCTGTGTGTGAGAGTGTTGCGGGCGCTCTCTGGGAGAGTGTTGTGGGTTTGCTTATAACGAGGGCAGAGGTCAGTGTGCAGGGAGCCGTACAGCGCTGTGTGTTCTGCTGCCATCTTTGCTTTTATAGTGATTTATGACCAGTTGCATATTAATGTACAGTGATACATAGAGGCTGCAGAAACTGATAGTTGCAAAATTTATAAATTTTGTTGCAAAAATTTTTTTTATGCCAACAATGCAGCATTTACATAAAGCCCCTGACGTTGTCTGTGATTCTCGGTTCTAGCAGTGATTTCTGCTGCCTTGTAGTAATTAGACCTCCATGGCGTCGTCCTGCTATAGGGGCAGGCGTTCATTTCTGTCGGCGGTGGTGCATGTTATAATGGATTTGTCAGGTTCGCTCCGCCATGCCATGACCCAATTTCACACCATCCATTTTTCAAAAAATTTTCAAGACTTTTTTGCAGCATTTCAAGCAGTTTTACTCCAAAATTCTGGCGCCAACTGCATTAATGAATCGGGCCCTAAAGGCCGTATCCCCGGAAAGGCTTCGTGCTTAGTCCATCGGCTCCGTTTTGGCTGCCACACTCCCTTTAAAGGTAATAAAGGCAACTTAGTGAGAATTCCTCATGGCCTGCGCCCCAGCTGCTGCACAGATCAATAACGCGCTGTCCCTCCCTGCACCTTCCTGCTGCTGTCTGTGCCGCGGCTCCTATGTATAGTCATGTTCTGTGTAATTGTATTGACTTTTCTGGCATCCACGCTGTCAGGTTATAATCTGTGGCACTGATACATGTGGCTGTAAATGAAAACCAATCGTGGAAACCTGTTCATTCAAAGGCCTCCAGAGGCGTCACTTACAGCGTCTTGGAATTCCCGATCGTTTTTATGGGTTCAGTAGTAAGTTTAGAAGATTATGAGTTTATGTGCTGTGAATGCAGATGGGCAGGAGGATTTCTAGAGCAGCAGTGCACAACCTTTCTTGGTCCATGTGCCACATTATACCACTTCTAAGGGCAGCATGTCAGACATATCCACAGCCTATGCAATGTCTGGTAGATGGAGGTTCTGCTTCTGGAGAAGTAAAGATGCCATGCTGTACTGATCCTGAGTTACATCCTGTATTATACTCCAGAGCTGCACTCACTATTCTGCTGGTGCAGTCACTGTGTGCACACATTACATTACTGATCCTGAGTTACCTCCTGTATTATACCCCAGAGCTGCACTCACTATTCTGCTGCTGCAGTCACTGTGTACATACATTACATTACTGATCCTGAGTTACATCCTGTATTATACCTGTATTATACCCCAGAGCTGCACTCACTATTCTGCTGGTGCAGTCACTGTGTACATACATTACATTACTGATCCTGATTTACATCCTGTATTATGCTCTAGAGCTGCACTCATTATTCTGCTGGTGCAGTCACTGTGTACATACATTACATTACTGATCCTGAGTTACATCCTGTATTATACTCCAGAGCTGCACTCACTATTCTGCTGGTGCAGTCACTGTGTACATACATTATATTACTGATCCTGAGTTACATCCTGTATTATGCTCCAGAGCTGCACTCACTATTCTGCTGGTGCAGTCGCTGTGTACATACATTACATTACTGATCCTGAGTTACATCCTGTATTATACTCCAGAGCTGCACTCACTATTCTGCTGGTGCAGTCACTGTGTACATACATTACATTACTGATCCTGAGTTACATCCTGTATTATTCTCCAGAATGCACTCACTATTCTGCTGGTGCAGTCACTGTGTACATACATTACATTACTGATCCTGAGTTACTCCTGTATTGTTTCTCCAGAGCTGCACTCACTATTCTGCTGGTGCAGTCACTGTGTCACATACATTACATTACTGATCCTGAGTTCCCATCCTGTATTATACTCCAGAGCTGCACTCACTATTCTGCTGGTGCAGTCACTGTGTACATACATTACTGATCCTGAGTTACATCCTGTATTATACTCCAGAGCTGCACTCACTATTCTGCTGGTGCAGTCACTGTGTACATACATTACATTATACATCCTGCATTATACCCAGAGCTGCACTCACTATTCTGCTGGTGCAGTCACTGTGTACATACATTACATTACTGATCATCATCCTGATTATACTCCAGAGCTGCACTCACTATTCTGCTGGTGCAGTCACTGTGTACATACATTACATTACTGATCCTGAGTTACTCCTGTATTATACTCCAGAGCTGCACTCACTATTCTGCTGGTGGAGTCACTGTGTACATACATTACATTACTGATCCTGAGTTACTTCCTGTATTATACTCCAGAGCTACACTCACTATTCTGCTGGTGCAGTCACTGTGTACATACATTACATTACTGGTCCTGAGTTACATCCTGTATTATACCCAGGCGCATCATATTTGTGTGCAGTCACTGGTACACATTACTTACACCTGTATTACCCAGCTGCATCACTATTTGCTGGTGCAGTCACTGTGTACATACATTACATTAACATCCTGCATTATACCCCAGAGCTGCACTCACTATTTTGTTTGTCAGACAGCCGTGTATTGCTGAACTAAACTTCTGTTGAAAATGAAATTGTCAGAATTTCATAAGCTGCTCGGTGTATAGAACAGAAAAGTGTATAGATTAACTCAAAATCAGAAAAAAAACGATAAATGAAATTATTTTCCAGAGCTTTTTATGTAGACGGATACTGTAATCTCCTGTGTATAGCGGAGCTGCGCTCTGTATTAGAGGAGGTGTCGGAGCTGTGCTCTAGGTTTATCTCCGAGTCCCCCAATCACTTGACTTTTATGCTAATCACCCGTTGTATTCTTACATTATAATTACATTTAGGCATTGCGCCTCGTTTTTCCGGTCGTTTTTACTTCTTGGTAACTTGCACTTCTGGCCGGCTGCCACTTATTAACGCGTCTCCTTGCTCTCTTATACATTTCGGCACTTATTTATGCGGATACTCACGACTTCCAGAGTGGAGCCTCGAGGCAGCCGCTTCTCTCTCCCTCATTGCTCGTCTCGACTGTAATAGCTTCTCTTTGCCAGATTTGCTTTTTCTAAGAAGCAAAGACATTTAGTAGTTTAGAATAGTCGGTCTCTTCACAGCCCTGGAACCAGCATGATGTAAATATGTTGGCTTATGCTGGACAGGACACTTTAGTGCTTTCCAGCATAAACCGACACATTTACATTATTTTATCTTAAAGTGTTTTTTTTTTTTTTTTTTTTTTTTAGGACTAACCTTTTATTACCTATCAATAGAATAGGGAGGATAGGTTGGTGATCCTAGGGACACCCTTGTTGTGGCATATGCTAGGTAGGTCTATTACAATTTTATGACATTCTAACTTTCAGGATATCTTCGCCCCTGGAGCTCCCTAGTGGTCGACATTGTCGTCATGTTTCTTATCACAATTTTACCTGTTTATAAAGATAAAACATGGCATGGATAACATCATCCATCAGACCAATATTGAGTTGAAGGGGTTCTGTCCGACTTACGGTGATGTGCGTGAATGCGTTATGTACATACCTTGGCTGCAACATTGAAAATATATCTTCTATAACTATTGGATCGATGCAAATCCCAATATTCATCACTGGCTCCGAAGTGTCTCAGAAAGATTCTTTGATCATGGGAAGGTCTCTGGTTTGGAAGCTTACTTCCCTGCCTCTGCGTATGCGAATCTCAGACTTGGTGGCAAATTTTCCTGCTGTAATTACCTGCAGGAGCCCCTTCTTCAATGGGGATGGAAGTGTCAGCTCTCACTCTCTCTTTCTGTTATATCTTGCCTATTATTAGCGGCATTGTCTCATTTTCTCCCTCTGATGCCTTTCGTGTTCACACTACTACTTAGCTGCGTTGCACATGCACAGTGTGACAGACATTAGTCCTGACCCGCAGGTAGCCCAATAATGTATCTAATAAACCTGACGCACACCCCCGTTATGTATTCATTCTGTTTGCTGTGTCACGTGGTATAATTGCTGTAATTGGCTTTTTACAGATGTAGCAGAGCTGAATTACACATTTAACTACATAACGGAATTACAGATGACTGGCCGTAGAATAGAAATCTGAGCCGGCCGGGGTTTGTTGTATCGGTTAATGCAGAAACCAAATATATATATATATATATTGTGCTTTGTAGCTGATGGGATTGGATTGGGATTAGTGATGAGCGAGTATACTCGTTGCTCTGGTTTTCCCGAGCACGCTCGGGTGGTCTCCGAGTATTTGGAAGTGTTTCGGAGATTTAGTTTCTGTTGCCGCAGATGCATGATTTATAGCTCCTGGACAGCTTGAATACATGTGAGGATTGCCTGTTTGTTAAGCAATCCCCACATGTATTCAGGCTGTCACATAGAAGCAAATCATGCAGCTACGGCAACAGAAACTAAATCTCCGAGCACTTCCAAATACTCGGAGACCACCCGAGCAATGAGTATACTCGTTGCTTGGGTTTTCCCGAGCATGCTCGGGTGATCTCCGAGTATTTGGAAGTGTGGGTTTCGTTCGTCGCTGCAGCTGCATGATTTGCAGCTACTTGACAGCCTGAATACATGTGAGGAATGCCTGTTTGTTAAGGAATCCCCACATGTATTCAGGCTGTCAAAAAGCGTAAATCATGCAGCTGCGTCAACAGAAGCTATGTCTCTGAGCGCTTCCAAATATTCGGAGACCACCCGAGCAACGAGTATACTCGCTCATCACTAATTAGGATTATTGTGTTTATCTAGTTTTTTCTTTTTCCAAGTCTGACTGAAATCAACATTTTTTTTTTTCTTTATTTTGCAGCGAACTCCACTCAAAGCTGCAGGACACATTAGAACAAATTGAGGTAAGTCAACTATGGCCACCGCTAAAAAGTATAAAAGAAAGTGCCCAGGCCGATCTATTGTGACACCGTGCCTGGCATCTAGCTGGAAAGGACAGCACGCAGTGCTCCGCCCAGATATTTTTTCAGTTGGATTCTAGGCAAACTATACTTAATGGAAGTTGTACCAAAATCAACATTTATCCATCGAGTAAATACTGCTTTTCTGATTTTTGGCAGGCCCAACGCTAGAACCCCAACAAATTATGAGAATTCGGGTCCCGCTTACCCAGTTTAATGGGAAGTTGGTCTTTTATGCACTCAAGCCAAAATGTGTGGGACTGATGCACTAAGCTCCCTCTGTCTGACACCTGCCTGATGGGCACTGTAGCTCGGAGTACTGAACCCTCGGCCCACAACGTCGCTGCATAATTTCTTCTTATTTTTCCTCTTCCTTTTTCCAAAAGCCATAACTTTTTTTTTTTTAATCCGAGTACCAACATGGCAGATGCCAACAGGCCTCCAGCTGCCTTGGCAATCCTTCGGCACCCAATGATCATGGGGTCGGGGCAGTTAGGGGTAATAGGCGTCCAGATGATGCACCTCAATTCCGCTGTCCTATGTCCGAACAAGTCAGCTCCTGAGCCCGCTCTATACCACTGCACACGCTATATGATTTAATGGTAAGTCATGTAGTGGGAACAGGTTAACTTCAGCAGGGCTGAAGAAAAGACACAACAGGTGAAAGAAAGTTTAAAGCAAAAAAAAACGTAGAAAAGTAATTTTTACAGGTATATGGGCAAATACTGTATGCAGTCCGCTCCGGAGCTCCCTCTAGTGGTGGCTGCAGGCAGACGCAATGTTTTCTTTTCCATCTATTACTATATACAAGGTGCGGAGCTCCCGCAATGTAACAATAGATTTAGAAATGTATCCGCATCACTGATGAAAACTATGACAATGAAAAATCACAGTTTTTGAAAGTGGTCGGTGCACTCTGTTAATTTATTTTTTAAACTGCATAGGGCAAAGCTATATCTAATGCTGGAAGTTATTGGAATAAAGTTGTGCTTCTCGCGGGAGATCATGTGTCTGTGTACATCATTATTGTTAATATTTAATTTTTTGAGAGAATCAACTTTATGTAAAGGAAGCTGCGAGTTCAGCTAGGTCAGGTCCATTGATTCACAGCCCTGCAACACCCTCATGAGTTTGATTTCTTTTTTTTTTCTGTGCCTTTATGTCACTGGTAGTGCCATGGAAATGTTGCGCCCGCACAATGCTTTTTGTTACTCCAAAGTCCTTGCGTAAATAACATGTCTGAAGATGAAATTGTGACTTCCTGCAGTCACCACTAGAGGGAGCTGAGGAGCTTACTGCAGACTGTGATAGCATCGAGTTCAGTATGTAAGCTCCCTCTAGTGGCTGCTGCTGGAAATAAAAAAAAAAAAAAAAGTTTTCTTTTGAAATCTTTGATTACTCAGGGGATTTTTAGCTCTTTATATACAGATATATTCAGATGTTCCTCAGTACAGGATTTTAAATCTTCATGAAAAGAAAAAAAAAATCTGTTCCAAAGCTATTGGACTTGTCTCAGATGTGGAGATGGCGACATTGGCCTGTAGATATGTTTCACGCTCTAATCTTCCTGATGATCTGTTCATTGGACCATATTTATCTCCTCAGTGATATGCGCTGTAATTACCCCCAGCCCCGCGGTACACGTCACAGCTGTCAGCATTTCTCCTCTGATGGCCGCCGTCCCTTTTATCTGTAGATTATAGATGATTATTGTGCACATAATACAAACAGCCTTTGATCGTGGTGATTTCCCGGGAGGACGGACGATGAAGGGATTCACTTCAGAGGGAAAATGAATAATGTATAAGAAGGTTTCTGCACATTTATAGGACGCTCATCTAATATCCGGTGTATATTCAGTATTCGCTTCACTCATAATGACTGCGCCAGTGCAGGAGGAGTGCTGCTTATGTACTGTACGTGTATCCCCCTCTACTCTCTATATACTGTACATGTATCCCCCTGCTCTGTATATACTGTACGTGTATCCCCTCTACTCTGTATATACATTGTGTATCCCCTCTACTCTGTATATACATTATGTGTATCCCCTTCTACTCTGTATATACAATGTGTATCCCCTCTACTCTGTATATACATTGTGTATTCCCCTCTACTCTGTATATACATTTGTGTATCCCCTCTACTCTGTATATACTTTGTATCCCCTCTCTGTATATACTTAGTGTATCCCCCTCTACTCTGTAATATTACATTGTGTATCCCCTTGCTCTGTATATACATGTGTATCCCCTCTACTCTGTATATACAATGTGTATCCCCTCTACTCTGTATATACATTTGTGTATCCCCTACTCTGTATATACTATAGTGTAGCCCCTCTACTCTGTATATACATTATGTGTATCCCCTCTACTCTGTATATACATTGTGTATCCCCTCTACTCTGTATATACATTATGTATCCCTCTACTCTGTATATACATTATGTATCCCCTCTATCTCATGTATATATTATTATGTGTATCCCCTCTACTCTGTATATACAATGTGTATCCCCCTACTCTGTATATACTATACGTGTAGCCCCTCTACTCTGTATATACATTGTGTATCCCCTCTACTCTGTATATACATTGTGTATCCCCTCTACTCTGTATATACATTATGTATCCCTCTACTCTGTATATACATTATGTGTATCCCCTCTACTCTGTATACTCTGTATATACTGTACGTGTATTCCTCCTGCTTTGTATAAACTGTATGTGTATTCCTCCTGCTTTGTATATACTGTAAGTGTATCCCACTGCTCTGTATATACTGTGTGTATTCCCCTGCTTTGTATATACTGTACGTGTATCCTCCCTGCGCTGTATATGCTGTACGTATATCCTCCTGCTCTGTATATGCTGTATGTGTATCCCCTGCTCTGTATATACTGTACGTGTATCCCACTGCTCTGTATATACTGTACGTGTATCCTCCTGCTCTGTATATCTGTACGTGTATCCCCTGCTCTGTATATACTGTAGTGTATCCCCCTGCTCTGTATATACTGTACGTGTATCCCCTGCTCTGTATATACTGTACGTGTATCCCCTGCTCTGTATATACTGTGTATCCCCCTCTCTGTATATACTTAGGTATCCCCTGCTCTGTATATACTGTACGTGTATCCCCTGCTCTTGTATATACTGTACGTGTATCCCCCTGCTCTGTATATACTGTACGTGTATCCCCCTGCTCTGTATATACTGTACGTGTATCCCCCTGCTCTGTATATACTGTATGTGTATCCCCTACTCTGTATATACTTATGTGTATCCCCCTCTCTGTATATACTGTATGTGTATCCCCTCTACTCTGTATATACATTATGTGTATCCCCCTCTACTCTGTATATACATTATCGTGTATGCCCCTCTACTCTGTATATACTATACGTGTATCCCCCTCTACTCTGTATATACAATATGTGTATCCCCTCTACTCTGTATATACTGTACGTGTATCCTCCTCTACTCTGTATATACATTGTTCCCTCTATCTGTTATACTGTGTATCCCCTCTACTCTGTATATACAATAGTGTATCCCCCTACTCTGTATATACTGTACGTGTACCCCCTCTACTCTGTATATACATTAGTGTATCCCCACTTGTATATCATGTGTATCCTCTACTCTGTTACATTGTATCCCCTCTACTCTGTAATACTTATGTATCCTACTTGTATATACATTGATCCCCTCTACTCGTATATACAATGTGTATCCCTACACTGTAATACATAGTGTAGTCCCCCTCTACTCTGTATATACATTGTGTATCCCCCTCTACTCTGTATATACATTGTGTATCCCCTCTACTCTGATCACTGTATGTCCCTCTACTTGTATATACATATGTGTATCCCCCTACTCTGTATATTACTGTACGTGTATCCCCTGCTCTGTATATACGTAGTGTATCCCCTGCTCTGTATATACTGTAGTGTATCCCCCTGCTCTGTATATACTGTAGTGTATCCCCTCTGTTCCTGTATATACTGTCGTGTATCCCCCTCTCTGTTTGTATATATCCTCTCTGTAATTTAGTGTATCCCCCTGCGCTCTGTATATACTGTACGTGTATCCCTCACTCTCGTATATACTGTACGTGTATCCCTGCTCTGTATATCTGTAGTGTATCCTGCTGTATAGTACGTGTATCCCCTGCTCTTGTATATACTGTCGTGTATCCCCCTGCTCTGTATATACTGTACGTGTATCCCCTGCTCTGTTATATACTGTACGTGTATCCCCCTGCTCTGTTATACTGTACGTGTATCCCCCTGCTCTGTATATACTGTACGTTATCCCTCTGCTCTGTATATACTGTACGTGTATTCCCCCTGCTTTGTATATACTGTACGTGTATCCCCCTGCTCTGTATATACTGTACGTGTATCCCTCTACTCTCGTTTTACGTACGTGATACCCCCTGCTCTGTATACACTGTACGTGTATCCCCTCTACTCTGTATATACATATGTGTATCCCCTCTACTCTGTATATACATAGTGTATCCCCTCTATCTGTATATACAGTACGTGTAGCCCCTCTACTCTGTATATACGTACGTGTATCCCCTGCTCTGTATATACTGTACGTTTATCCCCTCTGCTCTGTATATACTTACGTGTATTCCCCTGCTCTGTATAACTGTACGTGTATCCCCCTGCTCTGTATATACTGTACGTGTATCCCCCTGCTCTGTATATACTGTACGTGTATCCCCCTGCTCTGTATATACTGTACGTTTATCCCCTCTGCTCTGTATATACTGTACGTTTATCCCCCTCTGCTCTGTATACACTGTACTGTGTATCCCCCTGCTCTGTATATACTGTACGTGTATCCCCTGCTTTTTATATACTGTACGTGTATCCCCCTGCTCTGTATATGCTGTACGTGTATCCCCCTGCTCTGTATATACTGTACGTGTATCCCCTGCTCTGTATATACTGTACGTGTATCCCCCTGCTCTGTTATATGTACGTGTTATCCCCCTGCTCTGTATTACTGTACGTTATCCCTCTCTGTTCCGTATATACTGTACGTGTATTCCCCCTTCTTTGTATATACTGTATGTGTATCCTCCCTGCCCCGTATATGCTGTACGTGTATCCCTCTACTCTCTATATACAGTACATGCATACCCCCTGCTCTGTATACACTGTACGTGTATCCCTTCTACTCTGTGTATACATTGTGTAGCCCCTCTACTCTGTATATACTGTACGTGTATCCCCCTGCTTTGTGTATACCGTACGTGTATCCCCCTGCTCTGTGTATACTGTACGTGTATCCCCCTGCTCTGTATATACTGTACGTTATCCCTCTCTGTTCCGTATATACTGTACGTGTATTCCCCCTGCTTTGTATATACTGTACGTGTATCCTCCCTGTCCGTATATGCTGTACGTGTATCCCTCTACTCTCTATATACAGTACATGTATACCCCTGCTCTGTATACACTGTACGTGTATCCCTCTACTCTGTGTATACATTGTGTATTCCCCCTCTACTCTGTATATACTGTAGTGTATCCCCTAGCTTTGTTATACTCGTACGTGTATCCCCTCTACTCTGTATATACTGTACGTGTATCCCCCTGCTCTGTATATACTAGTACGTTATCCCCTCTACTCTGTATATACATATGTGTATCCCCCTCTAGCTCTGTATATACATGTACGTGTATCCCCCTCTCTGTATATACTGTACGTGTATCCCCCTGCTCTGTATATACTGTACGTGTATCTCCCTGCTCTGTATATACTGTACGTTTATCCCCTCTGCTCTGTATATACTATACGTTTATCCCCCTCTGCTCTGTATACACTGTACGTGTATCCCCCTGCTCTGTATATACTGTACGTGTATCCCCCTGCTTTTTATATACCGTACGTGTATCCCCCCTGCTCTGTCTATACTGTATGTGTATCCCCCTGCTCTGTCTATACTGTACGTGTATCCCTTTGCTCTGTATATACTGTACATGTATCCCCCTGCTCTGTATATACTGTACGTGTTTCCCCCTGCTCTGTATATACTGTACGTTTATCCCCTCTGCTCTGTATATACTGTACGTTTATCCCCCTCTGCTCTGTATACACTGTACGTGTATCCCCCTGCTCTGTTTATACTGTACGTGTATCCCCCTGCTCTGTATATACCGTATGTTTATCCCCTGCTCTGTATATACCGTACGTGTATCCCCCTGCTCTGTATATACAGTATGTTTATCCCCTGCTCTGTATATACCGTACGTGTATCCTCCTGCTCTGTATATACTGTATGTTTATCCCCCTGCTCTGTATATACTGTACGTGTATCCGCCTGCTCTGTATATACTGTATGTGTATCCGCCTGCTCTGTATATACTGTACGTGTATCTCCCTGCTCTGTATATACTGTACGTGTCCTCCCTGCGCCTTATATACTGTACGTGTATCACCCCTGCTCTGTATAAACTGTACGTGTATGCGCTCTGCTCTGTATATACTATACGTTTATCACCCGCTGCTCTGTATATACTGTGCATGTATTCCCCCTGCTCTGTATATACTGTACATGTATTCCCACTGCTCTGTATGTACCGTATGTTTATCTCCCTGCTCTGTATCTAACGTATGTTTATTCCCTGCTATGTATCTAATGTATGTTTATCCCCCTGCTCTGTATATACCCTTTGTTTATCCCCCTGCTCTGTATATACCCTTTGTTTATCCCCCTGCTCTGTATATACCGTATGTTTATCCCCCTGCTCTGTATATAACGTATGTTTATCCCCTGCTCTGTATCTAACTTTATGTTTATCCCCCTGCTCTGTATATACCCTTTGTTTATCCCCCTGCTCTGTATATACCGTTTGTTTATCCCCCTGCTCTGTATATACCGTATGTTTATCCCCCTGCTCTGTATGTAGTGTAAGTATATCCCCCTCTGCTCTGTACATATAATAACTAGTAAATTACAATGTTGCTTGTTTTTACATGGCTTTAGAGTTTGGCCATTAAAGAATCAGCAAATAACCCTTTAAGTGCTGGGCACAGTTCAACCCCCTCCTTTCTCATCCCTCTGTCTGTTCAGCACCCTCTTGAGAGCGCGCTCACAACAGTCTCCCATAGGAGTCCATAGGTCTCGTGTCTGTAGTTTTTTTTTTTTTAAGTTTTTTTTTTTTTTAAATTAACGCCCTGGTAATCGTGCTAAGAAAATAGATTATGTAAGAGGGATGTTACTTCCGAACACAGCCATTGGTAGACGCATGCATTCAATATAACCCTGTATGATACCTGCTCAGGTGTCGTTGGCCCACGTGAGTCATTGGAATCACTTCCCGTCACGGGCGGCGTGATCTCAGGTTGAAGACTCGGGGAGCATATCCCTCTGCATCATGAAATAGGCATATCTGTATCCACACAGCCTTCTCACACCGCCCCTCTCTACAGCCTTATCTAATCCCAGTCTATTATCCAAGGATTACTTTAAATATCGGCTCTTCTCAGCTGATGGCAGTGGCCGCAGTTCACTTTAACACTGTCCTGTATAATGTAGGTAATCATATTTTCAGCAAGAAGAAATTGAAAAATCCACATCCCGAAGCGATTACTCGGGGGGAGGAGGCCGCTCGGACGTGTCGCTCTCACAGCCTGCTGCTCAGGTTGGAGATTACTGGTATTTTCTCTTCCTTGCCGCTTATTTTAAAGAAAATTTAAAGGGGGATTCTACCAGCTTTTAAAGTGGTATTCTTCAGCAGAACCGTAAATAGTGACATTCCATCTGACCACTAAGGCCACTGATTGGCTGCAGCGTCAGGTGACTTATGGACCGGATATCATTTCACCTGCAGGCTCCTTTTGTCACCTGACTATTCAACCAATGAGAGATGTCAGAAGTCAGGTGACTGTATGAAGTCCCTGGCGGTGCAGGAGCAGCGAGGTTTGGAGAGGTAAGTAATTTTTGTTTTTTTTTTGTTTTACACTTATGAGGCAAAACCCCTTTAAGTAAATCGGGCAAATCGTATTCCTACCCGAAGTTAAAGGCATCCTAGTTACATTATCTGTATAATTTCAGTCAACAGATGATGTATCCATTTTTTTTACTCTTGTTTTAGTTCCACTGTTCTCTTGATTATTTCATTTTTTTCTTTTTTAAAATCTGCTGCACGGTTCCAGTAATATGGGCACTTTTTATTTAGTAGTGCTACATTTTTATAGTCTTTAAAAGGGGGCGTGGCTCACAGGGCAATAATGCAGGGCAGCGTAAGACCCGCCCTAGAGGATCCTGTGAGCCATGTCCTTTGGTAAAAAGAGGACTTGGCTCACATGAAAAAAAATTTTTTTTTTAACCTGGTGACAGAACCAGAACTCCTGCTCATATTACGCTACTATGGCTCATGATAATATTTATTGGCTTATTTTGCTGCAGAAATTTACCAGATCACACCCGCTTTCTAATAAGCCACACCCTTCCTCAACAAGGCCACACACCCTTTTCTAACAAGGTGTGGAAAGTATAAAAAACATATAATATAATACATAGTTATTATATTTTTGACACAAAGAACAACAAATTTCTGGCGCATTTAGGAGGAAAAATTTTCCGAGCCGAGGTGAGAGAAGCTAATCTTGCTGAGATCAGCTGATCGTCAGCATTGCGGCTTTCTGTCCACATTCCCCTTAAAGGGTCGTATTATGGAAACACAGGTGCGCGGCTCAGGTAACTGTACTGAAATGAGCCGTGGACTGTCAGTGAAGGTTTATGTTAGATGACCGCAGGCCGTGATCTTGACAAGCTGCAGGTATGCTGTTATTTGTATAACCTTTGTATAAATAGTGTAGGCTAATAAAAGAAATCACAGAATTCTGCTTCTTTCTCCACTTGTGAGCCAGTTCTTCCTCTTCCTGAACACATCGTTCACTATGGGTGAAAAAAAACAGCTCAAATCCTCAAGACAAGACTGATTTTTCTTTTTATACCTTACTAGCTGAAGAGCCGGGTGTTGCACGGGCATAGTAACTAACTGCAGTCCCTTTCTCTCCGTCCGCAGACCCGCTCTCTACTCGCCCTCCAGCTCTCCCTCCAAAGCCCAGCTCTACACCCGCCATCCTGCATTCTCCCTCAGCAGCCCCGCTCTCCATCCACCGTCCCGCTCGCTTCCTCCGCAGCCCCTGTCTCCACTGGCCGTCCTGCTCTCTCCCTCCAAATCCCAGCTCTATACCCGCCATCCCGCATTCTCCCTCAGCAGCCCCGCTCTCCATCCACCGCCCCGCCCTTTCCCTCCGCAGCCCCTGTCTGCACTGTCCGTCCTGCTCTCTCCCTCAGTAGCCCAGCTCTCCACCCGCATCCCGCTCTCTCCCTCCGCAGCCCATGTCTCCACTGGCCGTCCCGCTCTCTCCCTCCAAAGCCCAGCTCTACACCCGCCATCCTGCATTCTCCCTCAGCAGCCCCGCTCTCCATCCACCGTCCTGCTCGCTCCCTCCGCAGCCACTGTCTCCACTGGCCGTCCCACTCTCTCCCTCCAAAGCCCAGCTCTACACCCGCCATCCGGCATTCTCCCTCAGCAGCCCCGCTCTCCATCCACCGCCCCACTCTCTCCCTCCGCAGTACCTGTCTCCGCTGGCCGTCCACTCTCTCCCTCCAAAGCCCAGCTCTACACCCGCCATCCCGCATTCTCCCTAAGCAGCCCCGCTCTCCATCCACCGCCCCGCTCCCTCCGCAGCCCGTCTCCACTGGCCGTCCTGCTCTCTCCCTCCAAAGCCCAGCTCTACACCCGCTATCCCGAATTCTCCCTCAGCAGCCCCGCTCTCCATCCACCGCCCCGCCCTTTCCCTCCGCAGCCCCTGTCTGCACTGTCCGTCCTGCTCTCTCCCTCAGTAGCCCAGCTCTCCACCCGCATCCCGCTCTCTCCTCCGCAGCCCATGTCTCCACTGGCCGTCCCGCTCTCTCCCTCCAAAGCCCAGCTCTACACCCGCCATCCTGCATTCTCCCTCAGCAGCCCGCTCTCCATCCACCGTCCTGCTCGCTCCCTCCGCAGCCACTGTCTCCACTGGCCGTCCCACTCTCTCCCTCCAAAGCCCAGCTCTACACCCGCCATCCGGCATTCTCCCTCAGCAGCCCCGCTCTCCATCCACCGCCCCACTCTCTCCCTCCGCAGTACCTGTCTCCGCTGGCCGTCCCACTCTCTCCCTCCAAAGCCCAGCTCTACACCCGCCATCCCGCATTCTCCCTAAGCAGCCCCGCTCTCCATCCACCGCCCCGCTCCCTCCGCAGCCCTGTCTCCACTGGCCGTCCTGCTCTCTCCCTCCAAAGCCCAGCTCTACACCCGCTATCCCGAATTCTCCCTCAGCAGCCCCGCTCTCCATCCACCGTCCCGCTCGCTTCGTCCGCAGCCCCTGTCTCCACTGGCCGTCCTGCTCTCTCCCTCCAAAGCCCAGCTCTACACCCGCCATCCCGTATTCTCCCTCAGCAGCCCCGCTCTCCATCCACTGCCCCGCTCTCTCCCTCCGCAGCCCCTGTCTGCACTGGCCGTCCTGCTCTCTTCCTCAGCAGCCCAGCTCTCCACCCGCATCCCGCTCTCTCCCTCCGCAGCCCATGTCTCCATGGCCGTCCCGCTCTCTCCCTCCAAAGCCCAGCTCTACACTCGCCATCCTGCATTCTCCCTCAGCAGCCCCGCTCTCCATCCACCGTCCTGCTCGCTCCCTCCGCAGCCACTGTCTCCACTGGCCGTCCCACTCTCTCCCTCCAAAGCCCAGCTCTACACCCGCCATCGGCATTCTCCCTCAGCAGCCCCGCTCTCCATCCACGCCCCACTCTCTCCCTCCGCAGTACCTGTCTCCGCTGGCCGTCCCACTCTCTCCCTCCAAAGCCAGCTCTACACCCGCATCCCGCATTCTCCCTAAGCAGCCCCGCTCTCCATCCACCGCCCCGCTCCCTCCACAGCCCCTGTCTCCACTGGCCGTCCTGCTCTCTCCCTCCAAGCCCAGCTCTACACCCGCTATCCCGAATTCTCCCTCAGCAGCCCCGCTCTCCATCCACCGTCCCGCTCGCTTCCTCCGCAGCCCCTGTCTCCACTGGCCGTCCTGCTCTCTCCTCCAAAGCCAGCTCTACACCCGCCATCCCGTATTCTCCCTCAGCAGCCCCGCTCTCCATCCACCGCCCCGCTCTCTCCCTCCGCATCCCCTGTCTGCACTGGCCGTCCTGCTCTCTTCCTCAGCAGCCAGCTCTCCACCTGCATCCCGTTCTCTACCTCTGCAGTCCCTGTTTCCACTGGCCGTCCCGCGCTCTCCCTCAGTAGCCCAGCTCTCCAGCTGCCATCACACTTCTCCTTCCGCAGCACGCGCCGTCCCGCTCTATCCCTCCTCAGCCCCGCTCTCCATCCATGTCCACTCTCTCCCTCGCAGCTCGCTCTCCACCCACGTCCCTCACTTTCCATCTGCAACCCGATCTCCAGCCGCCAATGGGCGGGGCTATGTGGAGTGGGCGTGGCTTGATACATGCACACACACACACATACATACATACATACATGCATACACTCAGCTTTATATATCTAATATATAAAGCTGAATGTATGTATGTGTGTATGTATGTGGATATGTTTTTCCGGGATTGGAATCCGCACCGTCGCACTTACGGGCATGAATTTTGCACGCCCGCACGTCTCGACCCCAAAGCGTCCTAGGCTATGTTTTGAATGAAATTTTAACCCCGCGCGTTCCAAATCGCCAAACAATTTTGGCCCTATCTACATAATGGGGAGAAAGCTGAATGCTTGTGTGTATGTCCGGCATAGGAATCTGCATTTACGGGCATGAAATTTTGCACACCCGCACATCTCACCCCAGGAGCATCATAGGCTATGTGTTGAATGGAAATTTTAACCCCCGCACGTTCCAAATCGCCAAACAATTTTGGCCCTATCTACATAATGGGGAGAAAGCTGAATGCTTGTGTGTATGTCCGGCATAGGATCTGCTTTACGGGCATGAAATTTTGCACACCGCACGTCTCGACCCCGGGAGCATCATAGGCTAGGTTTTGAGTCGAAATTTTAACCCCGCGCATTCCAAATCGGCAAATAATTTTGGCCCGGAATAGGAATCTGCACGTTGTACTTACGGGCATGAAATTTTGCATGCCCGCACATCTCAACCCCAGGAGCATCATAGGCTATGTGTTGAATGGAAATTTTAACCCCCGCACGTTCCAAATCGCCAAACAATTTTGGCCCTATCTACATAATGGGGAGAAAGCTGAATGCTTGTGTGTATGTCCGGCATAGGAATCTGCATTTACGGGCATGAAATTTTGCACACCCGCACGTCTCGACCCCGGGAGCGTCATAGGCTAGGTTTTGAGTTGAAATTTTAACCCCGCGCATTCCAAATCGGCAAATAATTTTGGCCCGGGATAGGAATCTGCACCGTTGTACTTACGGGCATGAAATTTTGCATACCCGCACATCTCAACCCCAGGAGCATCATAGGCTATGTGTTGAATGGAAATTTTAACCCCCGCACGTTTTGGTGTGTGATTTTTATGTGCAGAATAAATTTTTGTTAACATAGTCTATTTTGTTACAGCTAACAGCAGTTATTAATTAACCCGGGTGAAGCCGGGTACTACAGCTAATATATATATATATATATATATATATATATATATATATAGATGGAGAGGGAAGGGATAAGGAAGACTGAGAGAGGAGACACAGAAACATCCTGCTGAGCTTTCTAACAAGTCTTTTACGTCATCCCAGATCTGGATTGACATCTACACTGTTCAGCACTGCTGGATATTTTACTACGTGATCGAAGGAATGAAGAGCAGAAATGTCTGAAATTTCTTAAGTTTGTGTATGGGAGAGATCATAGCTAGTTTCCACACAGTAGCCCAGAGACAACTGAAAATGATAGAAAGCCAGGGGAAAACTGGTGAAAATGAAGGATACAAGTCCTATAATACCAATATATAGTGTTATTTCTCATGTAGACACATAAGAAAGTTTATTATTAAATGTTACTTAATAGTTCGTGTTTTGATCACAGTTTATTTTTTGGTTTAAGCAGTTATTGTGCCCTTGTCTATACACGGGAACGGGTTTTGCATCAGTTATAGGTTTATTATGTAACTGGATTATATAACATTTTTCTCCCCCCCCCATAGGAACAGTTAGATGTGGCCCTCTGTAAGATCTGCAAGAACTTTGATGTTTCTCACTATACAAAGGTGCAGCAGGCATATCGGCTTCTGGGAAAAACACAGGTAAGGAGAAGACACATGAAGACTGATAATTAATCACTGAGAATGCTCCTGGGCTCTGTGATTAAACCGGGAGGGGGCACAGTTGGAGTTCCAAATAAATCCTCGGTAAGACTATCCGGGGGCGGTGGGGGGTAACGCTCCGAGGCCGATTCCATCCTATTTTAATGTGAAATAATAAATGTGTGCCGCCGGCCCGTGTCTTCTGTGCAGTGGTTACATTAACAGTAACATGAAAGGGCACGTGCCCAGTGATCTGGCAACGACTGTGGGCACAAATCCAAAGCGGTCTGAGAATTGTGTGTGGAGACGGCACCTCACATTATCGGCTTCAGCCTTTGTGACATAATAGAAGGGAGTTCAGTCGTAATATGTCACCTCAAATGGCTATAAATGGGAAAATCTACCATCCAGCATTTGTTTAATATCTGTCATCCTCTATAATATATACCGTATCTATCCTTTCTTTTTTTTTTTCTTTCTATATCTTTTCTCTCTTCCTGTTTTCTATTTTTTTTTTTTTCCAGTTTTCTTTCTTTTTCTTTCTTTTTTCTTCCCTACTTTACTTTCATTGCCTTCCTTCCATTTCTTTCCTTTCCTGTCATTTCCTTCCCTTTCTTTCTTTTCATTTCCTTCCTTCCCCTTTCCTTCCTTTACCTTTCCTTTTCTGTCCTTCCTTTACCTTTCCTTTTCTGTCCTTCCTTTACCCTTCCTTTTCCTTCCTTTTACCTTTCCTTTTCCTTCCTTTTACCTTTCCTTTTCCTTCCTTTTACCTTTCCTTTTCCTTCCTTTACCTTTCCTTTTCCTTCTCTCCCTTTTCTTTCCTTTACCTTTCCTTTCCCTTCTTCCTTTTACCTTTCTTTCTTTCCTTTACCTTCCTTTACATTTTACCTTTCCTTTCCCTTCCTTAACCTTTCCTTTCCCTTCCTTCCTTTTTTTCCTTCCTTCCTTCCTTCCTTCCTATCCTAATTTCATTATGGAAACTGCAGTCTAGTGAATAACAGAGGGGCAGAGGGGAGATGCATCTGCAGTTTCTCACTGTGTCTGTGTGACTGCATCCTGTGGGAGAACAGGGAGGACCGGAGAGACTTATTATCAACTGATAGGATTATGGATAGTTTGGCTATAGGAATCTCCACCAAAGGGAGAACAAACTTCATGAAGGGAAGAGACTGTATGAAAGAGAAATTTTATCTTGAAATACATAATTTTCAGTACTTGACAATCAGCGGCTGCCGCTCAGTACATTGTTAGTGAAGCACTTAGGTGGAGCGCGGTTTAAAGCTTCTTTAAGAAAAACATTTTTGTAAAGAATAAAGGATAAAGAAAAAATAATTAAAATTTAGCTTAAAAACATCCACTCTAGATAGTGGGGAATAATAATCAGAAGCTTAATAGCAGCCATTAATGTTTTGCTATGGAACGTCAAGTGGTTGGATAATTTTTATTTTAGGAAACTGCAGTCAGTCATCCTACTGATCGATGCTCAGCCCGTCCTCACTAATGTGCATCCACATCCTCCGTGCTCCGTCACATCACTGCAAGGATTATTTTCTACAGCATTCATTAAGATAATAGAATATTGTGCAGTTCCTCTGTATTCCTCCTGGATGATAGGTACAAAGAAGAGCTAACGGATCCTCCTACTGGGCACATCCCATATACTGCACAACGGGACTAACTAAAAGGCATCCTCTTATCACCACGGGACCACATCCTCTATATACTACACAGGACCCACACTGCAGGGACACATCCTCTATATACTCACCACGGGCACTCTCTATATACTACACCACACGGGACACATCCTCTATATACTCACAACGGACACCTCTATATACTCACCACGGGACACATCCTCTATATACTCACCACACGGGACACATCCTCTATTACTACACCACACGGGACACATCCTCTATATACTACACCACACGGGACACATCCTCTATATACTCACCACACGGGACACATCCTCTATATACTACACCACACGGGACACATCCTCTATATCTCACCACACGGGACACATCCTCTATATACTCACCACACGGGACACACCTCTATATACTCACCACACGGGACACATCCTCTATATACTCACCACACGGGACACATCCTCTATATACTACACCACACGGGACACATCCTCTATATACTACACCACACGGGACACATCCTCTATATACTACACCACACGGGACACATCCTCTATATATCTACACCACACGGGACACATCCTCTATATACTACACCACACGGGACACATCCTCTATATACTACACCACACGGGACACATCCTCTATATACTTCTAACACCACACGGGACACATCCTCTATATACTACACCACACGGGACACATCCTCTATATACTACACCACACGGGACACATCCTCTATATACTACACCACACGGACACATCCTCTATATACTACACCACACGGGACACATCCTCTATATACTACACCACACGGACACATCCTCTATATACTACACCACACGGGACACATCCTCTATATACTACACCACACGGGACACATCCTCTATATACTACACCACACGGGACACATCCTCTATATACTACACCACACGGGACACATCCTCTATATACTACACCACACGGGACACATCCTCTATATACTACCAACCACACGGGACACATCCTCTATATACTACACCACACGGGACACATCCTCTATATACTACACCACACGGGACACATCCTCTATATACTCACCACACGGGACACATCCTCTATATACTACACCACACGGGACACATCCTCTATATACTACACACACACACTGACACATCCACTCTATATACTACACCACACGGGACACATCCTCTATATACTACACACGGGACACATCTTATATACTACACCACACGGGACACATCCTCTATATACTACACCACACGGGACACATCCTCTATAACTCACCACACGGGCACATCCTCTATATACTCACCACACGGGACACATCCTCTATATACTACACCACACGGGACACATCCTCTATATACTCACCACACGGGACACATCCTCTATATACTACACCACACGGGACACATCTCTATAACTCACCACACGGGACACATCCTCTATATACTCACCACACGGGACACATCCTCTATATACTACACCACACGGGACACATCCTCTATATACTACACCACACGGGACACATCCTCTATATACTACACCACACGGGACACATCCTCTATATACTACACCACACGGGACACATCCTCTATATACTACACCACACGGGACACATCCTCTATATACTACACCACACGGGACACATCCTCTATATACTCACCACACGGGACACATCCTCTATATACTACACCACGGACACATCCTCTATATATACACACACACGGGACACATCCTCTATATACTACACCACACGGGACACATCCTCTATTACACCCACGGGACACATCCTCTATATACTACACCACACGGGACACATCCTCTATATACTACACCACACGGGACACATCCTCTATATTGCACCGGGAAATCTCTTATATCACAGGACACTCCTTCTACACACGGAACATCTTATATACTCCCACCGGACCACTCTATATATACACCACACGGACAACTCTTATATAACACAGGACAACCTTATAACTACACAACGGGGCACATCTTATAACTGCACCCCGGCACATCCTTATATACTACCCACGGGACATCCTCTAATACTACACCACACGGACAATCTCTAATACTACACCACGGGACAATCCTCTTATACTACACCACCGGGACACATCCTCTTATATACACCCACGGGAACATCTCTATTACTACACCACACGGACAATCTCTATATCAGGGATGTCAAATCAAACACCGAGGGCCAAAAAAAAAAATTTGCTACAAGCCGAGGGCCGGACTGACGCCGGCCCTGCTACCGGTGCATTGTGGGAAATGTAGTGTTGGTGCCAGGGCGGCTCCAGGTTTTTATGGGCCCGGGCGAAAGAGCCTCAGTGGGCCCCTTTAACACAGACCACGATTCATGATGCACAGATACAGCAGAGAAATATGGGTATAGTACAATGCCAAATACTTCTCTTCTTACATTACATGAGTGATATCTATTGTAAATTGTACAATAGCTCAAAAACCGCCAAATCCTCACAGCGCACAGTACAGACTGGACAGTACAGTCCTCCATACAATATTATGGGCACCACAGTCTCCCCTCATCACCCATATAATACCCCATGCAGGATGTCACCCCCCATATAATGCTCCATACAGAATACTGGACCCAATATAATGCTCCATACAGGATACTGGACCCAATATAATGCTCCATACAGGATACTGGTCCCCATATAATGCTCCATACAGGATACTGGTCCCCATATAATGCTCCATACAAAATATGGAGCTCTCCTCTGCGCTGTACTGCGTTCTGCACTGTTACAGCTCAGGAAAGGGCGCTGTGGAAAGACTCCCCATTATCATCATCATTGCCTCCCCATCATCATCATGGCCTCCCCATTATCATCAATGCCTGCCATCATCTCATCATCTCCTCCCCATCATCATCAATGCCTGCCCATTCATCATCTTCTCCCCATCATCAATGCCTGCCCATTATCATCAATGCCTGCCCATTATCATCATCTTCTCCCCATCATCATCAATGCCTCCCCATTATCAGCAATGCCTGCCCATCATCATTCCTCCCCATCATCATCAATCCTCCCATCATCATCTTCTCCCCATCATCAATGCCTGCCCATTATCATCATCTTCTCCCCATCATCACCAATGCCTACCCATTATCAGCAATGCCTGCCCATTATCATCTTCTCCCCATCATCATCATCAATGCCTCCCCATTATCAGCAATGCCTGCCCATTATCATCATCTTCTCCCCATCATCACCAATGCCTCCCATTATCAGCAATGCCTGCCCATTATCATCTTCTCCCCATCATCATCATCAATGCCTCCCCATTATCAGCAATGCCTGCCCATTATCATCTCCTCCCCATCATCACCAATGCCTCCCCATTATCAGCAATGCTTGCCCATTATCATCTTCTCCCCATCATCATCATCAATGCCTCCCCATTATCAGCAATGCCTGCCCATTATCATCTTCTCCCCATCATCATCATCAATGCCTCCCCATTATCAGCAATGCCTGCCCAACATCACACACAAGATATAGAATTCACCGCACACGCTATTGAATTTTAATTTTGCAAAAGTGATAATTTATTGTGTTCCACAGTGTTGCATAAAGTGCCGTGTAAAATAACAAAAGACACCCCTACATTCACATATACCCGACGTTTCGACTCGACATGAGTCTTAATCATGGGTACTAGAAGAAATGAAAAAGACAATAGGGTAAGTATTTACAACAAGGCAACAAAGGTATAAACAGAAAAAATAAAACAAAGCACAATACATAGTATATACATTATATACAGGGATATGTACAAAAGACTAATCAAAGCATAGAAAAAATTACCAGAGATATGTTATATAGAAGGGTCTGTTAACGTAGTCTAGATGTATAAAATAAAATAAACTGGGTTTCTAGTAGCAAAAATAAGTCTCTCATACTCCACAAGAGCAAACAAAAGGAAGAAAGGAAATACCTGAATGCTGGGTAATATGAAACATGGGCACTTGTCACAATAATGCGATTTGGGCACCTGTTATAATAATGCAATTGGGGTAGTAGTAATGGAATTCTGAAAAAAATGGGACACATGGTACAGAATATATAGCAGCCTATCCCACTGATATTAGGTTGGAGACAAGTGCCAAGATTAGTTACCTGTATCAACAGTTTTGTATAAGTCTGATCGGAGGCTGGTTAATGAAAAAAGCAAGAAATAAAACCGTCATTAGACCCCCATACAGTGAAAGGAAAAGGTAGCTACATGGAAGTGATCATAGTAAAGCTGGATGTAATTACCTGTATCTAGATAAGTATCTGGATGGCGGCGCTCCCGCGCCCTGCCACGGCAGCTAAATGAGGCTGTGAGTGCAGTGGGGGGTTGCCCGGTTTATGTAGCAGCGGTGTGTATCGCCGGACCGGAAGTGCAAGGTCCCGGACCGGAAATGACGTCTGCGGTAGTGTCTGTGACACACTGCGCATGCGCAGTGATGCCAGGTATCGCCATTTTAGATAGTGGAAAGGGGACAGAGGGCGTCCATATAAGGGAATCATGTTGGTGATGTCAAGAGGATGAACAGAAGGGAGTAATTGGCTGGGAGATGAAAGGTAGAGGCAAGGAGAGAGGAGGCAAAAACGAGGGGAAGAGGGGGAAGGGCAAGGTTGAGAATAAAGATGATGAGGAACGAATAAGAAGTAGAGAAAAATAAAATGAAAATAGAAATAAAAATAAAAATAAAATGATGAAAATAAAATGATAAAAAATAAAAATAATGAAGAAAATAATAAAAAATTGCAAATGTGAAATTAAAGATAGTACTAAATGAAAAATAAAAATAAATATAAATTGAAAAATAAGGAATTCAAAAAAATGAAAAACGAAAAATAAAAAATTAAAAATAAAAATGGGTAATGAAAAAATAAAAAAATAAAAAAATAAAAATAGAGGTAATGGAAAAATAAAAATAAAAATAAAATAGAAAATAGGAAAAGAAAATAAAAAGTAAAAAATCAAAAAATTAAAAATAAAAAATGTCTTACCGGTATGGAATGTTACTCAGCGAGTCTAGAAAAAATGAAGTGAGAAAATTATTAGAACATTATTAAAGCAGCCAATTGATCTCCCTATTGAGGCCTCTAGGGGACAACGTATCCAGTCTGTGGATCCAAAAAGTCTCCCTGAGTTTTAGTCGTCTGATGTAGTCGCCACCCCTTCTGGCTCTCAGCACTTGTTCAACTACCTGAAATTTCAATTGGGCTACAGAATGTTTAAACTGAGTAAAATGTTCAGGTAGAGGTAGCCAAATTTTGTTAGTCCGTATAGTCGATTTGTGGCTTGCTATTCTGTCACGTACATGTTGGGTGGTCTCACCAACGTATAGGAGACCACATGGACATTTAATCACATATATCACATTATTGGACTCACAAGTAAAGAAACCTTTGATGGGAAAGGATTTTCCTGTTCGTGGATGGGTGATATTGTCCGATTTAATAACATTGGAACATGAGGCACACCCTAAGCAGGGAAAGGTTCTTTTCCTATTTTCTATTTTATTTTTATTTTTATTTTTCCATTACCTCTATTTTTATTTTTTTATTTTTTTATTTTTTCATTACCCATTTTTATTTTTAATTTTTTATTTTTCGTTTTTCATTTTTTTGAATTCCTTATTTTTCAATTTATATTTATTTTTATTTTTCATTTAGTACTATCTTTAATTTCACATTTGCAATTTTTTATTATTTTCTTCATTATTTTTATTTTTTATCATTTTATTTTCATCATTTTATTTTTATTTTTATTTCTATTTTCATTTTATTTTTCTCTACTTCTTATTCGTTCCTCATCATCTTTATTCTCAACCTTGCCCTTCCCCCTCTTCCCCTCGTTTTTGCCTCCTCTCTCCTTGCCTCTACCTTTCATCTCCCAGCCAATTACTCCCTTCTGTTCATCCTCTTGACATCACCAACATGATTCCCTTATATGGACGCCCTCTGTCCCCTTTCCACTATCTAAAATGGCGATACCTGGCATCACTGCGCATGCGCAGTGTGTCACAGACACTACCGCAGACGTCATTTCCGGTCCGGGACCTTGCACTTCCGGTCCGGCGATACACACCGCTGCTACATAAACCGGGCAACCCCCCACTGCACTCACAGCCTCATTTAGCTGCCGTGGCAGGGCGCGGGAGCGCCGCCATCCAGATACTTATCTAGATACAGGTAATTACATCCAGCTTTACTATGATCACTTCCATGTAGCTACCTTTTCCTTTCACTGTATGGGGGTCTAATGACGGTTTTATTTCTTGCTTTTTTCATTAACCAGCCTCCGATCAGACTTATACAAAACTGTTGATACAGGTAACTAATCTTGGCACTTGTCTCCAACCTAATATCAGTGGGATAGGCTGCTATATATTCTGTACCATGTGTCCCATTTTTTTCAGAATTCCATTACTACTACCCCAATTGCATTATTATAACAGGTGCCCAAATCGCATTATTGTGACAAGTGCCCATGTTTCATATTACCCAGCATTCAGGTATTTCCTTTCTTCCTTTTGTTTGCTCTTGTGGAGTATGAGAGACTTATTTTTGCTACTAGAAACCCAGTTTATTTTATTTTATACATCTAGACTACGTTAACAGACCCTTCTATATAACATATCTCTGGTAATTTTTTCTATGCTTTGATTAGTCTTTTGTACATATCCCTGTATATAATGTATATACTATGTATTGTGCTTTGTTTTATTTTTTCTGTTTATACCTTTGTTGCCTTGTTGTAAATACTTACCCTATTGTCTTTTTCATTTCTTCTAGTACCCATGATTAAGACTCATGTCGAGTCGAAACGTCGGGTATATGTGAATGTAGGGATGTCTTTTGTTATTTTACACGGCACTTTATGCAACACTGTGGAACACAATAAATTATCACTTTTGCAAAATTAAAATTCAATAGCGTGTGCGGTGAATTCTATATCTTGTTAGTTGTTGGTCCATACAGGTCCACATTCACCAGCACCCTCATCAGTGTATGACCTGTAGTGCACACCCATCCCCCTTAGTTATCAACATCACACACAGACAGCACACAAGCACTCTCTCACATACCTATACACACACACACACACACACACACACACACACAAAGCACCGCACTACATACACACAGACACACACAGAGACATACACACACACGTCTTACCTGTCCGACGTCCGCGTGCTCTGTGCCACAGCCGGCCGCTGAATGATGACGTCATTCAGCGGCCTGCTGTGAGAGGAAGCGCCGGCGCCCCCGGCAGCGGAGGCACGGGAGAGGTAAGTATTGTGCCAGCTGATGCCGGGGCCCTGAGCAAGCGGGGGGGGCCCAGTGGCGGCGCTGACACCGCTCTCCTCCGCTAATGGGCGGGGGGGTGCCAGACTGCGAGTGGGCCCCCCCGCCTGCTCAGGGCCCCGGCACTTGCCCGGGTGTGCCGGGTGCTGACGCCGGCCCTGGTTGGTGCGTGCAAAACACCAGCAGGCGGCTGTGGCCTGCGGGCCGGATCTAATAGTAATTAAATATCATCCAGGGGGCCATAGATAATCAATTCGCGGGCCGGATCTGGCCCGCGGGCCTTGACTTTGACATATCGGCTCTATATACTGCACCACACGGGACACATCCTCTATATACTGCACCACACGGGACACATCCTCTATATACTGCACCACACGGGACACATCATCTATATACTGCACCACACGGGACACATCCTCTATATACTACACCACACGGGACACATCCTCTATATACTACACCACACGGGGCACATCCTCTATATACTGCACCACACGGGACACATCCTCTATATACTGCACCACACGGGACACATCCTCTATATACTGCACCACACGGGACACATCCTCTATATACTACACCACACGGGACACATCCTCTATATATTGCACCACACATCCTCTATATACTACACCACACGGGACACATCCTCTATATACTACACCACACGGGACACATCCTCTATATACTACACCACACGGGACACATCCTCTATATACTACACCACACGGGACACATCCTCTATATACTACACCACACGGGACACATCATCTATATACTACACCACACGGGACACATCCTCTATATACTACACCACACGGGGCACATCCTCTATATACTGCACCACACGGGGCACATCCTCTATATACTACACCACACGGGACACATCCTCTATATACTACACCACACGGGACACATCCTCTATATATTGCACCACACGGGACACATCCTCTATATACTGCACCACACGGGGCACATCCTCTATATACTGCACCACACGGGGCACATCCTCTATATACTACACCACACGGGGCACATCCTCTATATACTGCACACGGGACACATCATCTATATACTGCACCACACGGGGCACATCCTCTATATACTGCACCACACGGGGCACATCCTCTATATACTGCACCACACGGGACACATCCTCTATATACTGCACCACACGGGACACATCCTCTATATACTGCACCACACGGGACACATCCTCTATATACTGCACCACACGGGGCACATCCTCTATATACTGCACCACACGGGACACATCCTCTATATACTGCACCACACGGGACACATCCTCTATATACTGCACCACACGGGACACATCCTCTATATACTGCACCACACAGGACACATCCTCTATATACTGCACCACACGGGGCACATCCTCTATATACTGCACCACACGGGACACATCCTCTATATACTACACCACACGGGACACATCCTCTATATACTGCACACGGGACACATCATCTTATATACTGCACCACACGGGACACATCCTCTATATACTGCACCACACGGGCACATCCTCTATATACTGCACACGGGACACATCATCTATATACTGCACCACACGGGACACATCCTCTATATACTGCACCACACGGGCACATCCTCTATATACTGCACACGGGACACATCATCTATATACTGCACCACACGGGACACATCCTCTATATACTGCACCACACGGGGCACATCCTCTATATACTGCACACGGGACACATCATCTATATACTGCACCACACGGGACACATCCTCTATATACTGCACCACACGGGACACATCCTCTATATACTACACCACACGGTACACATCCTCTATATACTACACCACACGGGACACATCCTCTATATACTACACCACACAGGACACATCCTCTATATACTACACCACACGGGGCACACCCTCTATATACTGCACCACACGGGACACATCCTCTATATACTACACCACACGGGACACATCCTCTATATACTACACCACACGGGACACATCCTCTATATACTGCACCACACGGGACACATCATCTATATACTGCACCACACGGGACACATCCTCTATATATTGCACCACACGGGACACATCCTCTATATACTACACCACACGGGACACATCCTCTATATACTACAGTCATGGCCAAAAGTTTTGAGAATGACACAAATATTATATTTTCACATGATCTGCTGCCCTCTGGTTTTTATGTGTGTTTGACAGATGTTTTTATCACAGACAGAAATATAATAATTGCAAACATATGAGTAACAAAAGCTTATATTGACAGTTAGAATGAGTTAATGCAGCAAGTCAATATTTGCAGTGTTGACCCTTCTTCTTCAGGACCTCTGCAATTCTCCCTGGCATGCTCTCAATCAACTTCTGGACCAAATCCTGACTGATAGCAGTCCATTCTTGCACAATCAATGCTTTCATTTTGTCAGAATTTTTAGGTTTTTGTTTGTCCACCCGTCTCTTGATGATTGACCACAAGTTCTCAATGGGATTAAGATATGGGGAGTTTCCTGGCCATGGACCCAAAATCTCTATGTTTTGTTCCCTGAGCCATTTAGTTATCACCTTTGCTTTATGGCAAGGTGCTCCATCATGCTGGAAAAGGCATTGTTGATCGCCAAACTGCTCTTGGAGGGTTGGGAGAAGTTGCTCTTGGAGGACATTCTGGTACCATTCTTTATTCATGGCTGTGTTTTTAGGCAAGACTGTGAGAGAGCCGATTCCCTTGGCTGAGAAGCAACCCCACACATGAATGGTTTCAGGATGTTTAACAGTTGGCATGAGACAAGACTGGTGGTAGCGCTCACCTTGTCTTCTCCGAATGAGGCGTTTTCCTTATGTCCCAAACAATCGAAAAGGGGATTCATCAGAGAAAATAACTTTACCCCAGTCCTCAGCAGTCCACTGCCTGTACCTTTTGCAGAATATCAGTCTGTCCATGATGTTTTTTCTGGAGAGAAGTGGCTTCTTTGCTGCCCTCCTTGAGACCAGGCCTTGCTCCAAGAGTTTCCGCCTCACAGTGCGTACAGATGCACTCACACCTGCCTGCTGCCATTCCTGAGCAAGCTCTGCACTGCTGGTAGCCCGATCCCGCAGCTGAAACACTTTTAAGAGATGGTCCTGGCGCTTGCTGGTCTTTCTTGGGCGCCCTGAAGCCTTTTTGGCAACAATGGAACCTCTCTCCTTGAAGTTCTTGATGATGCGATAGATTGTTGACTGAGGTGCAATCTTTCTAGTTGCGATACTCTTCCCTGTTAGGCCATTTTTGTGCATTGCAATGATGACTGCACGTGTTTCTTTAGAGATAACCATGGTTAACAGAGGAGAAACAATGATGCCAAGCACCAGCCTCCTTTTAAAGTGTCCAGTGGTGTCATTCTTACTTAATCATGACAGATTGATCTCCAGCCATGTCCTCATCAACACCCACACCTGTGTTAATGGAGCAATCACTGAAAAGAGGTTAGCTGGTCCTTTTAAGGCAGGGCTGCAATGATGTTGAAATGTGTTTTGGGGGATAAAGTTCATTTTCTAGCCAAATATTGACTTTGCAAGTAATTGCTGTTAAGCTGATCACTCTTTATAACATTCTGGAGTATATGCAAATTGCCATTAGAAAAAGTGAAGCAGTAGACTTTGTAAAAATTAATATTTGTGTCATTCTCAAAACTTTTGGCCATGACTGTACACACGGGACACATCCTCTATATACTGCACCACACGGGACACATCCTCTATATACTACACCACACGGGACACATCCTCTATATACTACACCACACGGGACACATCCTCTATATACTGCACCACACGGGACACATCCTCTATATACTACACCACACGAGACACATCCTCTATATACTACACCACACGGGACACATCCTCTATATACTACCACACACGGGACACATCCTCTATATACTACACCACACGGGACACATCCTCTATATACTACACCACACGGGACACATCCTCTATATACTGCACCACACGGGACACATCCTCTATATACTACACCACACGGGACGCATCCTCTATATACTACACCACACGGGACACATCCTCTATATAACTGCAACACACGGGACTCATCCTCTATACACTACACCACACGGGACACATCCTCTATATACTGCACCACACGGGACACATCCTCTATATACTACACCACACGGGACACATCCTCTATATACTGCACCACACGGGACACATCCTCTATATACTACACCACACGGGACACATCCTCTATATACTACACCACACGGGACACATCCTCTATATACTGCACCACACGGGACTCATCCTCTATACACTACACCACACGGGACACATCCTCTATATACTGCACCACACAGGACACATCCTCTATATACTACACCACACGGGACACATCCTCTATATACTGCACCACACGGGACACATCCTCTATATACTACACCACACGGGACACATCCTCTATATACTACACCACACGGGACACATCCTCTATATACTACACCACACGGGACACATCCTCTATATACTACACCACACGGGACACATTCTCTATATACTACACCACACGGGACACATCCTCTATATACTGCACCACACGGGACACATCCTCTATATACTACACCACACGGGACACATCCTCTATATACTACACCACACGGGACACATCCTCTATATACTACACCACACGGGACACATCCTCTATATACTACACCACACGGGACACATCCTCTATATACTACACCACACAGGACACATCCTCTATATACTAACACCACACGGGATACATCCTCTATATACTACACCACACGGGACACATCCTCTATATACTACACCACACGGGACACATCCTCTATATAATACACCACACGGGACACATCCTCTATATACTACACCACACGGGACACATCCTCTATATACTACACCACACGGGACACATCCTCTATATACTACACCACACGGGACACATCCTCTATATACTACACCACACGGGACACATCCTCTATATACTACACCACACGGGACACATCCTCTATATACTACACCACACGGGACACATCCTCTATATACTACACCACACGGGACACATCCTCTATATACTACACCACACGGGACACATCCTCTATATACTACACCACACGGGACACATCCTCTATATACTACACCACACGGGACACATCCTCTATATACTACACCACACGGGACACATCCTCTATATACTACACCACACGGGAACATCCTCTATATACTACACCACACGGGACACATCCTCTATATACTACACCACACGGGACACATCCTCTATATACTACACCACACGGGACACATCCTCTATATACTACACCACACGGGACTCATCCTCTATATACTACACCACACGGGACACATCCTCTATATACTACACCACAACGGGACACATCCTCTATATACTACACCACACGGGACACATCCTCTATATACTCACCACACCGGACACATCCTCTATATACTACACCACACGGGACACATCCTCTATATACTACACCACACGGGACACATCCTCTATATACTACACACACGGACACATCCTCTATATACTACACCACACGGACAATCCTCTATATACTACACCACACGGGACACATCCTCTATATACTACACCACACGGGACACATCCTCTATATACTAACCACACGGACACATCCTCTATATACTACACCACACGGGACACATCCTCTATATACTACACCACACGGGACACATCCTCTATATACTGCCCCACACGGGACACATCCTCTATATACTACACCACACGGGACACATCCTCTATATACTCCCACCACAAAACGGGACACATCCTCTATATACTACACCACACGGGACACATCCTCTATATAAGCACATCCTCATACTCACCACACGGGACACATCCTCTATATACTACACCACACGGGACACATCCTCTATATACTACACCACACGGGACACATCCTCTATATACTACACCACACGGGACACATCCTCTAATTATACAACCACACGGGACACATCCTCTATATACTACACCACACGGGACACATCCTCTATATATAACTGACACATCTCATATCACACGGACACATCCTCTATATACTACACCACACGGGACACATCCTCTATATACTGCACACGGGACACATCCTCTATATACTACACCACACGGGACACATCCTCTATATACTGCACCACACAGGACACATCCTCTATATACTACACCACACGGGACACATCCTCTATATACTACACCACACGGGACACATCCTCTATATACTACACCACACGGGACACATCCTCTATATACTGCACCACACGGGACACATCCTCTATAAACTACACCACACGGGACACATCCTCTATATACTACACCACACGGGACACATCCTCTATATACTGCACCACACGGGACACATCCTCTATATACTGCACCACACGGGACACATCCTCTATATACTACACCACACGGGACACATCCTCTATATACTACACCACACGGGACACATCCTCTATATACTACACCACACGGGACACATCCTCTATATAACTACACCACACGGGACACACCCTCTATATACTACACCACACAGGACACATCCTCTATATACTACACCACACGGGACACATCCTCTATATACTACACCACACGGGACTCATCCTCTATATTCTACACCACACGGGACACATCCTGTATATACTACACCACACGGGACACATCCTCTATATACTACACCACACGGGACACATCCTCTATATACTACACCACACGGGACACATCCTCTATATACTACACCACACGGGACACATCCTCTATATACTACACCACACGGGACACATCCTCTATATACTACACCACACGGGACACATCCTCTATATACTACACCACACGGGACACATCCTCTATATACTACACCACACGGGACACATCCTCTATATACTGCACACGGGACACATCCTCTATATACTACACCACACGGGACACATCCTCTATATACTACACCACACGGGACACATCCTCTATATACTGCACCACACGGGACACATCCTCTATATACTACACCACAGGGACACATCCTCTATATACTACACCACACGGGACACATCCTCTATATACTGCACCAACGGGACACATCCTCTATATACTACACCACACGGGACACATCCTCTATATACTACACCACACGGGACACATCCTCTATATACTACACCACACGGACACATCCTCTATATACTACACCACACGGGACACATCCTCTATATACTACACCACACGGGACACATCCTCTATATACTACACCACACGGGACACATCCTCTATATACTACACCACACGGGACACATCCTCTATATACTACACCACACGGGACACATCCTCTATATACTACACCACACGGGACACATCCTCTATATACTACACCACACGGGACACATCCTCTATATACTACACCACAACGGGACACATCCTCTATATACTACACCACACGGGACACATCCTCTATATACTACACCACACGGGACACATCCTCTATATACTACACCACACGGGACACATCCTCTATATACTACACCACACGAGACACATCCTCTATATACTACACCACACGGGGCACATCCTCTATATACTACACCACACGGGACACATCCTCTATATACTACACCACACGGGACACATCCTCTATATACTACACCACACGGGACACATCCTCTATATACTGCACCACACGGGACACATCCTCTATATACTACACCACACCGGACACATCCTCTATATACTACACCACACGGGACACATCCTCTATATACTACACCACACGGGACACATCCTCTATATACTGCACCACACGGGACACATCCTCTATATATTGCACCACACGGGACACATCCTCTATATACTACACCACACGGGACACATCCTCTATATATTGCACCACACGGGACACATCCTCTATATACTACACCACACGGGACACATCCTCTATATACTACACCACACGGGACACATCCTCTATATATTGCACCACACGGGACAGATAGGAGACCTTGGTAAATAAAAGGAAATGCCTTTGTGAAGTTGCCCATTGCAGTAAATGTTCGGTGGAATGAAATCTTAACGTGTCCTTTCCTTTTATTCCCGGTCATTTATCTCCTGGTTTAGCTCTGACTTTCTCCCTGACAGCCCTGGTTGTAGCAGAACGTTTTCTCTTCTTTTATACACCGGGATACTCTTACCATTCTGTTACAATTTATGCACAAAGTGAACAAAGAAGATAAAGACTTCAGATATCTGGATTGGAAATCTTGAGGAGTCTGAGGCTGTAAATATTAATCTTATGTGGCTCATTGTATAAGTTTTGTAGAAAGGAAAAAAAATAGATTTCAAGGAAACCCATCTGAAGGAATTTCTACATTAAACTAAAGGCTTGTCTATTTAGGCGCTGCTTCCCTTAGTAAATAGGTAATTTTCTAGAAATCCACCCTGCTTTTACTGAGGGATCTGCAAATAAGCTTACAGTGCTTTTGGCCATGTCGTAGCACTTCCAGCTTTCCATCGCTCTCTCCTTATTCCTCCCTCAGAGTCTGCCTCCTGTGTTTGATTGACAGGTCACTCCAGTTTTGTCATCTTCTGCTGCAAGATTCGAAGGCTTTGTTAACACAATGTTTTTTCTAGTGGAAACTGCTTCGGGAAGCACTTTTTTTTTTTTTTTGAGGTTTTACTTTTTCAAAAGAGGTTTTTTTTTTCCTTCGAGCATTTTAGGCAGTCTTTTGATTTGACTGTGCTTAGTTTGGCGGGAGTTGTATCAGGATCCATTTTAAAGAATTGACATACGATTTTTTTTTTCACCCAGGTGTTTTTTAAAACCTCCTTTGTAAAATAAATGCTCAAAAAACTTCTCATGTGAACTTCAAAGTGGATTTCTGATAGTATTGAATAGGAGCGTTTTTAAAGTTGTTTACAAAGAGGATTTTGGAGAGGATCAAAAACCCTTTGTGAACCAGCTCTCTCCAGCCAGTTGATTTCTGTTAGCTGCTGGACTCCTTCCCCCTAGCCATCAGCTCCTGACACCTTATCAGTCCTGTAAAATCACAGTCCTCCTGCCCCCTGCATCAGTAGCATCCAGAGCAGTTCTAATCATGGCTCTCACTTTCCTGAGCTGTGTGCTTGTTTCAATGCTCTGTTATCTGTATATGTGTTCTAATCATGGCTCTCACTTTCCTGAGCTGTGTGCTTGTTCCAATGCACTGTTATCTGTATATGTGTTCTAATCATGGCTCTCACTTTCCTGAGCTGTGTGCTTGTTCCAATGCATTGTTATCTGTATATGTGTTCTAATCATGGCTCTCACTTTCCTGAGCTGTGTGCTTGTTCCAATGCACTGTTATCTGTATATGTGTTCTAATCATGACTTTCACTTCCTGAGCTGTGGCTTTTCCCAATGCATTGTTTATCTGTAAATGTGTTCTAATCATGGCTCTCCACTTTCCTGAGCTGTGCTTTTCCAATGCACTGTTATCTGTATATGTGTCTTAATCATGGCTCTCACTTTCCTGAGCTGTGTGCTTGTTCCAATGCCTGTTATCTGATAAGTGTTCTAATCATTGCTCTCACTTTCCTGAGCTGTGTGCTTGTTCCAATGCACTGTTATCTGTATATGTGTTCTAATCATGGCTCTCACTCTCCTGAGCTGTGTGCGTGTTCCAATGCATCTGTTATCTGTATATGTGTTCTAATCATGGCTCTCACTTTCCTGAGCTGTGTGCTTGTTCCAATGCATTGTTATCTGTATATGTGTTCTAATCATGGCTCCACTTCCTGAGCTGTGTGCGTTGTTCCAATGCATTGTTATCTGTATATGTGTTCTAATCATTGCTCTCACTTTCCTGAGCTGTGTGCTTGTTCCAATGCATTGTTATCTGTATATGTGTTCTAATCATGGCTCTCACTCTCCTGAGCTGTGTGCGTTGTTCCAATGCATTGTTATCTGTATATGTGTTCTAATCATGGCTCTCACTTTCCTGAGCTGTGTGCTTGTTCCAATGCATGGTATCTGTATATGTGTTCTAATCATGGCTCTCACTTTCCTGAGCTGTGTGCTTGTTCCAATGCATGTTATCTGTATATGTGTTCTAATCATGGCTCTCACTTTCCTGAGCTGTGCGCTTGTTCCAATGCATGTTATCTGTATATGTGTTCTAATCATGGCTCTCACTTCCTGAGCTGGTGCTTGTTCCAATGCACTGTTATCTGTGTGTTCTAATCATGGCTCTCACTTTCCTGAGCTGTGCGCTTGTTCCAATGCATTGTTATCTGTATATGTGTTCTAATCATGGCTCTCACTTTCCTGAGCTGTGTGCTTGTTCCAATGCACTGTTATCTGTGTGTTCTAATCATGGCTCTCACTTTCCTGAGCTGTGTGCTTGTTCCAATGCCTGTTATCTGTTTGTGTTCTAATCATGGCTCTCACTTTCCTAAGCTGTGTGCTTGTTCCAATGCACTGTTATCTGTATATGTAAATGTAGCAAAAACATGTTGGCCCAGAACAGCTACTGACAGATGAAGCTGCTCAACAGAAAAGTGATTCAAGGAGGAGCCCAACCCCCACCACGCTCAACCAAGCAACCAGGGAGTAAGGAGATTGCAAAACTATGATCTGCTCAAGAGAAGATTTGGGAATACAGCTTTAATTATTCCGTATGGAGTGATAGTACTTAATTCAGAGCCCTCCCTCCTCCTCATCAACTATAAGTAGGTTCTAGCATTATACATAAGAGCCTATTTGGCGGATTCCTTCTGCTAATGGGCACACTGGATGTTCTCCAAGCTCCGCTCTGCATATGTCACGAAGAGTCAGATCTGTATCAGTATGAAGGAGAAATACTGTTTATTGGGACTCTCGGCATCTGTATTTTATAGTGTTATTATATGTTTAGTACGTCTTTTGTCACTTCTTATTTCAGAGATGCCTTTTTTTAGGCACGTCTAGGCTTTTGTTCCTGTGAATGGACTAAACTACCCCATGTATGGCCAAGTTAGGGCTTTGTCTTTGGACACAACCTCAGCGTTTCGCTGGGAAGCACAAGACCTCCAGTAACTTTGTTCCTTAAGTCATACACAGATTTTACTGCAATTTACATGATTTTAGGGCCATCTGCAAAGTGGATTTAAAAGTTTTCAGCCTGCCCAGATTTCCGAGTAGATTTTTTCGCTGTTTGTAGATCCCGTCTACATGCATTTTACAATGAATTGATATTGCTTTATGTCTTCCTTTTTTCAGATTTCACAATATAGACTGTATACATTAGCAAACAAATCTTAGACCTGATGATGCTTGTGTATTTACTGTGAAAATCCAATTGAGAGTGACTGTATAATCCTGAAATAAATGAACATCCAGGTTTAGAATGAGAGAACTCATGAGTTCAATCATATTCAGTCTCCAGGCACACAGCCTCATTGATGGCTGCAGCTTGTACTGAGCAGTGTGAGATCGCAGTGGAATCATCAGAGGAGGAGCACTGAGGAGCTGTCAGGCTAGATAGGGGGGAAATTCAGCAGCAGCAGGGAGGAGGAACACTGAGGAGCTTTCAAGCTAAGTGGGTGGACATTCAGCAGCATGGGATGAGGGGCTACGAAGCTGTCAAGTAGGCTTGGTGGGTGGGGAAGTCAGCAGCAGCAGGGAGGAGGGACACTGAGAATCTGTCATTTAGGCTAGATGAGTGGAGTTTCATCAGCAGCTAGGAGGGAATCTGAGGATCTGCCAATCAGGCTAGATGGGTGGAAATTAAATTAAACTTTCGTAAAGGATTATGCAACCATTCTGGCATAGATCGCTGAAGCAAGTATACCAGCCTCATCAGGTCTAAGACCTCTACATACTAATGTATGCATTTTTTACTGTGAAATCTGCTAACAGACCTGCTTTTAAACCCAAACTGAAAAATTTGCAAAAGTTTGGTGACATCTGAATGTGACCTTATAATATACTATGACTATAATGTATGAGCAAGAGATATTCTCAGCTGCCCACTGCAACCGAAATACTGATCTGCTACTTTTTATGCAAACAACTAGTAAAGGAAGTGAACCTGCTCTGAGGCGATAAGCAAATCTGGACTAAAGAGAAAAAGCCGATCAGCTACCGGCACATGTGTGAGATTGCAGGAGAAGGATGCAGCTGCCATAGACAGATGTGCCCTGCCTGATGGTGCATGATCCTGATATTGGCAAAGGTCCCCTGAGCGGTTACACGGACACACGCCGTGCCTCTGCAACTGAAGATGCATATGCATATACATTTTATTATTCGCGTAAATAATCTAAAAATCTCTTAATATTGAATTTTTACACTGGCCACTCGAGTAGGGACAATCTGCTGAAGCTTTCTGTTTTCTGCCACTCATTTATCAGCTTTGCTGTACAGACTGCTACTGAATAAGCAGAGTCATTTCGTTGTGATTCAAAGGGTAATTGCCATCATGAAATGTCATTATTTATCAAAAAGGTTTGGGGGGGTCCAAAAGCTTGGACCACCATCAATCCCAAGAATGGATCAAGTAGAGGCAGCACCGATCAATTCCATCAGGGCGTTTTCTTAGCCTCTCAGAATCAGTGGGGATCACAGCGCTTGGACCCACCCATGATCCGCAAGTCACTTGTCCTACCACAGAACTTGCATAGATTCATTATCGTTATTGTAGATTACTTACGGTTTCTTTTCTCGCTTCGATGTCTCCTCCTTACCTTTTAGACGGCAATGGACCAGCTGCACATGCACTTCACTCAGGCAATCCACAACACGGTGTTCCAAGTCGTCTTGGGATATGTAGAACTGTGCGCAGGAAACTCGGATACGAAATTTCAGAAACTGCCTTACAAGGACCTCTGCACGGTAAGTAACTGAGCCGACATGTACCTAATATCTGATACCGTTATCGTTCTGAATCTAGAAAGCGTTGATGCAGCGTGGACGAAGGCCACGAGGGAACTTTTAGGAGGACTGGAGATAGGAGCTGGTTTCTCCTTCATTGCTGAATTCTGACCAACCTCATATAGGACCTGCGGTACCACAGCTAAAAATGTCACCATCATTCCCAAAATGCAGATTTTGTTGCAGACATTTTTGCCGTATTGGGGTTTTTTTCAGATGAGTGGGACAGATGCAGAACTTTACTCAACAAAATCTGCAGCATGTGAACATATTTTTAATCAGTTCCATAATATGCCATTTTGGCAGCTTAAAAGAAACAATGCTAACATCTAGCTAGCACACTCTATACCTCATCCTCGCTAATAATAATAATAATAATAATAATCTTTATTTATATAGCGCCATCATATTCCGCAGCACTTTACAGTTTAACAGTTTCAAAACACAAGTCATAAGTAACAACGTTAACAATACGATAATTAAAGCAAAATAAGACGACCCTGCTCGTGAGAGCTTACAATCTACAATGAGGTGGGGGAGATACAAAGTACAGGTGTGTATATACAATGGTGCATTTACAATGATGGTCCAGCCATCTTGAGGGAGTGAGGGATGGATGGATATAGTGAATGGGCTACACACACACACACACACTTACACATAGAATGACTTTGATTAGTGACATGATAGGCCGCTCTGAACAAATGTGTTTTGAGGGAGCGCCTGAAACCATGCAAATTATGGATAGTCCTAATTTCTTGGGGTAGAGCATTCCAGAGAATTGGCGCAGCGCGGGAGAAGTCTTGGAGTCGGGAGTGGGAGGTACGGATTAGTGCAGAGGTTAGTCGAAAGTCGTTTTCAGAGCGCAGCAGTCGGTTAGGCCAATAGATAGAAATGAGGGAGGAGATGTAGGGGGGTGCTGCACTGTGGAGAGCTTTGTGGGTGAGAACCAGTACTTTGAATTGGATCCTATAATGAATGGGCAGCCAGTGTAAGGACTGGCGAAGAGCGGACGCGTCCGAGTACCGATTAGCCAGATGTATGACCCTGGCTGCTGCATTAAGGATGGACTGGAGAGGGGATAGTCGAGTAATGGGGAGGCCAAGTAATAGAGCTTGCAGTAGTCCAGGCGGGAGTGGATCAATGCTACAGTGAGGGTTTTTGTTGTTTCCATGGTGAGAAAAGGGCGGATTCTAGAGATGTTCTTTAGGTGTAGGCGGCAAGAGCGGGCAAGAGATTGTATATGGGAGGTGAAGGAGAGATTGGTGTCAAACATAACACCCAGACAGTGAGCCTGCTGCCGGGGTGTTATTATGGTGCCGCCCACTGAGAGGGAAATGTCAGATTTAGGGAGGTTAGTAGACGGCGGGAGCAGAAGAAGTTCAGTTTTGGAGAGGTTGAGTTTCACATAGAGAGCGGACATGATGTTGGAGACTGCGGACAGACCAGTGGCGTTCTGTAGTACAGCAGGGGTAAGGTCGGGGGATGACGTGTATAGTTGTGTGTCATCAGCATAAAGATGGTACTGAAACCAAATCTGCTGATGGTCTGTCCAATTGGGGCTGTGTAGAGAGAGAAGAGAAGGGGGCCAAGGACTGAGCCCTGGGGTACACCGACAGCAGAGGAAGAGGAGATGATGTGGAGCCAGAGAACGAAACACTGAAGGAGCGTCAGAAAGATAGGAGGAGAACCAGAGAGAACAGTGTCCTTAATACCTAGTGACTGGAGCCTAGACAGTAGGAGACGGTGGTCAACATGTCAAAGCTGCAGAAAGGTCGAGAAGAATGAGCAGAGAGTGGTCACCGTTACGTTTTGCTGTCAGAAGGTCATTGGTCACTTTGATGAGTGCAGTTTCAGTCGAATGTAGGGGTCGGAAGCCGGACTGTGAAGGGTCTAGGAGGGAGTGAGTGGAGAGGTAACGGGTGAGGCGGGCTCCAAAAGTTTGAGATGAAGGGGAGATTGGAGACCGGTCTGTAGTTGTTTGTGCAGGAAGGGTCAAGAGCGGGTTTCTTTAGTAGTGGAGTAATGATGGAGTGTTTGAAGGAGGATGGGAAAATGCCAGAGGAGAGTGAGATATTAAAGATTGTAGTTAGGTGAGTTGTGACAACTGGAGAGAGAGACTAGAGGAGGTGTGAGGGAATGGGGTCGGTAGTGCATGTAGTCGGACGAGAGGAAGAGAGGAGTCTGGAGACTTCTTCTTCTTCTTCTGTGATGGGATCAAATGTGGAAATTGAGCCAGGGGAAATGCAGGGAGGGATGGGGGGAGCCAGGGGAAATGCAGGGAGGGATCGCTAATCTACTTCTGTATCCTTTTTTTTTTTTTCCAACATCGTGCTCTCATCCTGGGCTCTTTTGTGTTTTACCTCATCCTACCATCTCTCAGCCATCTTTCTCTTGCTGTTGCATGCTCCTTCTTTTGTTTGTGTTTTCTTTTATTCCAATTTCTCTTCTTTTTCTCGCTTACACTGTGCTTCTTTTTCCTGCTCGCACTGTGTTTTTTTTGCAACATGTTATTCGCCTTTTTCCCTCTTGTGTTATCCTTCTTTTCCCAGCTCGTGCTGTTCTTCATTTTCCCTCTTGTGCTATTCTTCATTTTCCTGCTTGGGTTGACCTTTATTTTCCCACTCTCGTTGACCTTTTTTTCTCCTCTTGCGTACTCTTGTTTCTTTAACCTGTTCGCATTGTCCTTCTTTTACCCGCTCTTGTTGCCCTTCTTTTACCCTCTTGCTTTGCCTGTTGTGAATGGGTTTGAGATTAGTTCTGAGCAGAGGCTCCCTCTGGTGGTTACAAGCGGTACTAGTGAGGATTGTGAGGACTGGGAATCAGGTGTTACTGATTGGTCTTATATAAGGGAGTCATTTTCCCATCAGGGTTGCCGGTGATCAATTGTTCTGGTCTGAATCCTTCTTTCCAGTTTCCCTTGTAGCCTGCTGTGTCGTGTCTGCATCTCCTGCTATCAGATAAGACAATTTCTTATTTTGTGTTTTTGCTATATTTTTGCATTTTGTCCTGCACTTCTGTGGGGGCCTTCAGGGTCCCCTCCGGGGGCTTTTGCCCTCTCAGTTTAGTCCAGCCACTGTGTTTTGTACTTTTGCTTTTTCCAGTTTTTTTTTCAGTGGCTGCTGTTTTGTTTTTGTTACACCAGAGAACTAATTTAGGTGGTAGAGGTCGTGTGATCTCAGGTGATTTTGAAATTAGTAGAGTTGTGTTTTTTCAGGGTTTTCTGAGATTGCAGTAAGTACCCTTCCTATCCTTTTCTATTTAGTAGTTTGGGCCCCACGTTTGCTCATACTATTTTCTTTCTGTGTCAGTATTTCCTCTTGTCTAACCGCCATTACATGTTTGGGGACTTTCTATTATCTTTGGGGTTCTGCTCCGGGGCAGATAGCTTTCCTATTTCTATCTTTAGGTGTAGTTAGTTTCTCAGGCTGTGACGAGGCGTCTAGGACCAACGTAGGAACGCTCCACGGCTGCCTCTAGTTGCGGTGGTTAGTCAGGGTACTGCAATCTCATAGATTCCAACTGCTCTGGTGTATTTCCTTTTTTACCTGCACTCCTCAGCTACCGTAACATAACAGTATCACCGGCCATAAAAATTGTATGGTACTCACAGAAGGGAAAAAATATTTTGAAGGAAGAAAAGTTGTCAGAGATATTTTTCTGTTTGTTGCATTTTTTTTTTTTTTTTTCCCTCTGTATCTCTGGGTGCTGGGGAGGATCTTTTCTCCCAATGGAGTTTGCACAGTTGTCTGGCCGTGTGGATCAGCTTGCCACTGAGGTTCAGAGTATTGCTGCATATCTTGCTAGGTTGCCTGTTGTGGAACCTAGGATCCCCATGCCAGATTTGTTTTTAGGGGATCGAGCTAAGTTTCAGAATTTCAAAAATAATTGTAAATTGTTTTTTGCCTTAAAATCTAAGTCCTCAGGAAACGCAGCGCAGCAGGTTCAAATTATCATCTCTCTCCTGCGCGGCGATCCTCAGGATTGGGCTTTTTCCCTGATACCTGGGGATCCTGTTTTGAGTGATGTTGATGCATTTTTTCAGGCTTTGGGGTTATTGTACGATGAGCCTAATGTCACTGATCAAGCTGAAAAAGCCTTGTTGGCATTAAATCAAGGGCTTGATGACGCTGAGTTATACTGTCAGAGATTCCGTAGGTGGGCAGTCCTGACCAAGTGGAATGACGACGCTTTGGCGGCCCTTTTCCGGAAGGGTCTGTCAGATAATGTAAAGGATGTTATGGTGGGATTCCCTGTCCCCTCTGGTCTCAATGATTCTATGTCATTAGCGATTCAAATTGACAGACGTTTGCGTGAGCGGAGAAGTATGCGTGGAGTGGTGTTGCCTTGTGAACCGCTTCTGAGCCCATGCAGTGTGATGGAGTGGTGTCTGGGGCACAGCGTCATGAGTTTCGAAAGCGCAATGGGTTATGTTTCTACTGTGGTGATGCCTCTCATGCTATTTCAGTTTGCCCTAAGCGGGGAAGACATTTTGCACGCTCAGTTGTCTTGGGTAGTGTTCAGACTAAGTTTTTATTAACTGTCACTCTGATATGCTCTCTGTCCTCATTTTCTGCTCAGGCTTTCGTTGATTCTGGAGCAGCTATTAACCTGATGGATTATGATTTTGCTAAACGTTGTGGGTTTCCCTTGATACCCCTACAGAAGTCTATTCCTTTACTGGGGATCGATTCTACCCTTTGGCTGAGAATAAACCCCAGTTTTCTACTCAGGTGATAATGAGGGTTGAACCTGATCACCGGGAGTGCTGCAAATTTTTGGTTCTATATAATCTGCATGACATTATCGTGCTGGGTTTCCCTTGGTTTACAGTCTCATAATCCTGTTTTGGATTGGAAATCTGTGTCTGTAACCAGTTGGGGTTGCCAATGTGTTAATACCAACACTCCATTTCTGTTTCTTTCTGCCCTTTCCCCCAGGGTATGATAATTCCCTAAAGGTCGCCTTTTTAACTTGTCTGTACCTGAACATGACGCTATGCTGTCTTATATCAAGGAATCATTGGAGAAGGGTCATATCAGACCTCCTCTTCACCCTTAGGTGCCGGTTTTTTCTTGTGGCCAAAAAAGATGGTTCATTAAGGCCGTGTATTGATTATCGTCTCTTGAACAATATTACTGTGAATATCAATACCCGTTACCCTTGATTTCTGACCTGTTTTCCAGGGTAAAAAAACTCTACTTGGTTTACAAGCTTGACCTCAGGGGGGCGTATAACCTTATTCGCATTAAGCACGGGGATGAATGGAAGACGGCATTTAACACCCCTGAAGGGCATTTTGAGTACTTGTGATGCCCTTTGGGCTCACTAATGCTCCTTCCGTCTTCCAGTCCTTCATGAATGACATTTTCAGGGATTTTGTGGACAAGTTTCTGATTGTTTATTTGGATGATATCTTGATTTTTTCTAATGACTGGGACTCTCATGTGAAACATGTTCGAACTGTATTCCAGATTTTGAGAGAGAATGCTCTGTATGTGAAGGGATCAAAGTGTCTTTTTGGCGTACAGAAGATCTCATTTCTGGGATTCATTTTGTCCCCATCTGTTATTGAAATGGACCCGGTCAAGGTTCAGGCCATCTGTGATTGGGTCCAACCTACTTCATTAAAGCTCTTCAGAGATTTTTTGGTTTTGCCAATTTTTATCGTAATTTATTGGTAATTTCTCGGTTATTGTTAAACCATTAACTGATTTGACCAGAAAGGGTTCTGATGTGGTGAATTGGCCTCCTGAGGCAGTCTCTGCGTTTCAGGAACTTAAGCAGAGATTCACTTCTGCTCTGTTCTACGGCAGCCTGATGTTTCTCTGCCATTTCAGGTGGAGGTTGATGCCTCTGAAATTGGGGCAGGTGCCGTTTTGTCCCAAAAAGATCCAGAGACCTCTAAAAGTAACCCTTGTGCCTTTTTCTCTCGAAAATTTTCTCCTACTGAACGTAATTATGACGTGGGTAATCGGGAGTTATTGGCCATGAAGTGGGCTTTTGAAGAGTGGAGACATTGGCTGGAGGGAGCCAAACATCAGGTGGTGGTCCTTACGGACCATAAGAATCTGGTCTATCTGGAATCTGCCAAGCGACTCAATCCTAGACAGGCCAGGTGGGCCTTGTTTTTCACACGTTTTAATTTTGTGGTTTCCTTTCTTCCTGGCACTAAGAATGTTAAGGCGGATGCCCTCTCGAGGAGTTTCCTTGCGGACTCTCCTGAGCTATTGATCCTCTGTTATTTTGAAGGAGGGTGTAGTTCTTTCCGCCATCTCGCCCAATTTGAGACTTGCTCTGGAGGGGTGTCAGGAGGATAGGCCCGAGCGCTGCCCTGTTGGAAAATGTTTGTCCCGGACCAATGGAAAAAGAGTGTGATGTCTGAGATTCATTGTTCCGCATTGGCTGGGCATCCCGGAATTTTTGGTACCAGAGACTTGGTTAGTCGGTTTCCTTTTGGTGCCTACCTTGTCTCGCGATGTCAGGGAATTTGTGCAGTCCTGGGGGACTTGCCCCCGCTCCAAGCCTTGCTCTGCTCTAGTGGTTTGTTGATGCCATTGCCTGTGCCCAAGAGACCATGGACCCATATCTTATGGATTCATTTTCCGATCTTCCTGTTTCTCAGAGAATGACCACCATCTGGTAATTTGTGATAGGTTTTCCAAAATGATACATCTTGTGCCATTACCTAAGTTGCCTTCCTCCTCTAATTGGTGCCGTTGTTCCTTCAGCACGTGGTTCGTTTACACGGCTTCCTGGAACATTGTTCTGACAGAGGAGTCCAGTTTTTTTCCAGATTTTGGAGGCTTTTTGTTCTAAACTGGGTGTTCAATTGTCTTCTCCTCGGCATTTCATCCTCAGCCAATGGTCAAACGGAGAACAAACCAGACATTGGAGACTTATCTAAGATGCTTTGTGTTGCTGACGGATACTGGGTCTCTTTTTTTTTTCCTTTGCTGGTTTGCTTTAATAAAGGGCTACTCTGCCCTTTGAGTCTCCGTTTTTCTGTAATTCGGGTTTCACCCCGATTTTTCTTCAGGACGACGGAGGCTTCTGTCGTAGGTGTTGATTGTTGTTGAGCGTATGCAGCAGTTTGGGACCGGTTTGGAGAGTTTTGTCCCTCCTCAGGAGAAGGCCCAGGGTTTTTGCTAACGGCAAGGATGATGGTCCTCGGTTTAAAGTGGGGGACTTTTGGTTGTCCTCAAAAGAAAAATTTTTCCCATAGAGTAGCATTCCTAAATTTAAGCCTAGGTTCAGGACCTTATAAGTCGGAGATTATTAATCCTTTTCTTTTCTTTCTTCTTCCCGGGACATTTAAGATCCATAACTGTTCCACAAGTCCTTGTTGAAGAGGTTTGTTGGCAGGGGTTCCTGCTGCTGTGCCTCCTACCCGTTTTGGTTGAGGGCAATCTGGGTATGTGGTTGAAAAAATTTGGATTCCGTTTTTCTAGCGAAGACCCAGATTTGGTTTAAATGGAGGGTATGGTCAGGAAGACAATTTTTTGGGGTTTCTTCGGAATCCAAGCTAGAGACTTATCCTGGTTCATAGAACTCACCTGACCGACCGGTTGCTCAAAATGAGGGTTCGGGCCCCTCTCAAGGGGGGTATGTTGTGAATGGGTTTGAGATGGTTCTGAGCAGAGGTCCCTTGGTGGTTACAAGCGGTACTAGTGAGGTTGGAGGACGGGAATCAGGTTTTATGATTGGTCTTATTTAAGGGAGTCTTTCCCATCAGGGTTGCCGGTGATCAATTGTTTGGTCTGAATATCTTTCCAGTTTCCCTTGTAGCTGCTGTGTCGTGTCTGCATTCCTGCTATCAGATAAGACAATTTCTTATTTTGTGTTTTTGCTATATTTTTGCATTTTGTCCTGCACTTTTGGGGGCCTTCAGGTCCCCTCCGGGGGCTTTTGCCCTCTCAGTTTAGTCCAGCCACTGTGTTTTGTACTTTTGCTTTTTCCAGTTTTTTTTTCAGTGGCTGCTGTTTTGTTTTTGTTACACCAGAGAACTAATTTAGGTGGTGGAGGTCGTGTGATCTCAGGTAAATTTTAAAATTAGTAAGAGTTGGTGTTTTTTCAGGGTTTTCTGAGATTGCAGTAAGTACCCTTCCTATCCTTTTCTATTTAGATAGTTTGGGCCCCAGCGTTTGCTCATACTATTTTCTTTCTGTTTCAGTATTTCCTCTTGTCTAACCGCCATTACATGTTTGGGGGCTTTTATTATCTTTGGGGTTCTGCCGGGGCAGATAGCTTTCCTATTTCTATCTTTAGGTGTAGTTAGTTTCTAGGCTGTGACGAGGCGTCTAGGACCAACGTAGGAACGCTCCACGGCTGCCTCTAGTTGCGGTGGTTAGTCAGGGTACTGCAATCCCCATAGATTCCAACTGCTCTGGTGTATTTCCTTTTTTACCTGCACTCCTCAGCTACCGTAACATAACATTTGCCCTTCTTTTTCCCGCTCACACTGTTCTTCTTTTACCCGCTCGTGCTGTCCTTCTTTTACCCACCCGCGTTGTCCTTCTTTTATTGCCCGATTGTCTTTTTTTCCCTCTCGCGTTGTCCTTCTTTTTCCCTCTCGCGTTTGTCTTTTTTCCCTCTCGCGTTGTCCTTCCTTTTACCGCTCGCGTTGTCCTTCTTTTTCCCATTACGTTGTCCTTCTTTTTCCCGCTTGCGTTTGTCCTTTTTTTTCCGCTCGCGTCCTTCTGTTGCTTTTTTTTACTTGCATGCTCTCCCTTTTATTTATTTTTTTTTCTACACTCTTACTAAGGCTGTCTTTTACTCTATCTCAATGTCTCCCAGTTCAATGTCTCACCATTCTCTTTCTGTTGCTTTCTCCACTTTCACACTTTGTCTCTACTGTCATTCATACTCCTAATTCGACTTTCCCTGTCTCACACATTCAGAGGTCCTACATTCTACTGCCTGTATATGGTGGGAGTACATTGGAGACTCTTCTCTCGCTCTTTCCTGAAATAAGATATAGCCTTGTCACATCCTTGTCACAGGAACGTCTCTGTCTTCTTAATATTCTGGCAAGCTCCTCTACCAGCGCATTTCACAGAAGCCGCATTAAAAACTCTCCTGCATTATCTCGCCTACATTTACATTGGAGTCTTTTGTCTTTGGTGGTCAGCTCACTTGTTAGACCCGGGGCACCTTGAAGGATTCATTACTAAATGGGCGCACGCTGCTAAATACTTTTTAGTAATTTTATTGGTCTGATGGGATGGTAAATATGTGGTGGTTTATGCCTACCAGCTACGCATTAATCAACTTTCTTCTGTTTCATGTGTCATAAATTTTAAAAACTGCTGAAGAATCTTGGAGGATTTCAATATTTCTAAATTGCCACCCCCATACTTTATTCGTGAGTGTCACGTTGCTCTCCGTTTAGGATACAAGACAGGGTTTCTAGATAGTCGCCTCCACACTGATGATCTACCCATTACCAGATATTTGCTGCAGGTATGTGCTTTTACCTCACATGTGGGAGGGTTAGCACTGTTAGAATAATGCAGCAGTCCTGAATATTTCCATTAAGCTTTTCTCCCTCTAATGCTCTCTGCAACGTACTACTGCTGACTCCCTCCTGATGCCTCTTCACTGCTGCCTCCCATATGATGTGCTCTTCACTGCTGCCTCTCCCTCCAGTACGCTCTTCACAGCTACCGCTCCCTCCAGTACACTCTTCACTGCTGCCTCCCCCTCCAGTAGGCTCTTCACAGCTGCCTCCCCCTATGATGTGCTTTTCACAGCTGCCTCCCCCTCCAGTGCGCTCTTCACAGCCGCTCCCCCAATGGGTGTGGTCTTCACAGCCGCCTCCCCTCCAGTGCCACTCTTCACAGCCGCCTCCCCCTCCAGTGCACTCTTCACAGCTGCCTCCCCCCCCAGTGCACTCTTCACAGCTGGGCCTCCCCCTCCAGTGCGCTCTTCAACACTGCCTCCCCTCCAGTACGCTCTTCACAGCTGCCTCCTCTATGTTGTTCTCTTCACAGCTGCCTCCCCCTCCAGTACGCTCTTCACTGCTGCCTCCCCCTCCAGTGCGCTCTACACAGCTGCCTCCCCCTATGTTGTCTTTTCACTGCTGCCTCCCCCTCCAGTGTGCTCTTCACTGCTGCCTCCCCCTCCAGTGCGCTCTTCACAGCTGCCTTCCCCTATGTTGTGCTCTTCACAGCTGCCTCCCCCTCCAGTGCGCTCTTCACAGCTGCCTCCCCCTATGATGTGCTTTCACTGCTGCCTCACCCTCCAGTATGCTTTCACAGCTGCCTCCCCCTCTGATGCACTCTTTACAGCTGCCTCTTTTTCTTTTCATATAAATGCCTCTTAATGTCTGCCTCCCCTTCTGATACGCTTTTTATGGCAGTATTCTTCACAATGCGCTCTTTACTGCAGACTTCCTTTCCAATGTGCCCTCTCATGCCTCTTTACAGCCGAAATCTTCTCCAGTGCAATTTTCAGGGCTGCCGTTCCCTGTGGGCTCTCATTGGGGCTGTCGTACGCTGTGATGTTCTCATTGGGGCTGCCGTACGCTGTGATGTTCTCATTGGGGCTGCTACACCCTGTGATGCTCTCATTGGGGCTGCTGCTCCTGTGATGCTCTCATTGGGGCTGCCGCACCTGTTATGTTTCATTGGGGGTGCCGCACCCTGTGTGCTGTCATTGGGGCTGCAGCACCCTGTGATGCTTTCATTGGAGCTGCCGCACCCTGTGATGCTCTCATTGGGGGGTGCCGCACCCTGTGATGCTCTCATTGGAGCTGACGAGCACCCTGCAACTCTCTAGCTGAGGCTGTTGCACCCTGGAACTTTATCTTTGAGGCTGTGCACCCTGTGACGCTTCCTTGGAGCTGCCGCACTCTGCGACGCTCTCTTTGGAGCTGCCGCACCCGCGACGCTCCTTTGGGGCTTCCGCACCCTGCAACGCTCTCTTTGGGCTTCCGCACCCTGTGACGCTCTCTTTGGGGCTGCCGCACCCTGTGGTGCTTTCATTGGGGCTGCTTGCACCCTGTGATGTTCTCATTGGGTTGCGGCAACCCTGTGATGTTCTCATTGGGGCTGCCGTACGCTGTGAAGTTCTCATTGGGGCTGCTGCACCCTGTGATGCTCTCAATTGGGGCTGCTGCCACCCTGTGATGCTCTC
>JARQOD010000006.1:12552651-12636699 GCA_033576555.1 Oophaga sylvatica | reverse complement strand
GTAGGGGGGGCAAATGGGGTTCATTTTCCCGGGGGTTGATGCCCCCCCTTTTTTTTGTCAAGTGAATCAACCCCACGGGTTGTAATGGAGAGGTGTCTAGTGACCCCTACCAAAATTTCCCCCATAGTGATTTTTTTTTAAAAAAACCCGGGAAAACCCAGAAAAACCCTTTTTTTTAAATAATGACAGACTCCTTTAAAAAATTTTAAAATTAAAACCTTACTTCCCAACCCCTTTAACCCCCCAAAACCCAACTCCCCTCCCAAAAAAATAAAATAAAAAAAAACAATTTTCCCTCCCCCTGTCCGCCAGAAAAAACCCAAACCCCCCCACGGCGATCCTGATCACTTTGAGGGGGTCACTGATGTCCCTGCTCTCAAAAAAACCCCGGTGTACACGGGACGGGAGGTAATCGCCCCCGTTTATATAGCATGGCTCCCTGAGAAAAGTTTTTTGCAGGGGGTGCCAAAAATGAGCACACCAGAGATAAATCATGATGAACTCCGGGGGTTTTCTCCACAGGGACACCCTCAGGGGATCCCATTTGGGGGAAATTTTACATTTGAATCACCGGGGGACAGGGGGGAAAAAACTTGGTCTAGGGGGGAAAAAGGTGATAATGTTGGTTTATTTTTTTTTTTTGGGAGACAAGGGGCATGGGGGACTTAGTTTTAGGTGAGTATTTTTTTTTTTTTATTTTTTTTTAAATAGTATGAAATTTTTTTAAAATTTTTTTTTTTTTTTTTTAAACTGGAGCACAGGCGCCGGCGTGAGACAACTTTCCCCACGGGGCACCTGCTGTCATGTTATCCCCCCCCTTTTCCCGGGCTTTTCTTTTCTTTCTGTTTTTTTCCTTGCTATTTTCCTTTATTATTTTTTAAAAAAATTTGGGGGCCCCGGGTTTCCTTTTTGGGGGCCCATTTGGGGGAAAAGGGCTTCTTTGTTAAATTCCGCCACCGGGTTTTTTTTCTTATTTTTTTCTTTCGTTTTTTTTTTTGTCAAAAGGGCAAAACATTTTAAAGGGTTTTTTAACCGTATTTTTAAACGCCTTTTTTTATTTGACCAAGCCCGGGGTAACCCGGGCCCCCCCCCCCATCACGTGGTGGGGGCCCGGGCCGTGGCGTGGTGTTTTTGATGCCGGCCGGTACAAAGGGTGCGAAAGGGGAAGAGTTTTGTTAAACCCACAGAGAAATCCTTTAGGAAAGGAAAAACCCGCTCGGGCTGAAAGAAATTAAACCCGGGTGCATTTTTTTTCTTGAAAAAAAAAAGTGGGGAAAAACGAGAAGTTATAATTTTTTTTTGGGGACAGGGAAGGGGGTGTCAATGAAAAAAAAATTTTTGTAGTGATTTGATGCCATTGCTCGGTAATAGCCAAATACACAGCACCTGCATCCGCCACTTTCCTAAACACTAGCACGTTATTTCTTTTCAGGGTTTTCTTGTCTGAACAGTTTGAGTTTCTCCAGAATCATCTCGACTCCGTGATGCCGGCAGCTAAGAAACCTTTCCTGCAGCAGTTTTATTCACAGGTCAGTGCTCTAAGTAACGACCCCAGAAAATATTCTTATAGAATTATGTACACGACCCGACAGTCAGAGATCTTCCCCATTTAGTAATGTCAGACATAAAGTGTCCCGTTAACTGTCATGTAGACAGAGCCCACCAAACTATTTCGATTGGAGAGTTCCCCTATAACCAGTGACGGTCCGAGTCACTTCAGTTACTTTGTGATTCAAATTGTGACATCAGAGGGTCTCCTCACTCAGTGTTGGCCAAAGGGTTTCCCTGTAATTAGCGTCACTGTCAGGCATAGTGCAGTGTCTTTTATCCTCCTCCAGATAGTGTCAGTCAGCAAGTGATCCCATAAACAGTTGACGGGAAAAAATGTCATTAATTGTGTCATTCAGAAAGGCCCCTATAAATAGTGTTGATTAGTGATTATTCCCATAACCATGGTCAGGGAGTGTCCCCGTAAACACTGACAGCCAGAGACTATCTACAGAGGTCCCTATAAACAGTGTCGGTAAGAGAGTGTCCCCATAAACAGTGTCGGTGAGAGAGTCCCCATAAACAGTGTAACTGAGAGAGTATCCCCATAAACAGTGCCACTGAGAGTGTCCCCATAAACAGTGTCACTGAGAGTGTCCCCATAAACAGTGTCGGTGAGAGAGTGTCCCCATAAACAGTGTCGGTGAGAGAGTCCCCATAAACAGTGTCGGTGAGAGAGTATCCCCATAAACAGTGCCACTGAGAGTGTCCCCATAAACAGTGTCACTGAGAGTGTCTCCATAAACAGTGTCACTGAGAGTGTCTCCATAAACAGTGTCACTGAGAGTGTCTCCATGAACAGTGTCACTGAGAGTGTCCCCATGAACAGTGTCACTGAGAGTGTCCCCATGAACAGTGTCACTGAGAGTGTCCCCATGAACAGTGTCACTGAGAGTGTCCCCATGAACAGTGTCACTGAGAGTGTCCCCATGAACAGTGTCACTGAGATTGTCCCCATAAACAGGGTCAGTGAGAGAGTGTCCCCATACACAGGGTCAGTGAGAGAGTGTCCCCATAAACAGGGTCAGTGAGAGAGTGTCCCCATACACAGGGTCAGTGAGAGAGTGTCCCCATACACAGGGTCAGTGAGAGAGTGTCCCCATACACAGGGTCAGTGAGAGAGTGTCCCCATACACAGGGTCAGTGAGAGAGTGTCCCCATACACAGGGTCAGTGAGAGAGTGTCCCCGAACACAGGGTCAGTGATAGTGTCCCCATACACAGGGTCAGTGAGAGAGTGTCCCCATACACAGGGTCAGTGAGAGAGTGTCCCCATACACAGGGTCAGTGAGAGAGTGTCCCCATACACAGGGTCAGTGAGAGTGTCCCCATACACAGGGTCAGTGAGAGAGTGTCCCCATACACAGGGTCAGTGAGAGAGTGTCCCCATACACAGGGTCAGTGAGAGAGTGTCCCCATACACAGGGTCAGTGAGAGAGTGTCCCCATACACAGGGTCAGTGAGAGAGTGTCCCCATACACAGGGTCAATGAGAGTGTCCCCATACACAGGGTCAGTGAGAGAGTGTCCCCATACACAGGGTCAGTGAGAGAGTGTCCCCATACACAGGGTCAGTGAGAGAGTGTCCCCATACACATGGTCAGTGAGAGAGTGTCCCCATATACAGTGTCACTGAGTGTCCCCATACACAGTGTCACTGAGTGTCCCCATACACAGGGTCAGTGAGAGAGTGTCCACATACACAGGGTCAGTGAGAGAGTGTCCCCATACACAGTGTCACTGAGTGTCCCCATACACAGTGTCACTGAAAGTGTCCCCATACACAGGGTCAGTGAGAGAGTGTCCCCATACACAGGGTCAGTAAGAGTGTCCCCATACACAGGGTCAGTGAGAGAGTGTCCCCATACACAGGGTCAGTGAGAGAGTGTCCCCATACACATGGTCAGTGAGAGAGTGTCCCCATACACATGGTCAGTGAGAGAGTGTCCCCATACACATGGTCAGTGAGAGAGTGTCCCCATACACAGTGTCACTGAGTGTCCCCATACACAGTGTCACTGAAAGTGTCCCCATACACAGGGTCAGTGAGAGAGTGTCCCCATACACAGGGTCAGTAAGAGTGTCCCCATACACAGTGTCACTGAGAGTGTCCCCATACACAGGGTCAGTGAGAGAGTGTCCCCATACACAGGGTCAGTAAGAGTGTCCCCATACACAGTGTCACTGAGAGTGTCCCCATACACAGGGTCAGTGAGAGAATGTCCCCATACACAGGGTCAGTGAGAGAATGTCCCCATACACAGGGTCAGTGAGAGAATGTCCCCATACACAGGGTCAGTGAGAGAATGTCCCCATACGCAGGGTCAGTGAGAGAATGTCCCCATACGCAGGGTCAGTGAGAGAATGTCCCCATACACAGGGTCAGTGAGAGAATGTCCCCATACACAGGGTCAGTGAGAGAGTGTCCACATACACAGGGTCAGTGAGAGAGTGTCCACATACACAGGGTCAGTGAGAGAGTGTCCCCATACACAGGGTCAGTGAGAGAATGTCCCCATACACAGGGTCAGTGAGAGAATGTCCCCATACACAGGGTCAGTGAGAGAATGTCCCCATACACAGGGTCAGTGAGAGAGTGTCCCCATACACAGGGTCAGTGAGAGAGTGTCCCCATACACAGGGTCAGTGAGAGAGTGTCCCCATACACAGGGTCAGTGAGAGAGTGTCCCCATACACAGGGTCAGTGAGAGAGTGTACATATAAAGCGAGTTCCCCTACTAATAGTTTCGTACAGAGTCTCCCTATTAACATACAGCAAAGTCGAGAAGAGAGTCTACTCATAACCCGTGTCAGACGGACCGTGACCCATAAACTCTGCGGATAAGAGTCCTCCCATAAACCATCTTCGGGTGGTCCCATAATGATTTTCTGATACTGATAACGGGGGCAGTTTCTAGACCGTATTATCATTCAGAGAGTGCCCCCTATCATCCACTCTGATGAGCAGTTGCTTGCCCCAGTCCTGGGTATTGGGGTATTGTTATTGTCCCCCTGTCTAATGTTCCCTTCTTTTTGCTTTTTTCCTCTAGACTGTGTCCACCGCCAGTGAGCTCCGCAAGCCGATATACTGGATCGTAGCCGCGAAGGCCATAGATTACGAGCAGCTGCTGCTGCTTATGGCCAACGTGAAATGGGACGTGAAGGAAATCATGTCTCAGCACAACGTGTACGTGGATGCCTTACTGAAGGTACGCGGGGTTGTGTCCGCGGGGTCACTGCCTGTACGGTGCGCACGTCCCCGCCGCTGCGTTACCAGCCATTGTCCTGCTGCAGTGGGGAGGCGACAGACCACCGACCTTCTCCTAGGACCTCGTGGGTAATTTTTCGTCTTCATCCTGTAATTATATGGCCATGAGTCTTCCATGAGCCAGTGACAGCTCTTTCATGGCTGCTCTCTGCGTTCTTTACCGCTCTCACAAGAAAACGTCCAATGTCTTAATAGGGTTTACTTAAAGGGGCAGATACGACAATCCCTTTAAGATGGCAGTAACCCGTATTGATGTCTGATAGCCATATTGTACATGGCCCCCTCCCTGGGACTCGGCACAGTATATAAAAGCCACAGTGGCAATATCCAGAGTATTATATCACGCCGTAGAGCTCCTTGTGATGTCGTGTGGCAAAAATTCTGACTTTGTTCTTTTGCAGGAATTTGAGCAGTTTAATAAGAATTTGTCAGATCTTTCGAAACACGTCCGAATCCCGCTCCCCGTCTCCAACATCCTATGGGAACACTGCATCCGGCTCGCCAACAGGACGCTGGTGGAGGGGTAAATGTCATTACTAGAAATGTTTTAACAGGTTGATGATTGCAGAGGGAGTGGACTGAGAAACCATCAGTGAGCTCCTTCTGTTCGGTGAATTTCTCTTTTTTTAAATTTTTTTCTGAGCTTCTCTGCTAATTTATGAGCACAGATCACATCAAATGTTGAATGTTCAGAGACAAGGTGCCTATAAAATCCAAACGGTGCAAAAATTTTTAATTGAATCCAATTGTAAAAATGATTTCTAGCCCCAAATACATGCATGTATTTTAAAAAAATGTATATATATTGTTCCTGAAGCTGATAAAAATCTTGAGTGTCTGAAGCCACCACTAGGTGGAGCTCACTGCATATTTCTCCATCGCCTCATTGGGAGACACAGACTGTGGGTGTTATGCTGCTGCCACTAGGAGGACACTAAGCAATACATAAGCAAAAGAGATTAACTCCTCCTCCTGCAGTATACACCCTCTGTTGGCTCAATCCTGAACCAGTTCTTGCTTAGTGTCTGTAGGAGGCACTAGGGTCTGCTCTCAGACCCCACTTTTTTTCTCAGTTTTTTACCTCTTTTTATTATTTTGCTTTCTTCACGCACGGATGGGCGACGGGACTTGTACGAAAAGTCACGATCTCCCAAAAACCATCAACAGGCGGCATTGTGCGAGTGTCGCCTCCACGTATCCCTCCTGCTACGCTACCATGGGGCGACAGATCCCTTGAATGGGCCGCTCTCCCCATGAGATACCCCTCGATATGGGTGATGTGATTGGCGTGGCACCATGAATGGATACCCCCTCCACCTCTCCTGAAAGCGGTGGCGGTCTGGAGGCATTTAAGATCCCTCTCCACCCCCCTATTGAAAGGGGTTGGTGGATTGAGGAAGTACGGCCATATCTGCCGTAGTCCCTGCGGAGGTCCCTTCCTTCTCCATCTTCGGGTCTCTCCCCGCAGTGAGAACATGCACCTGGATGCAATGTGTACCGGCCGTCTGTCGCCGCGGCCGCCTTGCGTCGCACCGCGGCCGCCTCTGTGTCGTGCCGCCGCAGCTTCAGCGTCGCGCCGCGGGCGCTTCCCGTTGCGCCGCGGCCCCAGTCTCAAATTTAGTCCCCGGCTTCGGCCCGGGATAGGCCGCAGCCAGAAATTTAGTCCCCGGCTTCGGCCCGGTATAGGCCGCAGCCAGAAATTTAGTCCCCGGCTTCAGGCCGGGATAGGCCTCGATGGGGGAGGGTCTCCTGGCTCTCCCCTGTGACTCCCCCACGTCGCGCGCTCTTTCTGCGGCCCAGGATTGGACAGGGCTCCTTCTGGCGCTTCTCGTGGCATACGAGAAGCGCAATCCTAGTCTCGGGCGCCATCTTTAACTGGAGACGCCTTCCTCTGCTAAGGGCACAGTACCTGGGTAAGTGCCATAGCGCTTAACCCTTCTCCTGCCGAACCCCCATTTGTAATAATGTCTCAACCAAAAAAGGCTCACAAATCACACACTGCGGTGTATACCACCTGTGCCTCATGCAGCGCTTCGCTGCCAAGAAAGCTAGGTTCCGCACTATGTGCTACATGCGACCAGGAGCCTCCGGTCATTGCGATCAGGAGCACCAGCTATTCTCTACCCCAGTGAGTTCAGCATGCAGCCCCCCGCTTCCGCGTAAGCAGCTCCGCGTTCTGTGCGGCCCAAATTTACTCGCGGCCGCCATGTCTCCTCTCAGGTAGGACCCGAGACATCAGAATTTTTTCTTTTTCCTGGCGGGCACAAACACGGGAACACGGGTAAGCTTATGAATGGCTTAACCCCTTCCCTGCAGCAGTCTACAGGCTCGCTTAATTGCAGAATGTCACAATCCAAGAGCTCTAAGAGGACTGACAAACACACTCAGTTGTGTATGCCTGGTGTGCTTCAGGTGATACCTCGCTATAGTGAAGGCACGGTTCCGTTTTTTTCTGTGGGGCCTGCATCCCTTTATAAGTCCAGGAGCCCAACTCGTCTCAGACTCCATAGAACGCCCGTGCGCCCCCACTATGTCATCACTGTCCAAAGTGAATGGTGATTGGTGGCTAATAATAATAAATAAAAAAAAAAAAAAAAAACTTCTCCACCTCCCTATCAAGGTGATGGTGGATTGAGGAGACAATCTGTGCAGATAGTCACTAGAGGCTACCAAAAACCTCTCCACCTCCCTATCGAAGGTATGGTGGATTGAGGAGATAATCAGTGCTTATACTGACTGGAGGCTAACATAACCTCTCCACCCCTCTATCAAGGGTATGGTGGATTGAGGAGATAATCAGTGCGGATGCTGACTAGTGGCTAGCATAACCTCTCCACCCCCTTATCAAAGGTGTGGTGGATTGAGGAGATAATCAGTGTGGATGGTGAGTGGTTTGCAATCTCCTGTGACCTACGCTATTTGTCTGTCGCCGATAGGCAGTCTGCCGTCCCTGACCGGGCCGGACATATGGCCTTAGAGCACTGTCCGATAGAACGCACGCTGACGCTTAGTGTGTTACGGATAATGTCATTTTACCGCGGCGACTCTACACTTTAATCTGTGCAGTTTTGTCTTACTCACAGGAGTCCAACGGATGGGCACCCAGCTCCCCCGTTCCTGGGGATTGCAGCAAACATGACTCAAAATATGAGTCGTTTGTGGGTATATCCGGATTCGCCAAACTATCAGTCTTAGCTCACTGAGATCTTTAAAGGGATCAAACGTCTTCACGGGGTTTTTTACCAATCCCCCTGACTTGCTGACATGGGTCAGAGATACAGTAGTTGCCGGACAAAGATTTCTCGGAGCTAAAACCGTTTAATCACAGTGTCCTTTTTTGGCCACATTCTAGTACAGAGCGGACGGAGTCTCCAAAAATGGATCCTATACCACAGCTCGTTTACTAACTTCTACTGTCTCTGACTGACGGTCTGTTTATTAAAACCCCCACTGACCGTCCAATTGGGATGCGATCAGTCTTTATTCCTTCCGCAGCGCAGAGTCAATCGACCCTTTCGGTCTCAATACCAAGGTCGTTTCCTGGCCACTCGCCCCCCAAAGTCATTGTTCCAGTTCCTCACGAGGAAAGGTTCAAGGGTTTTACTCAAACCCCTTCGTGGTTCCCAAGAAGGATGGCTCTTTGCGTTCTATTCTGGACCCGGAAAAATTTAAAAAAAAAAAAAAAAGAAGAAGAAATTTGCTAAACAAATTCATCAGAGGCCGCCATTTCAGAATGGAATCTCTCCGCTCTGTCGTCGCATCTCTAGAAAGAAAGGAATACCTGGCATCAATCGACATCATGGACGCGTATCTGCACGTCCCGATTTCCAGTGGCCATCAAAGGTTTCTGCGTTTTTTGCAGTCGGAGAGGATAATCTTCAATTTGCCGCTCTGCCCTTCGGACTCGCAACCGTCCCCAGAGTGTTCACAAAGGTCATGGCGGCCGCCATGTCAATTTTACACTCTCGAGGTGTGGTGGTCCTCCCGTACCTAGACGGCGTGTTCATCAAAGGACCAACCTTTCCGGACTGCGCAGAGAGTGTCGAGATCACTATCGACACCCTCTCTCGCCTAGGTTGATAAGTCAAATTGGACAAGTCCTCTCCCATTTCTTCTCAAAGGATCCTTTTTTTCTGGGAATGATTCTAGACACTTGCCAAGGGTTAGTGTCTCTCCCTCCAGAGAAGATCGCTTCTCTGAGGTGGGGAGTGCTCCTGTTGTCTCTAGCCCACTCTCACTCTCTGCGAGTCGCCATGCAGGTCCTGGGAAAAATGGTAGCCTCCATCGAGGCAGTACCGTTCGCTCTTTTCCATTTCCGACCTCTAAAACAGGAGTTAATATCAGTCTGGGACAGGAACCCAGCGTCCTTAAGTCGCCGCTTTCATCCTTCTCCCACAGTCAGACGCTCCCTAAAATGATGGACAATTGTTTCATCATTGAATCAAGGGAACTCTTTTCTGCCCGTCCATTGGTTGGTGGTGACCACCGATGCCAGTCTCCTCGGATGGGGAGTGTTTTTCCTTCACCACATGGCTCAGGCCGCTGATCCCTTCCAGAGACCCGTCTCCCGATCAACATCCTGGAGATCAGAGCTATCAAACTAGCTCTCTTGCATTTCCAGCATCTTCTGGCCGGTCGTCCCATCCGGATCCAGTCAGACACGCCACGGCTGTGGCGTATATCAACCGTCAGGGATGCTCGAGGTATCACACATCCTGCGCTGGGCAGAGAAAAACCGCTCGCCCATCTCCGCAGTTCATATTCCGGGACTGGACAATTGGGAGGCCGACTTTCTCAGTCGCCAAGGCTTAGACTCAGGAGAAGGGTCCCTGCACCCGGAAATGTTTCAAATCATTTGCCAGTGTTGGGGTATGCCGGATGTGGATCTCATGGCATCCAGGCTGAATACCAAAGTTCAGACTTTCATAAGTCCATCTCGCAATCCACTAGCCATCAGATCGGATGCACTAGTCCTCCCTTGGAGTCAATTTCGTCTTCCTTATTTCTTTCCTCCTCTTCCGTTAATCCACAGGGTTATTCGGAAGATCAAAACGGAAGGCGTTCCTCTCATCCTGGTCACACCGGACTGGCCTCGCCGTCCGTGGTATGCGAAACTAGTACGTCTGCTCGCAGCGTTCCTTGGAGATTACCGGATCGTCCGGATCTTCGTTCTCAGGGCCCAATCTACCATCACAATTCGAGAGCGCTGAATTTTACGGTATGGACATTGAAGCCTGGATCTTAGGCCAGGCTGGTTTTTCACAAAAGGTTATCTCTACAAGGGTCAATGCCAGGAAACCGGTTTCCATACGCATTTACCATCGTGTGTGGAAAACATTCTTTTTCCTGGTGTAAGGATAAGGGTCGTCCCCCTTTGGTTTTTTCTATCCCTTCCATTCTGGAGTTCCTCCAGGCAGGGTTGGATTCAGGTTAGCACTCTCTTCCCTCAAGGGACAGTTTTCTGCCTTATCCGTCCTTTTTTCCAACGACGGATCGCTTCCAAGTCTCAGGTCAGGACTTTTATCCAAGGAGTGGCACATCTTGTTCCACCCTACAAGAGGCCCTGGACCCTTGGGATCTTAATCTGGTCCTCAGTGCCTCACAAGAATCTCCCTTCGAGCTTTTGCTGAAGCGTCCTTATCTCTTCTTTCCTGGAAGGTTGTCTTCCTAGTTGCAATTACCTCTATCAGGCGGGTATCGGAATTGGCAGCCTTGTCTTGTAAACCTCCGTTTCTCAACTTTCACCAGGACAAGGTAGTCCTCAGGACTTCTCCTTCTTTCTTGCCTAAAGTCGTCCCGGCTTTTCATATCAATGAGGAGATAGTCCTGCCCTTCTTCTGTCCGGCGCCTATACACCGTACTGAAAAAGCCCTTCACAACTTGGATTTGGTGAGGGCTCTCCGAAGGTACATTTCGAGGACTGCATCTTTCCGCAAATCGGACGCCCTGTTTGTGCTTCCGGTGGGACGCAGACAAGGTTTTGTTCCTGCTTCCAAAACCACGTTAGCCAGATGGATCCGTTTAACGATCCAAGAGGCATACCGTGTCAAGAGTCAGCCTATCCCGACTGGGATTAAGGCACCTTCCACTCGATCTGTGGGGCCTCCTGGGCCATTCGGCACCAGGCTTCGGCACAGCAAGTGTGAAAAGCTGCGACCTGGTCCAGTCTGCACACTTTTGTCAAGCATTACCAAGTTCATGCTCAAGCCTCTTCAGATGCGACTCTTGGCAGACAGATTCTGCAATCAGCTGTTGCGCATCTGTGAGTTTTCTGTTAAGCTGTTTTAAAGCGTTTATGCATTTGGCTTACGAGGCTACATCTGTGGTGATGTTTCTTCCCACCCAGGGACTGCTTTGGGACGTCCCACGGTCTGTGTCTCCCAATGAGGCGATGGAGAAAAGGGGATTTTTGTGTTACTCACCGTAAAATCCTTTTCTCCGAGACGCTCATTGGGAGACACAGCTCCCACCCTTGTCTACTCAGTAGCCTCGAGTCTCTGTTTGGTTATGACATATGCATTTGTTATGAGCTCCTACTGCTTTGGCACCGAACTGGTTCAGGATTGAGCCAACAGAGGGTGTATACTGCAGGAGGAGGAGTTAATCTCTTTTGCTTATGTATTGCTTAGTGTCCTCCTAGTGGCAGCAGCATAACACCCACGGTCTGTGTCTCCCAATGAGCGTCTCGGAGAAAAGGATTTTACGGTGAGTAACACAAAAATCCCCTTTTATTTATTGTTGAGTTCAACTGGAACTTTAAAAATCTGTCTGTGCTGAGCTCCCTCTAGTGGTGGCTGCAGGCAGATAGAAAATGGCCATTGAGCTTTTTGGTATTTAGAGTTTTTTATGAGATAAATGGACCGTATGAAAAATCTTGGAACTAGTTAGATAAAGTGAAACAATGGGTAGAGTTTATTTCCATTTTTCTTTATAATCGCTGGCCTTGTCTTAAAGTGTGCACTGTGCTGTATCGGATTTTCAGGGCCTTAGTGACGTGGGGTAAATGTACAATACTGAAAACTACTAATTAGCTCCCAGCTTTGTATATTCATGGCATTTGTTCTGCCCCATCATCTGCGGCAACAATGGTGGGATCAGAGAAAACTCTGATCTTGATTGTGTAACCTTTATAAAGTCACGATTCTTGGTGATCATCGAATTGATCCCTGCATTCTGCCCCGGACATTGCGGAGTTCTGGCTGTGGTAGGAACAGTTTTCAGCTAATCAGCGGGGGTCTCGGATGTCAGACACTCACCAATCATATACTACTGACCCATCCAAAGAGGGTGTCAGATGACCTATCTGGTGAGTGTCAGACCCCACCAATCTCACACTGATGACCTATCCGGTGAGACCCTCACCAAACTCATACTGATGTCCTATCCTGTGATGGTCCCGAGTGTCAGACACCCACCAATGTGATACTGATGTCCTATTCAGTTAGGGTCCCAGGTGTCAGACCCCCACCAATCTCATACTGATGTCCTATGTGGTGAGACCCTCACCAATCCCAAACTGATGTCCTATGCAGTGAGGGTCCCAGGTGTCAGACACCCACCAATGTGATACTGATGTCCTATTCAGTTAGGGTCCCAGGTGTCAGACCCCCACCAATCTCATACTGATGTCCTATCTGGTGAGACCCTCACCAATCCCAAACTGATGTCCTATGCACTGAGGGTCCCAGGTGTCAGACCCGCACCAATCTCATACTGATGTCCTATGTTGGGAGGGTCCCGAGTATCAGACCCCCACCAATGTCAAACTGATGTCCTATGCAGTGAGGGTCCCAGGTGTCAGACCCGCACCAATCTCATACTGATGTCCTATGTTGGGAGGGTCCCGTGTATCAGACCCCCACCAATGTCAAATTGATGTCCTATGCAGTGAGGGTCCCAGGTGTCAGACCCACACCAATACCAAACTGATGTCCTATCTGGTGAGACCCTCACCAATCCCAAACTGATGTCCTATGCAGTGAGGGTCATAAGTGTCAGACCCCCACCAATGTCAAACTGATGTCCTATGCAGTGAGGGTCCCAGGTGTCAGACCCCCACCAATGTCATACTGATGTCCTATGCAGTGATGGTCCCAGGTGTCAGACCCACACCAATGTCAAACTGATGTCCTATGCAGTGAGGGTCCCAGGTGTCAGACCCACACCAATACCAAACTGATGTCCTATCTGGTGAGACCCTCACCAATCCCAAACTGATGTCCTATGCAGTGAGGGTCCCAGGTGTCAGACCCCCACCAATCCCAAACTGATGTCCTATGCAGTGAGGGTCCCAGGTGTCAGACCCCACCAATGTCATACTGATGTCCTATGCAGTGAGGGTCCCAGGTGTCAGACCCCACCAATGTCATACTGATGTCCTATACAGTGAGGGTCCCAGGTGTCAGACCCCCACCAATGTCAAACTGATGTCCTATGCAGTGAGGGTCCCAGGTGTCAGACCCACACCAATACCATACTGATGTCCTATCTGGTGAGACCCTCACCAATCCCAAACTGATGTCCTATGCAGTGAGGGTCCCAGGTGTCAGACCCACACCAATACCAAACTGATGTCCTATGCAGTGAGGGTCCCAGGTGTCAGACCCCACACCAATACCAAACTGATGTCCTATGCAGTGAGGGTCCCAGGTGTCAGACCCACACCAATACCAAACTGATGTCCTATGCAGTGAGGGTCCCAGGTGTCAGACCCCCACCAATGTCAAACTGATGTCTTATGCAGTGAGGGTCCCAGGTGTCAGACCCCCACCAATCCCAAACTGATGTCCTATCTGGTGAGACCCTCACCAATCCCAAACTGATGTCCTATGCAGTGAGGGTCCCAGGTGTCAGACCCGCTCCAATCTCATACTGCTGTGCTATTAAGTGAGGGTCCCAGGTGTCAGACCAACACTAATCCCAAACTGATGTCCTATCTGGTGAGACCCTCACCAATCTCACACTGCTGTCCTATTCAGTGAGGGTCTCAGGTGTCAGACCAACACTAATCCCATACTGATGTCCTATCCGCGGAGGGTCCCGAGTGTCAGACCCCCACCAATCTCAGGACTTGATTGTGAGCCCTGAAGCTAGCAAAGGTCCCCATGGCTCTCCCATGTTAATCCATGTTACACATGGACTATAAAGCATAAATAACAAAAAAAAGCACATTTGGCTTTAAAAAAAAAAAACTTTAATAAAGGAAATAATAAATATTATGTGCCGAAAAGGAAAATTACAGCTTGAAAGACATGACCTATCTGGTGAGTGTCAGACCCCACCAATCTCACACTGATGACCTATCCGGTGAGACCCTCACCAAACTCATACTGATGTCCTATCCTGTGAGGGACCCGAGTGTAGACACCCACCATTGGTATGAAATTTGTCCATTACAGTTAGGGTCCCAGGATGTCAGACCCCACCAATCTCATACTGATGTCCTATCGGTGAGACCCTCACCAATCCAACTGATGTCCTGTCCAGTGAGGGTCCCAGTGTCAGACCCACCAATGTCATACTGATGTCCTATGGTTCAGTATAGGACCCACATGTCAAACTGATGTCCCGACCACAGCCCAACATCATACTGATGTCCTATCTGTGAGGTCCCATTCGACCCCCACCAATCAAACTGATGTCCTATGCAGTGAGGGTCCCAGGTGTCAGACCACACCAATCTCATACTGATGTCCTATGTTGGGAGGGTCCCGAGTATCAGACCCCCACCAATGTCAAACTGATGTCCTATGCAGTGAGGGTCCCAGGTGTCAGACCCCTACCAATGTCATACTGATGTCCTATGCAGTGAGGGTCCCAGGTGTCAGACCCCCACCAATGTCAAACTGATGTCCTATGCAGTGAGGGTCCCAGGTGTCAGAGCCACCATCCAATACCAAATGATGTCCTATCTGGTGAGACCCTCACCAATCCCAAACTGATGTCCTATGCAGTGAGGGTCCCAGGTGTCAGACCCCCACCAATGTCAAACTGATGTCCTATGCAGTGAGGGTCCCAGGTGTCAGACCCACACCAATACCAAACTGATGTCCTATCTGGTGAGACCCTCACCAATCCCAAACTGATGTCCTATGCAGTGAGGGTCCCAGGTGTCAGACCCCCACCAATGTCAAACTGATGTCCTATGCAGTGAGGGTCCCAGGTGTCAGACCCACACCAATACCAAACTGATGTCCTATCTGGTGAGACCCTCACCAATCCCAAACTGATGTCCTATGCAGTGAGGGTCCCAGGTGTCAGACCCCCACCAATGTCAAACTGATGTCCTATGCAGTGAGGGTCCCAGGTGTCAGACCCCCACCAATGTCATACTGATGTCCTATGCAGTGATGGTCCCAGTGTCAGACCCCCACCAATGTCAAACTGATGTCCTATGCAGTGAGGGTCCCAGGTGTCAGACCCACACCAATACCAACTGATGTCCTATCTGGTGACACCCCACCAATACAAACTGATGTCCTATGCAGTGAGGGTCCCAGGTGTCAGACCCACACCAATACCAAACTGATGTCCTATCTGGTGACACCCTCACCAATCCCAAACTGATGTCCTATGCAGTGAGGGTCCCAGGTGTCAGACCCCCACCAATGTAAAACTGATAATGTCCTATGCAGTGAGGGTCCCAGGTGTCAGACCCCCACCAATGTCATACTGATGTCCTATGCAGTGATGGTCCCAGTGTCAGACCCCCACCAATGTCAAACTGATGTCCTATGCAGTGAGGTCCCAGGTGTCAGACCCACACCAATACCAAACTGATGTCCTATCTTGGTGACACCCTCACCAATACCAAACTGATGTCCTATCAGTGAGGTCCCAGGTGTCAGACCCCCACCAATCCCAAACTGATGTCCTATGCAGTGAGGGTCCCAGGTGTCAGACCCCACCAATGTCATACTGATGTCCTATGCAGTGAGGGTCCCAGGTGTCAGTCCCCCACCAATGTCAAACTGATGTCCTATGCAGTGAGGGTCCCAGGTGTCAGTCCCACCAATTCAACTGGTCCTACATGAGGGCCAATTCAACCACACCAACAAACTGATGTCCTATGCAGTGAGGGTCCCAGGTGTCAGACCCACACCAATACCAAACTGATGTCCTATGCAGTGAGGGTCCCAGGTGTCAGACCCACACCAATACCAAACTGATGTCCTATGCAGTGAGGGTCCCAGGTGTCAGACCCCCACCAATGTCAAACTGATGTCCTATGCAGTGAGGGTCCCAGGTGTCAGACCCGCACCAATCTCATACTGCTGTCCTATTAAGTGAGGGTCCCAGGTGTCAGACCAACACTAATCCCAAACTGATGTCCTATCTGGTGAGACCCTCACCAATCTCATACTGCTGTCCTATTCAGTGAGGGTCCCAGGTGTCAGACCAACACTAATCCCATACTGATGTCCTATCCGCGGAGGGTCCCGAGTGTCAGACCCCCACCAATCTCAGGACTTGATTGTGAGCCCTGAAGCTAGCAAAGGTCCCCATGGCTCTCCCATGTTAATCCATGTTACACATGGACTATAAAGCATAAATAACAAAAAAAGCACATTTGGCTTTAAAAAAAAAAACTTTAATAAAGGAAATAATAAATATTATTTGCCGAAAAGGAAAATTACAGCTTGAAAGACATAACTCTGTGAATGAATAGAGTAGTTGTGTCTCCTGGCATGCGGTGAGGCAAAAATCGAGAAATATGCTGTGACCTGAAGGTTAAAAAAAAAGCATGCCCATAAGGGGTAATTGAGTGATTAGGGTGAATTATCCACCATCAGACTCCGGGTAGATTGTATTACGTTCCCCTCATCCATTACACTTGGCTGAAGTATAGAAGGAAAATGGCTTATTGTAGCCTGTGCTGCGGAGTGAGGATGTGTCCGTGCTGTGCGCCCCGGTGTGCTCGGTACATAGGGAGGTTTTTTTGTTCTGCATATACAGTATAAGGCCAATAATATTTGGAAGTGACCGTCCTCCCTGGGACTGAAAAGTGACTATCCGTTTGTCGCATATGGTCATTTTATCTGGCGCCCTCCATTTGTCTCCCGCTGCCTCTTCTGCTCAGATCAACGCTATGTTCCTCCTGCTTCCATTGTGACCGTCGTGGAGATGCTGTGCAGTGGAAGTGTAAACCAGCCATGGAGAGGCAAGGTCAGCAATACCTTGGTGGCCACCTTGGAACCGGGAGGAACAGGATGTCGATTTGAGCAATGGAGGCAGACGGAGGTTGTCAGGTGGGGTGACCATACGTCATTTAGAGTGACAGGAGGGCCTGCATTAGTAGAAGGTGAGGGTCTCCTGCCGGTGACCCTCCTCTAGATGAGAGAGTCTGTAGAGGGTGCATTTATAGCAACGGTGGTCCATTCTTGTCCCAAAGTGGGCACTGTGCAAAGTTACAGGTGTGGCCAGGTGACGGCACTTGTCACTCTTACTCCAGACGGGGAGTGCACGGCTCCGTGACAACATTTCCTGAAAGGAGAAACAATCAGCAAGCAGCCGCCTTGAGGTGTGTAATCCGGCTGCTTGGCCTAATCTGCTCCTTCTTCCTTACTAGTTATGCCAATGTGAAGAAGTGCAGCAACGAGGGCCGGGCTCTGATGCAGCTCGATTTTCAGCAATTCCTGATGAAACTGGAGAAGCTGACCGACATCCGGCCCATTCCAGACAAGGAATTCGTAGAGACCTACATCAAAGCCTATTACCTGACGGAGAACGACATGGAGCGCTGGATCAAGGAGCATAGGGTGAGCGTTCTGATCCCCACAATGGGCCATGCACCTTGGTTTGAGTGAATGTCTTTATTTTGGAAGATTACTTAATAGAGGTGGCTCTGCTCTTCAGGATCCTCATCTCTGGGCCAGAGTGAAAAGTGGCTACACAGAGTGAGTTTCTCTCTGGAGGACCCATTCGGTGTAATACTTAGTTTCTCCTGTGGTGATGCTGCAGAGAAATCAAACTCTTACTAACCGGTTTACCCACAGATCACAGTTGATCACTTTACACTTAGTTATTGGCTTATTTTTAAGAAAACCTTCTAACGAGTAGTGGTTGTCCACAGTGGAATACTATTTTTGTTGCACTGTATGATTTGCCTCCACTAGTGGCGGAAGTCCACTCATGATACGGGACTGACACCAATTAGTGACAAAATCAATTCCCAATACAAAGCCATCTCCGTCAGTCCACAGCCATAACGATCCATTAAAGTCATTGTCATTCTTGATGTAGTGGTATTTCATGGTGGTAACTTGTGGTGGGCCACCGGCAGTAATCTGCTCTTCGTTTTGTTGGTGTCCCCAAAATATAAGCTAATAATAGTGTCCCCCTCTTGCTATGAATCCTACAGATCAACTTTAATCAATGGAATAACCTGGTAGAAATTGTCCAATTCCTTAGCAGCGCCACCACAGGTGATATAGAGTATTACACAATTCTCTTTGAAGTGATCCACTTTCTGTGCATTACGAGGATATTGTCAAGTCCTACAGGGGGAATGACCGGCGCAGGGACCCCTCTATTAACTTAGAATTTTCCAGTAGGGTTGAAAAAAAAATGAGGTTTTGAATGCAACCTTCACACACTTCACCCCCCCCCCAAAAAAAAAAAAGAGCATGCAAATACACCTTTGTCTTTATTTTATTTATTTATTTTGCATTTTTTTTACATTAAAGGTCATGTAATTCATGTCCTTTAATGGCTCTGTGAGGATGCCACTTTATTTACAACATTTGGGGTGATGATTTATTCATTTATTTTATTTTCATTATTTTCATATATAAGAGGAAATAATTAGCATTCAGCCACCTTAGGGATTCTCCTAAAATGTAATCAAATAGCCCCCCATCACATAATTTATACTGCAGCCCGTCCTAGTCATGTGTCAGGACAGGCTGCAGTCTGAAGTAACACAGCTCGGGAGACCAGTGTCTCAACTGACAGAGGAGTTGTTTTGGAGGTACACATTCTGGAGCTTCCAGAGAAGTCCTGTAACTGGAAAAGAAATAAATCTTCTCCTCGGCTGACTGAGCACAGAGGCCTGATGCTGTAGAAAATTCTTTGTGAAGTCAGTCAAGGAGTAGATTTATTTCTTCTCCTGTCACGGCCCCTTTTTGTGAATGTCCATTATATGTGCTTATAAGAAAAACTCCTCTGTCAGTTGAGACACGGGTTTCAGAAGCAGTGTTTCTTCAGACTGCAGCCGACCGTGACACATGACTAGTATAGGCTTATGTTTGAATTTTGTGACGGGACAATTTTATTACATTTCTTGGAGAAACCTTTTAAGAAGTCAGACCGCCGCCACTATAGTGAAGTCATATGGTTTGAAATGTGAAAATGCAAAAATTGCTATTAAAAATTCAAAACGCATTAACGGTGTGAGGGTGTATGGGTGAAACATGTCATAACCTGCATGCCATGAAGACCTAGCTTATTATTCCCAGACACCCGACCACAGACTCAAACTATTTGAAAAAAGCGTTATAAATAACGCATCTAACACCTGATTGAATGAATATTCAAATTGAACTAATTGCAAACATATCCAAAAGCTGTTTAAAAAGCTACTGTATTAAGCAAAGAGCCTAGGTAACATTTAACTCTATACAACCCAAAGAATTACGCAACTCAGCTGTGAACAGTCAAATGTGAATCCGAGATCTTCTGGCAAGATGCACTTTAGACACTTATGGCAAATATCTTTTGCATTGTAAACGCAGATGTCATGTCTTTTTCACCGGCATTTTTTTTCAAATGTGGCAGCAAAATTGCAAAAGACAGACTGGGCCAAACCCAAGGTGAACCGGTCTGTCTTGGATCCCACATAAACAAAAAGGCCAGACAGAAGCTCCTGGCAGCCATCGACGACTTGGACAGGCCAAAAAGATAATTCCCGGGGAGCTCTCCTGACCTCTCTGACGTGGTAGACCCCAAGAGTAGACGTTCACTCGCTGGATTGTAATAAATATGTAGAATCACGCAAAACATATTCTCACAAGTGTGGAGAGGCGTCTCGCCATCACGTTATATTTTGTTTGTACAGGTTCATAAGGAACGTGTTCTTATTTCTGTAGGTTTGGATGTTATGGGGGGGAATCTGTGGATTATTGTCATTTGCAATATTGAAATTGCAAGAAGCCTAAATATTTTGAATTATTTAAAGGGACAGTTCCCTAGGTGAGACCTGTTTAAATTGAAGCTTGTGTATGATTTCCTAATGAAGTCCTAATAGTAAATATAATTATAATCATTTAGCAGCTTCCCCCAAGGTAAAAACTAAGGTATTATGGAGTCGTTTGTGAGCCAGTCAATAGCTTTGAAAAAGGGTCATGTGCCATACACTTCACTGGTGAAAGGGATCACATGATACACCCTGTCACTTCAGGAAGTTCTTACATTTCCAATGGACATCAAAGCTAGGGGAAAATGGCACAATTGATCCCATTGCTGAGCACTTATTTACTGTCTATGTGTTAGCCCTCATGATTATTTACTTACATATATAAGTACAAGTTCATGAATAATATTGGCAGCTATCCAAATAAGCATGAAGGGCCATTTAAACAGCTGATAATCCGCAAAATAGCTTTATCCCGAAGAATGGTCCCCCCATGAAGAATGGTCCCGCCCATGAAGAACATGCAATCTTAATCATCAGCTTGTGTAAACATGCCGCTGATCTGTCCACGATCGGCAAAATGCTCATTCGTTGGCTGCAGAAAAATAATCATTTTTGCCAGGGGATGTACTGCAAACATGCATGCTGTACAGTCAAGAACAGTTCAATTAACACTTTTCTGCCCCCATCAGTCTGTCTGGCCAGGAAACAAGCATCAATCAAGTTGTATATAGTGCTCATTGATGGATGTAAATTAGCCAATGTACATGGGCCTTTACTGATCAATAAATTAATCTAGTTTCTGTTGCCACACCCATTGAATATATTCCCGCCCATGAAGAGTAACGGTAACACACCTGCTTGGCCATTGCACTCTTTCGTTTTGCTTTTCCTTCTTGAGAGTGACCTAAAAGTTAAATATAACATAAAATGTACTGTACCGCTATACAATCTGTATATTCCTATCCCTGAATTTTTTGTTTTTGTTTAGCGCCATTCCACTGAAGGTTCCTGCCCATGAAGAGTCAAGTTAACACCCCTGCTTGGGCACCTCACTTTACTATTTATTTCTTTGTGAGACTGAGATGTAGAGTTAATAACTTTCTTGTATCCTTATAAAATTTGTGTATTCTGGGCACTGATTTTCTCTGTCTCGCTTGAATATTAATATGTAAATCTGAATAGTTTGGAATATTAATTTCTTAGGCGAAATCAATTTCTCTATTTGTCTGTTATTTTTTATTTTTTTTAATTTAATCGCTCCATGTTCAGCTTTTGGATTGTATTTGCCGGCTGTGTTTTTTTTTTTTTTTTTTTGTATCGCTTTCCACGGTAAATGAAGTTGTCAAATCTAAATTAAGAGATTAATGGAAAACGTGGCTGCGAAATAAAACACTAATGACGAACCGACCATGAAGCCTGTGCTTGTTTAAATAGGGGGCAGAGGTCGGTGAGTGGAGCTGAGAAGACGGTGAAGACGATCAATTAATGCAGAAGTACTGCTCAGAAGTGTGAAAATGCTGTGTGCCTAAATTCCGTAGAACTTTTTGTGACTATCCAGTGTAGTCGAGGGCTGGGAAACGGATATATTTCAAGGGATGTACGACTTTAAAACCATTTTCTGTCCAAATATATATATATAAAATCAATTAAAAAAATCTAATTTCCTGGAGAAGAGCATTCCTATGAATGACATCTTTAATGGGGTGGTAATACCCACTGCCTATGAACAAGACGGATACCGTTAAAGGGTATAAATTGGCCACAGTTTACCAAGCTCAGTGAGCCACCATGAGCTAGTCACTCGGGCTTACCCCGTGAATAACACGTAGCTTCTATAGGATAGGTAATCTCAGATGTGTTTTACCGTTGGTACGCTAACCGAGAACAGGAGTCCTGTATGAATGAAGCGCTTGCGCCCATCACCGGTAGCAGTCATGTGCATGTGCGATCACTGCTTCATCCTCATCGGGTACACAGGATTCCTGGTTTTATATTTGGTGGGGAACCTATCGGTTTGGATAAGAGATAATTGCAATTATTATGGGGCAACCCTTGTAAGATCTTAAAAAAAAAACCATCCCATTATTGGTTGATCAATTCTACTATTGGTGACAGATTAATGAAACTTATGGCCAATTTAAAGCGAAGATCCACTGCAGCAACAATTTTTTATTTTTATTTGTATTGTTCGCATGCATTTGTAACAAAGAAAAATTAAGTTTGAAAATAATCTCTAATTAACATTCTGTTGTTTTATGTCTTCAAACAGTCCCTGTATAGTCTCATCGTACATTAATCTTATGGTCCCCCTGTCCCTTAGTTCTCCTTCCTGTGCCAAATGTATAAGGACACACAGAAGTAAGAATAAGTGTAGACTCCGACTACACAGAATTTATTTGTAGTCTGTTACCATGGAAACATTTAGATCTTAGGAGCTTTATACACAAAACAGTAGATTGTTTTTAATTGATTTTTTTTTAATGAAAACTATTTAAAGTAATTTTTGTTTTTTCATTTTCAATGCAGTGGAGCAATTTACCAATTGGTTGTAAAGATGGACACATAGCAGTGAGAATAACTGCAGACTCAGACTACACAGAATTTATTTGTAGTCTGTTACCATGGAAACATTTAGATCTTTTTAGGAGCTATGTACACAAAACAGTAGATTTTTGTTTTTTTGAAAACTATTTGCAAAGTAACTTTCCTTTTTTTTTCATTTTTGATGCAGTGGAGCAATTTACCAGTTGGTTGTAAAGATGGATTTTCCCTTTTAAAATCTCAAAATATGTTCTTTGGAAGAAAAAAAAACCCATTTACCTAAACAGATGGGCGCTGTCTATAACAATTGCGGGAAGCTGTTACTCGGAGAATAATCTGTTTTACTGGCAGTTTTCATTTGGATGAAGGACAATAGCGAACAGTGGTCAGAGTCTGGAATTACCTGTGCAAACGTGTGTAATCAATGTGACAGCGCGGCAGCATGTTGAGAGAAGTGAGGGCATTACCGCCAGACTATGCTGCTTTTCTACTCCGCCTGCTGGTGTCCTGTCACTATGATTTCATGCTGTGCATGGTTAGTTCCTGGCGCTCATCATTCATTATTTTGACATTATTTGTAACCTGTTTGTAATTGCTCTCGATGTTTTACAGTTCGTATTAAATGGATTCTTCACTCCAAAGTAAATTTTTACCAAGTATTTTATTTAAAAAAACGAATACACTAGGAGTGACAGAGCTTCTCAGTGCTTCGTTTTAGCCCTATACATTTGCCTCCCTCTATGTTGATCGACATTGGCTCGTTTGAAGTGAGCAGGGTCAAAAGAGAAAGCTCATTTTAAGCCCTCTATCTTTTTGTTGTGACCCAAAGAGTGTAGCAAAACTAACGAAAGAAGAAGGAGAAGGCTGTGTATGCACACACACATGTGCATGCTCTGGCTCTTTTACACAACTTTATTTTTGGGTGTTTTTTTGGTATCAAGAATAGAGGGGTCTCCAAGCTGGTTTTTTTTATATTATTTTAGTAAATAATTTAAAAAACGGCATGGGGTCACCCCTATTTTTTGACAACCAGTCAAGCTAAAGCAGACAGCTGGGGGCTTGTATTCTTAGGCTGGTATATTGCCACCACCACAGGGCAAGTGGGAAGAACCAGGCAAAGCGCCAGAGTTGGCACATCTAATAGATGCACCTTTTCTGGGTGGCTATGGGCTGCTATTTTTAGACTGGGAAGGGAGGGGCAATATACCAGCGCTCAGCTGTCAGCTTTAGCTTGGCTGGTTATCAAAAATGGGGGGTACCCCACTCCGTTTATTTAATTATTTAAATCATTTAAAAAGAAAAACAGAGTTTTTATGAACCATTTCTTTCCATCTCTTGCTCTCATCATTCACTCTGAAATACAGTCAGTCTCCATTTTGATTAAAACTACACAGATTGCTATCTCACTGATGAATCAGATTGCAGCAGCATATTGAAGTCTATGAAGAGTGACAAAGAGAAGAGTAGAGAGAAAGAGGAGGAGGTAGTTCTACTGCTTTCTACTTAGTGTGTATTGCATGACAGTGCTTGATTCACAGCTACACTGCTTAGTACTGCTATATTATGTCCTTCGTGCTGTGGCTGAGCATGTGCTATATAGAAACAGGAGAACAGGATGCTTCATATCTCTGTGGAAAACATAATATCAGCCAGTCTGCCCCCACTAGCTCAGACACAACTGATAATTAGGTGAAAATAAATATTTGATACACTGCCCATTTTGCAAGTTTTCCCACCTACAAAGGATGGAGAGGGTTGTAATATTTATTGTAGGTACACTTCAACTGTGAGAGACTGAATCTTAAAAAAAATCCGGAATATCACATTGTATGAAATAAGTATTTGATACATTAGAAAAACAGAACATAAAGGAAACCTGTCACCAGATGTGGCCGATGTGAGATACGGCCACCATTGGGGTGGGAGCATTCTATAATGTTGTATATCTGCCCCCAACCCAACCTGTAAGAGAAGAAAACTAACTTTTATTATACTCACCTGCGGGGTGGTCTTGTCTAAGGGCTGTCAATGTTCTTGGTACGGCGCCTCCCATCCTCTTATTATGTCCGTCCTCCTGCTTGCTTCGTGGTAAAGTCTCGTCCCTGCATCATCTACACAGTCTCCCCAGTATCACGCTCCTGCGCAGGTGTACTTTTCTGCCCTGTTGGAGAGGTCTATAACTTTTATCGTAGGTACACTTCAACTGTGAGAGGCAGAATCTAAAAACAGAAAATCACATTGTATGATTTTTACATAATTAAATTGCATTTTATTGCATTAAATAAGTATTTGATCACCGATCAACCAGCAAGAATTCTGGCTTTCACAGACCTGTTAGTTTTTTAAGAAGCCCTACTACTCTGAATTCATTGCCTGGATTAATTGCAGCTGTTTGAACTTGTTACCTGTATAAAAGACACCTGTCCACACACTCAATCACTCTCCACCATGGCCAGGACCAAAGAGCTGTCTAAGGACACCAGAGACAAAGTTGTAGACCTGCACAAGGCAGGGATAGGCTACAGGACAATAGGCAAGCAGCTTGGAGAGAAGGTAACGGTTGCCTTATCGAATACGGTATATCAGCCCTGAAAGGTGGTGGCCGTATCTCATATCGGCCAAACCTAGTGACAGGTTCCCTTTAAGTTCTGTTTTTCTATTGTATCAAAGGCTTATTTTTCCCCTTCTCCCATGACAGCACCACCTGAGCGAGAGTATCCACCCATCAAGGACAGGAAACCTACTAAATAAAAGGACGGTACATCTCCTCTGCATCAGTTTGGTTTCCTGTCCTTGTGGGAACCTGAGAATTGAGTCCGGGTCTCCTCAGGCAGGCCCAGTGTCTCATCCTCAGAGGTCAGGTCTACATTTGGTGGCCTGGATTTTGAGAGGGCACTATTAAATCAAAAAGGCTTCTCCCCGGCCATAGTCTCTACCCTGCTGCAGAGTAGGAAGCTGGTAAAGACTAGAATATACGGCAGGACATGGGCTAAATTCTTAACTTGTTCAGGACAGACCGCGGGGGGCAAGGTCCCGATTAAGGCTATTGTTGTGAATGGACTTGAAATGAGTTCTGAGCAGAGACTCCCTCTGGTGGTTACAAACGGTACTGGACTGTCCAGTGAAGATTGTGAGGATTGGGAATCAGGTGTTACTGACTGGTCTTATATAAGGAAGTCACCTTCCCATCAGGGTTGCCGGTGATCAATTGTTCTGGTCTCAATCCTTGATTCCTGTTTCCTTTGTAGCCTGCTGTGTCGTGTCTGCATTTCCTGCTAACAGATAAGACATTTTCTTCTTTTTGCTTTTGTGCTTGATTTTTGCATTTTGTCCTGCACTTCTGTGGGGGCCTTCAGGGTCCCCTCCGGGGCTTTTGCCCTCTCAGTTTTGTTCAGCCACTGATGTTTGTACATTTGCTTTTTCCAGTTTTTTCAGTGGCTGCTGTTTTGATTTTGTTACACCAGAGAACTAATTTAGGTGGTAGAGGTCGTGTGATCTCAGGTGTTTTTGAAATTAGTAAAGTTGGTGCTTTTCAGGTTTTTTGGGATTGCAGTAAGTGCCCTTCCTATCCTTTTCTATTTAGTTAGTTTGCGCCCCAACGTTTGCTCATACTATTTTCTGTCTGTGTCAGTATTTACTCTTGTCTAACCGCCATTACATGTTTGGGGGCTTTCTATGTTCTTTGGGGATCTGCTCCGGGGCAGATAGCTTTCCTCTTTCTATCTTTAGGGATAGTTAGTTTCTCAGGCTGTGACTAGGCGTCTAGGACCAACGTAGGAACGCTCCACGGCTGCCTCTAGTTGTGGTGGTTAGTCAGGGTACTGCAATCTCATAGATTCCAACTGCTCTGGTGTATTGCCCTTTTTACCTGCACTCCTCAGCTACCAAATCATAACAGTATCACCGGCCAAACTGAAAATTATATGGTACTCACAGAAGGGAAAAATATTGTGAAAGAAAAAAAAAAAGGGTTGTCAGAGATATTTTTTCTGTTTATTGCATTTTTTTTTCCCTCTGTTTCTCTGGGTGCTGGGAGGATTTTTTTTTTTTTTTTCTCTCAATGGAGTTTGCACAGTTGTCTGGCCGTGTGGATCAGCTTGCCACTGAGATTCAGAGTATTGCTACCTATCTTGCTAGGTTGCCTGTTGTGGAACCTAGGATTCCCATGCCAATTTGTTTTTGGGGGATCGAGCCAAGTTTCTGAATTTCAAAAATAATTGTAAATTGTTTTTTGCCTTAAAATCTAAGTCCTCAGGGAACGCAGCGCAGCAGGTTCAAATTGTCATCTCTCTCCTGCGCGGCGATCCTCAGGTTTGGGCTTTTTCCCTGACACCTGGGGATCCTGTTTTGAGTGATGTTGATGCATTTTTTCAGGCCTTGGGTTATTGTACGATGAGCCTAATGTCACTGATCAAGCTGAAAAGCCTTGTTGGCATTAAATCAGGGGCTTGATGACGCTGAGTTATACTGTCAGAGATTCCGTAGGTGGGCAGTCCTGACCAAATGGAATGACGACGCTTTGGCAGCCCTTTTTCGGAAGGGTCTGTCAGATAATGTAAAGGATGTTATGGTGGGATTCCCTGTCCCCTCTGGTCTCAATGATTCTATGTCATTAGCGATTCAAATTGACAGACGTTTGCGTGAGCAGAGAAGTATGCGTGGAATAGTGTTGCCTTGTGAACCTGCTTCTGAACCCGTGCAGTGTGATGGAGTGGTTTCTGGGGCACAGCGTCATGAGTTTCGAAAGCGCAATGGGTTATGTTTCTACTGTGGTGACGCCTCTCATGCTATTTCAGTCTGCCCTAAGCGGGGAAGACGTTTTGCACGCTCAGTTGTCTTGGGTAGTGTTCAGACTAGGTTTTTATTAACTGTTACTCTGATATGCTCTCTGTCCTCATTTTCTGCTCAGGCTTTCGTTGATTCAGGAGCAGCTATTAACCTGATGGATTTTGATTTCGCTAAACGTTGTGGGTTTCCCTTGATACCCCTACAGAAGTCTATTCCCCTACTGGGGATCGATTCTACCCCTTTGGCTGAGAATAAACCTCAGTTCTCTACTCAGGTGATAATGAGGGTTGAACCTGATCATCAGGAGAGCTGCAAATTTTTGGTTCTGTATAATCTGCATGACATTATCGTGCTGGGTTTCCCTTGGTTACAGTCTCATAATCCTGTTTTGGATTGGAAATCTGTGTCTGTAACCAGTTGGGGTTGCCAATGTGTTAATACCAACACTCCTGTTTTTTCTGCCTCCCCCAGGCTCAGGATGTTCCTGACTTTTTGATTGATTTTTCTGATGTGTTTAGCGAAAGTAAATCTGCATCCTTGCCCCCCCATAGGAGCTATGACTGCGCTATTGAATTAGTGCCTGGTAGTAAATTCCCTAAAGGTCGCATTTTTAACTTGTCTGTACCTGAACATGACGCTATGCGGTCTTATATCAAGGAGTCTTTGGAGAAAGGTCATATCAGACCATCCTCTTCACCCTTAGGTGCCGGTTTTTTCTTTGTGGCCAAAAAGGATGGTTCATTAAGGCCGTGTATTGATTATCGTCTTTTGAACAATATTACTGTGAAATATCAATACCCGTTACACTTGATTTCTGACCTGTTTTCCAGGGTGAAAAACGCTACTTGGTTTACCAAGCTTGACCTCAGGGGGCATATAGCCTTATTCGCATTAAGCACGGGATGAATGGAAGACGGCATTTAACACCCCTGAGGGGCATTTTGAGTACCTTGTGATGCCCTTTGGGCTCACTAATGCTCCTTCTGTCTTCCAGTCCTTCATGAATGACATTTTCAGGGATTTTGTGGATGAATTTCTGATTGTTTATTTGGATGATATCTTGATTTTTTCCAATGACTGGGACTCTCATGTGAAACATGTTCGAACTGTATTCCAGATTTTGAGAGAGAATGCTCTGTATGTGAAGGGATCAAAGTGTCTTTTTGGCGTACAGAGGATCTCATTTTTGGGATTTATTTTGTCCCCATCTGTTATTGAAATGGACCCGGTCAAGGTTCAGGCCATCTGTGATTGGGTCCAACCTACTTCATTAAAGGCTCTTCAAAGATTTTTGGGTTTTGCCAATTTTTATCGTAAATTTATTGGTAATTTCTCGGTTATTGTTAAACCATTAACTGATTTGACCAAAAAGGGTTCTGATGTGGTGAATTGGCCTCCTGAGGCAGTCTCTGCATTTCAGGAACTTAAGCAGAGATTCACTTCTGCTCCTGTTCTACGGCAGCCTGATGTTTCTCTGCCATTTCAGGTGGAGGTTGATGCCTCTGAAATTGGGGCAGGTGCCGTTTTGTCCCAAAGAGATCCAGAGACCTCTAAAAGTAACCCTTGTGCCTTTTTCTCTCGAAAATTTTCTCCTACTGAACGTAATTATGACGTGGGTAATGGGGAGTTATTGGCCATGAAGTGGGCTTTTGAAGAGTGGAGACATTGGCTGGAGGGAGCCAAACATCAGGTGGTGGTCCTTACTGACCATAAGAATCTGGTTTATCTGGAATCTGACAAGCGACTTAATCCTAGACAGGCCAGGTGGGCCTTGTTTTTCACACGTTTTAATTTTGTGGTTTCCTTTCTTCCTGGCACTAAGAATGTTAAGGCGGATGCCCTTTCAAGGAGTTTCCTTGCGGACTCTCCTGAGTTATCTGATCCTTCTGTTATTTTGAAAGAAGGTGTAGTTCTTTCCGCCATCTCGCCCAATTTGAGACTGGCTCTGGAGGGGTGTCAGGAGGATAGGCCCGAGCGCTGCCCTGTTGGGAAATTGTTTGTCCCGGACCACTGGAAAAAGAGTGTGATGTCTGAGATTCATTGTTCCGCGTTGGCTGGTCATCCCGGAATTTTTGGTACCAGAGACTTGGTTAGTTGGTCCTTTTGGTGGCCTACCTTGTCTCGTGATGTCAGGGAATTTGTGCAGTCCTGCGGGACTTGCTCTCGCTCCAAGCCTTGCTCTCGCTCTAGTGGTTTGTTGATGCCATTGCCTGTGCCCAAGAGACCATGGACCCATATCTCTATGGATTTCCGACCTCCCTGTTTCTAAAGAATGACCGTCATCTGGGTGATTTGTGATAGGTTTTCCAAGATGATACATCTTGTGCCATTACCTAAGTTGCCTTCCTCCTCTGAATTGGTACCTTTGTTCCTTCAGCACGTGGTTCGTTTACACGGCATTCCTGAGAACATTGTGTCTGACAGAGGAGTCCAGTTTGTTTCCAGATTTTGGAGGACCTTTTGTTCTAAACTTGGTGTTCAATTGTCTTTCATCCTCAGACCAATGGTCAAACTGAGAGAACAAATCAGACATTGGAGACTTACCTAAGATGCTTTGTGTCTGCTGATCAGGATGACTGGGTCTCTTTTTTGCCTTTGGCTGAGTTTGCTCTTAATAATAGGGCTGGCTCTGCCACTTTGATGTCTCCATTTTTCTGTAATTCTGGGTTTCACCCTCGATTTTCTTCAGGACAGACGGAGGCTTCTGTCTGTCCAGGTGTTGACTCTGTTGTGGAGCGTATGCAACAGATTTGGGACCAGGTAGTGCAGAGGTTGTCCCTCTCTCAGGAGAAGGCCCAGCGGTTTGCTAACCGGCATAGGACTGATGGTCCCCGGTTTAAAGTGGGGGACTTGGTCTGGTTGTCCTCAAAAAATATTCCTATGAGAGTGGCATCTCCTAAATTTAAGCCTAGATTCATTGGACCTTATAAGATCATGGAGATTCTTAATCCTGTTTCTTTTCGTTTGCTTCTTCCAGGAACATTTAAGATCCATAATGTGTTCCACAAGTCCTTGTTGAAGAGGTTTGTTGAGCCTGTGGTTCCTACTGCTTTGCCTCCTGACCCTGTTCTGGTTGAGGGCAATATGGAGTTTGTGGTTGAGAAAATTTTGAATTCTCGTTTTTCTAGACGGAAACTCCAGTATTTGGTTAAGTGGAGAGGTTATGGTCAGGAAGACAATTCTTGGGTGTTTGCTTCGGACATCCATGCTAGGAGACTCATCCGTGCGTATCATAGAACTCATCCTGACCGACCTGGTTGCTCAAGTGAGGGTTCGGTGACCCCTCCTCAAGGGGGGGGTACTGTTGTGAATGGACTTGAAATGAGTTCTGAGCAGAGACTCCCTCTGGTGGTTACAAACGGTACTGGACTGTCCAGTGAAGATTGTGAGGATTGGGAATCAGGTGTTACTGACTGGTCTTATATAAGGGAGTCACCTTCCCATCAGGGTTGCCGGTGATCAATTGTTCTGGTCTCAATCCTTGATTCCTGTTTCCTTTGTAGCCTGCTGTGTCGTGTCTGCATCTCCTGCTAACAGATAAGACATTTTCTTCTTTTTGCTTTTGTGCTTGATTTTTGCATTTTGTCCTGCACTTCTGTGGGGGCCTTCAGGGTCCCCTCCGGGGGCTTTTGCCCTCTCAGTTTTGTTCAGCCACTGATGTTTGTACATTTGCTTTTTCCAGTTTTTTCAGTGGCTGCTGTTTTGATTTTGTTACACCAGAGAACTAATTTAGGTGGTAGAGGTCGTGTGATCTCAGGTGTTTTTGAAATTAGTAAAGTTGGTGCTTTTCAGGGTTTTTTGGGATTGCAGTAAGTGCCCTTCCTATCCTTTTCTATTTAGTTAGTTTGGGCCCCAACGTTTGCTCATACTATTTTCTGTCTGTGTCAGTATTTACTCTTGTCTAACCACCATTACATGTTTGGGGGCTTTCTATGTTCTTTGGGGATCTGCTCCGGGGCAGATAGCTTTCCTCTTTCTATCTTTAGGGATAGTTAGTTTCTCAGGCTGTGACTAGGCGTCTAGGACCAACGTAGGAACGCTCCACGGCTGCCTCTAGTTGTGGTGGTTAGTCAGGGTACTGCAATCTCATAGATTCCAACTGCTCTGGTGTATTGCCCTTTTTACCTGCACTCCTCAGCTAACCAAATCATATCAGGCTATATTGGAATTTCTTCAAAAGGGTATGTAGATGGGCCTAGCCACTAGCACCCTTAAGGTTGCAGGTGTCTGCTTTGGCAGCCCTATATAATTATAACCTAGCGGCGGACAGATGGATTGTTAGGTTCATTAAAGCATGTCATAGGTCAAGACCCATTACAGCCCTAAAGATGCCTCCTTGGGACTTAAACCTAGTCCTTGAGGCTCTGGCAGAATCTCCCTTTGAGCACTTGAATGAGTTACCGGTTAGACTACTAAGACTAAAAACCGTCATTTTAGTGGCCCTAACATCAGCCCGTAGGGTCAGTGATTTACCGACTCTATCTATTAAATACTTTAAGGGTGTTAAAGAAAGAATGTTAATTGGTGATGGTTATGTTAGTAACTGTCTTGAGGTCCTCTCATGCGCTGAAACCCAAACTGATGCGGAGGAGGTAGCGCCCTGTTATCCAGTAGGTTTCCTGTCCCTGAAGGGCGGATCCCCTCTCAGGTGGTGCTGTCATGGGCTCTGTAGAATCCCGTTACCGGTAAGTAACTAAGCTTTTTCCCCACTGTAATTTCCAGGTATAATGTTGTTCCTCCACACACAACCGCTTCTTCTGAATAGTCACCTGAGATTATGAGATCGCCTTCAATCTCCCAGATTTCATTAGACCGTAAACAGCGAGTGTATTGACTGTGCTCTTATTTAGCAGCAGGCGACTGACTATAAACATTCTATACATTTATTCCACTGCCACATTACAGAACGTGTCAGGATCTAATTCCGGTACATCAGCTCTCAGGTAATTACCAGATTCATGGTGGACAGGAATAGAGGATGTTGCGTTGAGAGCGTGAAAAATGGTTCTGACTACATGCAGTAGTTTCCTCCTTATCAGAGATAACCTGCAGCCTGATAGACAAAGATGAGTAATTGCTGCCCATTGGGGATCTCCGTGACGTCCTGAGCTCATGAGGGATCAAAGGATGCAATAAAGATGGTGAAAGTCTAAGGAAGTGGTGAATCCAAGACTCAGCATCAAACCTACAATAGATGATATTATCAGCTATATTATAATGAAGAGCCTTACCATTCCACAGACAGTATTATAGTAGTTATATTTTTGTACATAGGAGGCAGTATTATAGTAGTTATATTCTTGTATAAAGGGGGCAGTATTATAGTAGTTATATTCTTGTATATAGGGGGCAGTATTATAGTAGTTATATTCTTGTACATAGGAGCAGTATTATAGTAGTTATATTCTTGTACATAGGAGCAGTATTATAGTAGTTATATTCTTGTATATAGGAGCAGTATTATAGTAGTTAAATTCTTGTACATAGGGGCAGTATTATAGTAGTTATATTCTTGTACATAGGAGCAGTATTATAGTAGTTATATTCTTGTACATAGGAGCAGTATTATAGTAGTTATATTCTTGTACATAGGAGCAGTATTATAGTAGTTATATTCTTGTACATAGGAGCAGTATTATAGTAGTTATATTCTTGTACATAGGGGGCAGTATTATAGTAGTTATTCTTGTACACGGGGCAGTATTATAGTAGTTGTATTGTACATATGGGCAGTATTATAATAGTTATATTCTTGTACATAGGGGCAGTATTATAGTAGTTATATTCTTGTACATAGGAGGCTGTATTATAGTAGTTATATTCTTGTACATTAGGGGCAGTATTATAGTAGTTATATTCTTGTACATATGAGCAGTATTATAGCAGTTATATTCTTGTACATAGGGGCAGTATTATAGTAGTCATATTCTTGTACATAGGGGAGGTATTATAGTAGGTATATTCTTGTATATAGGGGTGGTATTATAGTAGTTATATTATTGTACATAGGGGCAGTATTATAGTAGTTATATTCTTGTACATAGGGGCGGTATTATAGTAGTTATATTCTTGTACATAGGGGCGGTATTATAGTAGTTATATTCTTGTACATAGGGGCGGTATTATAGTAGTTATATTCTTGTACATAGGGGCGGTATTATAGTAGCTATATTCTTGTACATAGGGCGGTATTATAGTAGTTATATTCTTGTACATAGGGGCGGTATTATAGTAGTTGTGATCTTGTACATAGCAGCAGTATTATAGCAGTTATATTCTTGTACATAGGAGCAGTATTATAGTAGTTGTGATCTTGTACGTAGGAGCAGTATTATAGTAGTTATATTCTTGTACATAGGGGTGGTATTATAGTAGTTGTGATCTTGTACATAGGGGGCAGTACTATAATAGATATTTTGTGACACTCAATTTATTACTAAGTGGGCAGAAAAGCATAATTTATAGTTGTCCTTGAAACACTTTTCAAATTTTATTTTTGTCCATTAAAAATCCAGTAAGTTAATATTATTACTAAGCAATAGTAATAATGTAATTAATATTCTTATTGTTAGGGAAACTTGTGCAACTTACACTAATCACTTATCCCAAACCCCTAGGTGATTACTTATTGGAATGAATAAATCAAATTAGACCCTTTTCAATCAGTGCCCAACCTTGTGGCTAAATAGATGAAAATACCTGTCGTCTTGTTCGTGTGGCATTTGACTTAATATGTATACTAATAGTTGAGACGTTCATGAAGCTCATATGGACATATTGTTGTTATATAGTCATATTTTTGGCAGTGGCGTATATACGAGTATAGTAATGTGAATATCAGATATAGAGACAGAACAATGACAATAACAGTGTAGTTTTCATGTGGAGAGAAGATAAGACTAATAGGTCGGGGTAGAATCCTCTTAAAATAGCATTGAAGGAACTTGTCAGTGGCACACCGTTCTCCCGTCCACCTGACCATCATGACAGGACACTGAAGTCTTTTAAATTGTTTCAGATCTGCAGGAGATTTGCTTCGCTTATTCTGTGACATCTAATTTTGAAAGCCTCAGTCTTCCCGTAACTAAAAATACAGGGTCAGAACTCAGAAGACTTTTCTTTGTTACTTGACACTTTGCTGATAGTACGTTTTTGAACAAAGAACAAACTTTCTCAGTCTTCGTCAGGCTGGATTTTTATTTTCAACATCATTTTTCCAATATTTTCTAAGGGAAACGAGCGAACATCATACAGATCTCTGTGGTTATTACATCGCACGTCTTGGCTGAGTTGCTGCGGCTCCTTCCACTTCTCAGTAATATCACTCACAGGTGATGGTTGAAGATTCAGGAGGAAGAAATGTCAGGACCGGACTTGTTACCCCGGGGCTCCTAATACAGGACCGCGCTGGGATCAGTGAGCTCTGGACCATCGGCAGTTTTGTCAAAGGTTAGAAAAGGCAGACCGCATGGCAGGGGGCCGTAGGTTATACACCAGGGGGCAACGGGGCCGGAGGTTATACAACAGGGGGCAACGAAGCCAGCGGTTATACACCGAGCGGAAAGGGGCCAGAGGTTATACACCAGGTTGGGATGAGGGGCCAGAGGTTATACACTGGGGGGGTGAGGGGCCAGAGGTTATGCACTGTGGGGGGGCGAGGGGCCAGAGGTTATGCACTGTGGGGGGCGAGGTGCCAGAGGTTGTACACCGGGGGGTGAGGGGCCAGAGGTTATACACTGAGGGGGCGAGGGGCCAGAGGTTATACACCAGGGGAGCAAGAGGCCAGAGGTTATACACTGGGCTGGCAAGGGGCCAGAGGTTATGCACTGTGGAGGGAGGAAGGGCCAGAGGTTATACACTGGGGGTGAGGGGCCCAGAGGTCCATACACTGGGGGGGTGAGAGGCCAGAGGTTATACACCAGGGGGCGAGGGGCCAGAGGTTATACACCAAGGTGGGGGGCGAGGGGTCAGAAGTTATACACCAAGGGAGGCAGAAGTTATTTATACACTGGGGGGGCGAGGGGCCAGAGGTTATACACGGGGGGGAGCAGAAGTTATTTATACACTGGTGGGGGACAAGGGGCTCAGCCTCCTCATCTCGGCCATGATCTGGTCCAATTCTGCACAGTGTATAGGTTTCCGCACCCAATACTGCGTCCATATAGCACCTCTATACATTACATCACCTATAGAATGTATGAAGCCCCTGTTCACACTGCAGCACTTACACGCAGATTACAGCACATACACGGCTTACAGACGATTCATCTATAAGGGTGAAGGAGGCATTTGCTGTTTGGCAGTGCAGGCATGTAGGATAGTAGCGGTAGGCCGGTGGTCAATGTGACCCCCTCCTGGTCACGTCATTGTTATGTGTAATGTCGCTCTAACAGCCCAGAATGAGGGAATCCGCAGGGGATAACATCCGAGATCTTCCTCCAAATCACACAATCAGCCATCATCTCCGCTGTCGACAGGTTCAGCGACTACAAACCCGGTGACTTGTAATACGCCTGATTATTTATGTAGAAGATTTCTGAGAAGAGGAAGATGACAACTGAGGATAGTGATCATAATGGAGTAATCTGCGCTCAAAGTGGCTATTTCCAACTGAGAAATAAGATTTATAAAATACGCAGAAAAAGCTGAAAAGTCACTTTCCTCCAAAAAAAAGTCAGTTCTGAGCGATGGTTTCCGATACACAGCTGCATGAACACAGACGGCAGGCTCCTGGTTTACGTGGACCCTTGGTGAGTCCCAGAGAGCCGCTATCCGCTGTTGCAGGGCATTGGAAGGGACAACTTTTCACATTTCCAACCTCTGGAAGCCTTTGCAGGTGTTTTTTGTTAATTATTCTAATTTCCTGAGATAATGACTTTTGGGTTTTCATTGGCTATAAGCCATAATCATTAACATTAGCAGAAATAAAGACGTGAAATAGATCACTCTGTGTAATGACTCTATAGAGTATAGGAGATTCACTTTTTGTATTGAAGAACTGGAATAAATTAATTTGTTCATGATATTCTAATTTTGTGAAAAGCACCTAAATATATATTTTACTGCTTTGTCAAAAAAATAAAAAAATTACCATAGTTCATGACGCTATTTTTTACCCTTTGTAACAAATTTTTCATCTATGGAGATGTGCTATCGCTTGTTTGTTCTTTGCGGGGCGAGGTGGAGTTTCTTTTGACATTATTTTGGGTACATACTACTTTCTATTTAATTTTTTATTGGCTGAAGGTGACTTCAAAAGGGAATTCTGGCAAATTTTTTAACAATATTCACTATACAGGATAAATAATTTTAAGATTTGACTTTTACATACCCAACAATACCAAATTTGATTATTTTGTATTTACATCATGGGATAAGGGAGGTGATTTGTACTCGTTTGTAATATACTTAGAATTTTTTTTAAATGTTAACATTATTTTTAGCTTCTCTGAAGGAATTGAACCTGGGATCGATGAGCCTATTGTGTGGGGCAGCACGGTGGCTCAGTGGTTAGCACTGTACAGTGACTCAGTGGTTAGCACTGCAGCCTTGCAGCTCTGGTGTCCTGGGTTCAAATCCCACCAAGGACAACATCTATAAGGAGTTTGTATGTTCTCCCCGTGTTTGCGTGGGTTTCTTCCAGGTTCTCCGGTTTCCTCCTACACTCCAAAGACATCCTGATAGGGAATCTAGATTGTGAGCTCCATCGGGGACAGTGACGATAATGTGTGTAAAGGGCTGTTTAAGTATATACAGTTAGGTCCATAAATATTTGGACAGAGACAACATTTATCTAATTTTGGTTCTAGACATTACCACAATGAATTTGAAACAAAACAAATCAGATGCAGTTGAAGTTCAGACTTTCAGCTTTCATTTGAGGGTATCCACATTAAAATTGGATGAAGGGTTTAGGAGTTTCAGCTCCTTAACATGTGCCACCCTGTTTTTAAAGGGACCAAAAGTAATTGGACAATTGACTCCAAGGCTATTTCATGGACAGGTGTGGGCAATCCCTTCATTATATCATTCTCAATTAAGCAGATAAAAGGGCTGGTGTTGATTTGAGGTGTGGTGTTTGCATTTGGAAGGTTTAGCTGTGAAGGAAACATGCGGTCAAAGGAGCTCTCCATGCAGGTGAAACAAGCCATCCTTAAGCTGCAAAAAAACAGAAAAAAACCATCCGAGAAATTGCTACAACTTTAGGAGTGGCAAAATCTACAGTTTGGTACATTCTGAGAAAGAAAGAAAGCACTGGTGAACTCATCAATGCAAAAAGACCTGGGCGCCCACGGAAGACAACAGTGGTGGATGATCGCAGAATACTCTCCATGGTGAAGAGAAACCCCTTCACAACAGCCAACCAAGTGAACAACACTTTCCAGGAGGTAGGCATATCAATATCCAAATCTACCATAAAGAGAAGACTGCATGAAAGTAAATACAGAGGGTTCACTGCACGGTGCAAGCCACTCATAAGAATCAAGAATAAAAAGGCTAGGCTGGACTTTGCTAAAAAAAACATCTAAAAAAGCCAGCACAGTTCTGGAAGAACATTCTTTGGACAGATGAAACCAAGATCAACCTCTACTAGAATGATGGAAAGAGAAAAGTATGGCGAAGGCGTGGTACAGCTCATGATCCAAAGCATACTACATCATCTGTAAAACATGGCGGAAGCAGTGTGATGGCTTGGGCATGCATGTCTGCCAGTGGCACTGGGTCACTAGTGTTTATTGATGATGTGACACAGGACAGAAACAGCCGAATGAATTCTGAGGTCTTCAGAGCCATACTGTGTGCTCAGATCCAGCCAAATGCAGCCAAACTGATTGGTCGTCGTTTCATACTACAGATGGACAATGACCCAAAACATAAAGCCAAAGCAACCCAGGAGTTTATTAAAGCAAAGAAGTGGAATATTCTTGAATGGCCAAGTCAGTCACCTGATCTCAACCCAATTGAACATGCATTTCACTTGTTAAAGACTAAACTTCAGACAGAAAGGCCCACAAACAAACAGCAACTGAAAACCACCGCAGTGAAGGCCTGGCAGAGCATCAAAAAGAAGGAAACACAGTGTCTGGTGATGTCCATGAGTTTAAGACTTCAGGTAGTCATTGCTAACAAAGGGTTTTCAACCAAGTCCTAGAAATGAACATTTTATTTACAATTATTTAATCTGTCCAATTACTTTTGGTCCCTTTAAAAACAGGGTGGCACATGTTAAGGAGCTGAAACTCCTAAACCCTTCATCCAACTTTAATGTGGATACCCTCAAATGAAAGCTGAAAGTCTGAACTTCAACTGCATCTGAATTGTTTTGTTTCAAATTCATTGTGGTAATGTCTAGAACCAAAATTAGATAAATGTTGTCTCTGTCCAAATATTTATGGACCTAACTGTAAGTGTATATTGTAAAAATATCAATCTCATCTATACCCTGCCACAGTAGCCCCCAACTAGTATTAAAACACCATTGGTACTGGAAATGAGTGATAAAAAATGGATGATTACATCGTGATTGTAGCATTTAAGAGGTTAAACGTCAGTGATCTGAGCTCTGATTGCTGCAGGTAGAGGCTGTATAACACAGCCGGCACACGCCATGTCAAGACTCTGCTGCCACTGTTACACCCAACATGTGATGTACGTGTATGTCACATGCCGAGAGTGAATTAATGATAATGAAATGCCTCTGCTCATGCTGACAAAATCTACACAGCAAAGCTGAAAAAATAAGCCATTTGTTTTCCCAAACGGTCAGTGTGCAAATTGCAGTGTGCACTGAAATATTTTTGCATGGATAGCTGGCAAATATAAAAAATGAAAATAAAATCGGCAAAATAAAACTTTACTAACTAACCAATAGCTTTAAAATAGAAGGCGAATCCTACGTAGGATAAGGAGAGTCCTATAACCCATTCTGCTCCGTTCACAATTGTCGTGGATTCAATTCAACGCAAATCCGCATTGATTACTATATGCATAATGTATCAGCTTAGCGGCTAATGAATATTTATACCGTTCCAAAGGTTAAAATTCAGCACTTTAGCTGACGATAATACCCTGCCGGCTTCCAGCGCTTGCCGCTGCCAGGACAGCTTTGTCTTCTCAATCAGCTCCTTGCAGCCTGAAATCTGCGGCGATTCTCTCCTCCAAATTTCAATTATAAATTCTATTTACTTCCATCTCAATGTTGCATTGATAAACTGTGGCGTTGCAGTGTGTCGTTCCAGGTAAACACATTTTTGCCATTTTGGAGGGATCTGATTCTGCTCCTGCTGAATTGGATTTAATAGGAGAGTTTTAATATTGTGCAGGAATCTGGGACTTTCATGGGGTTAGGGGAGGAAAGGGGACGTGATTCCTCCTCGTGCGCTGAGGAACTGATTTGTAACTTGATTTCAGGGCGTAAATAAATAACGTCTTCGCCGACAATGACAGGCGATCCATTTTCTCCGGACATCATCGCGCCGGAATAGAATTACAATGACAATCCTACCGCATCGAAAAGAACTTCTTAAAATATTCATCATCTGGAGCGTAGGTAAGCGAGCGTCCTCAGGTGACTATAATAAGGGATTATGTAATCAGCGGGCTAGGAAACGCAGTTCTGAGATGTGCAATATAAAGAGAGTCAAAGTGCATGAAAATTAGTGTATTGCAATGTATTATTAATGGTGTCCTCTGTAAAGATCAGCAAATCTTTAGAATTGAGAATTTTCCCGCTTTGGCAAATTCTTATAAAAATTGTGATTCCTTACAAATTGCCTCCAACTGTCCGGGGAAGTGGAGTGTAACACTGTAATGTTAATGTGACCTCAACATATATGGTTGTGGGTAAAAGGATAATAAACCGTAAGACAGTGACCCTCCTATCTCTCCTTATCAATGAAATCTGTATCATTCCCTTTTTCTCATCTTCACCCCTATGCTGTCACACATTATGTGTACAGTTTCTTCAGTGCTTTTTTTTTTCTTTATCTCTATGGCTGTGACTTCCTCTCGCTATCCAGATTCGCCCCATACTGGCCGCTGCATTCCCTGCCTGTCTTTTTATACAGGCTATGATAACTCCTGATTGGCTGTGTTATACCATGTGATGTGATAGTTGCCCAACCATCTCAAGGTTATGTGATCCTCACCTGACAGATGTAATCTGTGTAAGGGGCATAGACCATTTTGGGTGATTCGTGCAAAGTAAATCAAAAATTAGTTGGAATTCACAGGGTCCGGCAATTTTCAGAGATTCCGTTCTCTCATCTCTAGTCCTCTTTGTTTTTTGTTAGAAGGGTTTGTTTGCAGAGTGTTCTGCTAATGTGACCCCCAGTGATCAGAAGGGTAATCTGACTATAAGTGCTAAATTTCCCTGCAGTGCCACCACTGGAGAAAAGGAGCATTACATTACCATTACATTCTTTTTTGAAGTACAATAATAAATTATATTGTGGTACCGTGTTAGCCAGAAAAATCGATGTGAATACTTTTCCGTCCAATTATGACAAGAGTATTGTTAGAGTAATACCTTTATTGGCTAACCAGAAAATTATATGTTTGCAAGCTTTCAGAGCGCAGAGGCTCCTTCTTCAGGCAAGATTACAAATAGATTCTGAAAGCTTGCAAACATATAATTTTCTGGTTAGCCAATAAAGGTATTACTCTAACAATACTCTTGTCATAATTGGACGGAAAAGTATTCACATCGATTCTTTTTTGGATAATCACTGATCACATACTGATGGCATATTCTAGCGATATATAAATATTATGATGGAAGCAACCCTTTAATTCCCATTTGGTGTCAAGAAAAATTTTTATACAGTCACCCTTGAAATTCGCACCCTATAACTTTTTCCCTCAGAAAATTATTACAAGTACACATGTTTTGTTATATACATGTTTATTTCATTGTGTGAAAAAAAAACTGAAAAAAAGAGGCAAATTGAACATTATTTAACACAAAGCCCCAAAAATGGGAAGGACAAAATTGTTGACACCCTCAACTTAATATTTGGTTGCACACCATTTGTAATAAATATCTGCAATTAATCACTTCCTATAACCAACAACAATCTTCCTACACCTCTCAACTGGAATTCTTCTTCTGCAAACTGCTTCAGTGCTTTGTTTCCATCCATTTCTGGGGGCTTCTTGAATTATGCTTGGGGTCATTATCCTACTAGAAGACCATGACCTAGGACGCAATCCCAGCTTTCTGACACTGGGCACTACATTATGATCTAAAATCCTTTGGTGATCTTCAGATTTCATGATGCCTTGCACGCAGTCAAAGCACTCAGTGCCAGAGGCAGCAAAACAACCACAAAACATCTTTGAACCTCCACCATATTTGACTGTAGGTACTGTGTTCTTTTCTGTGTATGCCTCATTCTGTTTTCGATAAACAGTAGAATGATGTGCTTTACCAAAAAGCCCTATCTTGGTCTCATCTGTCCAAACAACGCTTTTCGAGAAGGATTTTGGCTTACTCACATAGATTTTGGCAAACTGCAGTCTAGCTTTTTAATGTTTCTGTGTTGGCAGTGAGGTCTTCCTGGGTCTCCTGCCATAGCATTTCATTTAATCCAAATGTTGACAGACAGTTCATGCTGACAATGATGCACCCTGAGCCTACAAGACAGCTTAAATTTCATTGGGGCTGCTTATCCACCATCTGGACTATCCTGCATTGCAATCTTTCATCAATTCTCTGTCGTCCACATCCAGTGAGATTAGCTACAGTGCCATGGGTTGTAAACTTCTTGATTATGTTGCGTACTGTGGACAAAGAACATCAAAATCTGGAGATCTCTGGAGTAAACTTGACACTGCTGATACATTTCAACAATTTTGGTTCTCAAGTCCTCAGACCGTTCTCTTCTGCTCTTTCTGTTCGCCATGCTTAGTGTAGCACACACAGTGTAAAGATTGAGACACCTTCCCCCTTTTTATCTGGTCTCAGGTGTGATTTTCATATTGTCCACACCTGTTACTTGCCACGTGTGTTTGAACAAGCATCACATGCTTGAAACAAAGTTGTTTACTCACAATTTTGGGAAGGTGCCAACAATTTTGTCTGGACCATTTTGGGGTTTTGTGTGAAATTATGTCCCATTTGCTTTTGTTTCTGTTTTTTTTTTTTGTGTTGTTCCAATATACACAAAGGAAATAAACATATGTATAACAAAACATGTGTAACTAAAATAATTTTTCTGGGAGAAACACTTCATTTTCTGGAACAATTTCAAGGGTGCCAACACTTTCAGTTATGACTGTATATGGAGCAGATATATATTGTAAGTTTCAGGGGAATGGTTTGTAATTGTAATTCATGGGTTTAATATACTTCACTTTAATTGGCCTGAAAAACTCTTGATACATTGTATCAACTTCAAGCCAATCTGTGACACTAATTACATGACCTTGGCACGCTGTAGCCATTAGATAAGGCAACCAGGACTCATTTACTATATCTGGAATTCATGAGATGCCTGTAGATGATGGTGGAAAATGGAATCACATTAATGGGAAACCCACGGCATCACTGAGAATATAAATTACTATCAAGGAATGGACGTCCAGAAACACAATGTAATCAGGTCCTTATAGTGGTATCATCACCAGTTAGGAGCCGGACGATACCTGGAACAGAGAGGATTGAGGGAATATTCAGCAAGAAAACAGACTTAAGGTCCATGTCCAGGGACAAGATTATGATCCAGCAGAAGAACATTGTGAGTGTTGTCCTATGTATGTCTTTGCCAATCTCCGCACTGACATTTTTTATGAGGACCTACATCCTCACCAGAGCATACATAGTAAGCACCACTGAGTCATTTTATCTCTTTCTTCCATAAAATTGCAGCATAGACGAAGCATCTGATTTAGGCGCCGTACTCAGTGAGGATCTCAAGGCCCCCAGGAGGACACCATCAGCGGAAAAGAAGGCCGAATGGATTCAGCATTTCTCGATTGCAGGTTGTCGGCGTTTTCCATTTTGTCTTGTGATTTACGGTAACTGCCTGGGGCATGTGATATTCAGACGCTGCCTTTCTAAAGTATTAAAGGTGAAATCTCTAGATTTTTTATTTTCTGAAAGTAGAAAAGTAGAATCTCCTTGAGAAGTTCTTGATGCAGAAAGAACATTTAGGATCTTCCTCTATGGGTTATAGGGATTACCCTGTAAAGGGGTCCCCTGCTATAGGAAACCCCTAATTGATAGATTTTTTTTTACTTTTAGCTAATGATAGTGTCCTTTTTCTCGGATCCCTATTGATCAACTTGTGAGAGGGTTGAAAACAGTTTGTGGCCACTCTCTCAGCATAGGACAGGTCCTCTTCATTTTCTCGTTACTAGCTCCTACACACATTGTATGATAAACACTTGTGACTTTAGTATTCTGTGTACCACACGTTGGGCGTTTAGCCCTGAGATTGCGGTGTATTGCTGTGTGTGTTTGTGAGGGTGGGCATAGGACTGGCGAGAGATGCTAGGGATTGCCACGCCCTAGAGGAGCCAGGTTGAAGGTGGTTAAGTTGTTTACTAGGAGAGTGATTTGGTGGAGACGTGTGCGTACGAGCTAGCGCAGGTACACACTATAGACTTGGCCCAGATTACTAATATTCAGGGTCAGTTGCAGAGGGCATGAGCAGGAGACACCCAAAACAGCCTGCGAGTTGTTGGTGAGATGCGCTACCTCTGTGACTGTCCTATGGAGGAGGATCGCCCCCAATGGGCTGCCCTAGAAAGAGTCACCCGTCACCTGTAACATATGAGTTATGGAAGAATAAAGGCCTGATGTTGTGTCCTGGTTGCAGAGGGAAGGAGAAGCAAGAGAAGGGAGCAAGCAAGTTGACTGCAGTTGAGATGTGTCCCCAGGAAGGTTTGTTTCGCCCACTTGAAGTGAAATAAGAAGTGTGAACAATGACAAGTGAATGGAAATATGAGAGATGGCCGCTCTGCCGCTGAGAGAGTGCCGTCGTACCTTATACCACTTTTTATTCCAGGGAGGTGAAGGAAAAACAGTGACTGAGGCATTTTGAATTTCCCTTTTTTGTTGTGCAGGATAAATAAAAAAAACTTTTAAAATACGAGGGCAACAAATTGGACAAGGAAGATAATGTTAATTTTAATATTTTTGTGCATTTTTTATATTTAAACATTTTCTTTTAAATAATTTTATTTTAAATCTGCATCACTTGTGCGATACACTGCCCTACAGAAGCAGTGCAATGTATTGTTTATGAGCTGATGAGCCCTACCTAGGGTAAGAGGACGGCGTACCTAAGGGCCATTAATAGACCCCCAGCTTCTATGACAGATCAACGACTGTGATTGCCGGCCGTGATGTAACCGCATAGTACGATATGTGCACTGATGATGATATTATTTGGACACTGTATGGCAGAATTATTTGACACATTAAACCACTATTATATGGACACTGTTTGGCGGCATTCTCTTTTTTGTATGTGGGAAAATTACATCTTACTCTAGGAAAGCCAAGACATGGAAAACACTTGGATCACATCCTACAGTATAATAGAGCCGCTGTTGCTGTGCTTGCCAAGACTCGTGTCCGGGATTAGGTTTATGGCATAAACAATTTAAGGATCTGAATTTCAAAATGTCAGGAGGAGTTTGCTGAATGTATAGAGGTTCCTCGGGTCGAAACCATTAAGAAAAATTTATAGGAGCAGAAGAATTTTTTCCAACAGCTACAAAGAAATCCGGAAAATACACAGCATCACTACAGGTGGAATAATAAATAGAAAGCAGGAGCTGCGTGCACAGCATTATTCCTTGTGACGCTCTCCAACCTGTGGCTCTCAGGCTGTTAAACTACAGCTTTCATAGAGCAAAGGTGACCTGATCACTAAAGAGACTGTACAGTGATAAAGAGTCATCATCTGTCCACAGGATATCTTGCTGATCGGTGGGGGTCTGACCTCTTGGATGCACACTGATCGGCAAAATAGTGAGCACAGCTCTGGAGTGTAAAACAGGATGTAACTCAGGATCAGTAATGTACAGTCATGGCCAAAAGTTTTGAGAATGACACAAATATTATATTTTCACATGATCTGCTGCCCTCTGGTTTTTATGTGTGTTTGACAGATGTTTTTATCACAGACAGAAATATAATAATTGCAAACATATGAGTAACAAAAGCTTATATTGACAGTTAGAATGAGTTAATGCAGCAAGTCAATATTTGCAGTGTTGACCCTTCTTCTTCAGGACCTCTGCAATTCTCCCTGGCATGCTCTCAATCAACTTCTGGACCAAATCCTGACTGATAGCAGTCCATTCTTGCACAATCGATGCTTTCATTTTGTCAGAATTTTTAGGTTTTTGTTTGTCCACCCGTCTCTTGATGATTGACCACAAGTTCTCAATGGGATTAAGATCTGGGGAGTTTCCAGGCCATGGACCCAAAATCTCTATGTTTTGTTCCCTGAGCCATTTAGTTATCACCTTTGCTTTATGGCAAGGTGCTCCATCATGCTGGAAAAGGCATTGTTGATCGCCAAACTGCTCTTGGAGGGTTGGGAGAAGTTGCTCCTGGAGGACATTCTGGTACCACTCTTTATTCATGGCTGTGTTTTTAGGCAATACTGTGAGAGAGCCGATTCCCTTGGCTGAGAAGCAACCCCATACATGAATGGTTTCAGGATGCTTAACAGTTGGCATGAGACAAGACTGGTGGTAGCGCTCACTTTGTCTTCTCCGAATGAGGCGTTTTCCTGATGTCCCAAACAATCGAAAAGGGGATTCATTAGAGAAAATAACTTTACCCCAGTCCTCAGCAGTCCACTGCCTGTACCTTTTGCAGAATATCAGTCTGTCCATGATGTTTTTTCTGGGGAGAAGTGGCTTCTTTGCTGCCCTCCTTGAGACCAGGCCTTGCTCCAAGAGTCTCCGCCTCACAGTGCGTGCAGATGCACTCACACCTGCCTGCTGCCATTCCTGAGCAAGCTCTGCACTGCTGGTAGCCCGATCCCGCAACTGAAACACTTTTAAGAGACGGTCCTGGCGCTTGCTGGTCTTTCTTGGGCACCCTGGAGCCTTTTTGGCAACAATGGAACCTCTCTCCTTGAAGTTCTTGATGATGCGATAGATTGTTGACTGAGGTGCAATCTTTCTAGCTGCGATACTCTTCCCTGTTAGGCCATTTTTGTGCATTGCAATGATGATTGCACGTGTTTCTTTAGAGATAACCATGGTTAACAGAACAGAAACAATGATGCCAAGCACCAGCCTCCTTTTAAAGTGTCCAGTGGTGTCATTCTTACTTAATCATGACAGATTGATCTCCAGCCATGTCCTCATCAACACCCACACCTGTGTTAATGGAGCAATCACTGAAAAGAGGTTAGCTGGTCCTTTTAAGGCAGGGCTGCAATGATGTTGAAATGTGTTTTGGGGGATAAAGATCATTTTCTAGCCAAATATTGACTTTGCAAGTAATTGCTGTTAAGCTGATCACTCTTTATAACATTCTGGAGTATATGCAAATTGCCATTAGAAAAAGTGAAGCAGTAGACTTTGTAAAAATTAATATTTGTGTCTTTCTCAAAACTTTTGTCCATGACTGTAATGTATGTACACAGTGACTGCACCAGCAGAATAGTGAGTGCAGCTCTGGAGTGTAAAACAGGATGTAACTCAGGATCAGTAATGTAATGTATGTACACAGTGACTGCACCAGCAGAATAGCGAGTGCAGCTCTGGGGTATAATACAAGATGTAACTCAGGATCAGTAATGTAATGTATGTGTGTCGACCCGCCACCACAATTGTGGATTACCAGGGCAATGGGGTACTCAGAGCCGAGCCCGTAGAAGTCTATGGGATTGTCACAGGTAGCGGTGGCTCGGTCTGTGGCCCTGGCGGTCTGGCGTATGTTGGGGAAATATTTACAGGGGATAGATATATTTACAGTTCGTGACGCCACCTGTAGTCTTCTGGTAATTTGTACCAGCGCTGCTATAGATCTCTGAGGGGATGGTGATGCAGCTAGATGTCGGGTCCCCTACAGGTGGGACTCTTCCCTCAGGTCGGTAGTTAGGTAGGGATTGTGCAGGCATGCAAATCAATAACTCAGTCTCACACGGTCAGCGTCTTTCCATACCTTTACTTGCAAGATGGTAAGGCAGGTCCCAGGGAGGCTGATGGGGTTGATGGAGGATGAGCTTTGAGGCAACAGCTAAGCAAGTTAGGGGCCTCCTTTACTGTCCAATAACGATGAGTACAACCAGCTTGCAGCGTAGTTCCCTCAATAATTTCAGCTATTCCAGAGCTGTTCTGCCCAGTCAGATTTGTGGTGAAGTCTTCCAATTGATGAAACTAGGTTCTTGCTTTTGTCTGCGCTTGACTCAAAGTCCCTATTTCACCTGACTCCGGTTACGTACTGACTATATGGGGCTGTTTGCCGCGACCTAGGGTCCGGTAAATCCCTGGTTTTCTTACCACTATGCTTGTAGCTAATAGTGATCCTTCGGTCCCCAGTGACCGGTAGCAATGTGCAGGACTTTTCCAAGCCAAAAGCACTTTTCCAATAATCTTCCTTCCACTTTGCCCTTCGAATTGCTCGACTCTTAATAGATAGTTCAGTCTTTCTTCCAGTGGGGCACAGCTCTGACTAGGCTAAGGTGAATTAGACCACCTGTACCAGCCTCCACTTTCTGAACTGCTGACAGGCTCAAACTGGACACGTCTACTCTGTCCAAGGACAGGAAACTGACTGACTAGAATCACTCCCTTCCACACCCCTGCTGGGTGTGTCAGAAGTGTACATGATGTATGAAGAGCCCTTAACTGTTACCTCTCCACTCATCCTCCTGGTATTGTGTACCAGGGCTACACATTCCCCCATGGTAAACGACAGCACTCCCGGGCTGTAAAATATAAAGAGACATTTTTGTTTATGCATGAAAACATTAACAATAACATTAATTCGTCCCATCCGGGAGGTGAGGATATCTTGAACGTTGCAAACAATAACATATATATAAGAAAAATACAAATATTAAATAGCATTCAATAAATATACAGTATTCTTGTGAAGGACCCGCACCAAACCTTCAACGTAGGTCCTGGGTGGGCTGCAGGACATCCAAATGCAGACCTCACTCAGTGCCACACCACACGGGGTTTTGGTTCAGAGGTAAGTCAAGGTTTCATGTGAAACCATTAAAAAGGCACTTTAGTGCAACTATTTACAGGATACAGTTTTTGGGCTGGCTCAGTCCTCAGCCTCTGAGTCCATTGTTAAACGAAGACATAATAGGGAAAAACACATATATATATATAGACTTTTCACAATATATTCACATGAATTCGTTATAATCACTGCTGATATCTAATGGGTAACTTCCCTTTTGTGATTCGCTCTGATCTACGTGGTGTAGTTTCAGGTATATCAAGTTGCGATCTGTCTGCACTGCGTAACGGCAAACTATAGAACTGCCTCAATCTTTCTATGGATCTGGCAAGCGTACTGATGGCTGGGCGGTGTGAGTCAGCTTCACCAGGGGATCCCATAGTATGGGGCGCTGCTTCAGATGATCCTTCTTGAGATTCCACAGGTTGAGGTGTTGCTGGGATGGGTAACTCCTGAGCGGGCTCAACTGGCACCACAGGCACAACTGGAGGTAGAACTTCCTCTTGTGGCTGATAAAACTGCAACACTGGAATTATCACAGCATCTCCCAGTCGGGCCAATCCGCGGGAAAATCTCCCAGATCTGTGTGTAGGACCTCTTCCTTTCTTTCTCCTTGATTGAGGACAGGGTTCTTTTCACAACTCTTTAAGTGTTCTGGACACAATTTCAAATGATCTCTGGACACAGTGATTGTTGTTCTTCCTCCGTCCTTACTGACGACACAAACTTTTCTGTTGTCATATTTAGAATCTTGTATGACGTAGGGTTCTTGCTCCCACTGGTTATCCAGTTTGTGCATCTTCCTTTTTCTTTTTAATACTACCTCACCAGGCATCAAAGGCTTGGCAGGAGCATTTCTGTTGTAAACATCTTCCTGTTTCTCCCGTGCCTTATTGAGACTTTCCTCCACGCAGATTTGTACTCTTCTGTATTGCTCTTGCCGATTGACGTCCCAGTTTTCAACAGCGTCGTCTGCCTCCGGTTCTACCACTCCAAGTTCTAAATCCATTGGTAGTTTTCCGGGCCTTGCTCTCATAAGATAGGCTGGAGTGCAGTTAGTTGAGCTTACAGGTATATGATTATACAAATCAACCAAATCAGGTAGTAAATCCGGCCATCGATTCCTGTCTTCCAACGGTATGGATCTCAACAAGTCAAGGACAATATGGTTCATTTTTTCGCAAAGACCGTTGGTTTGAGGGTGATATGGCGTTGTTCTAATTTTCTTGCACCCGTACATGTGACAGAATTCCTTGAATAAATCGGCTTCAAAAGCAGGTCCCTGATCGGTTAAGACTTGCTCGGGATACCCATGCGGTCTGCAGAAGCTTGCTTGAAAGGTTTTCGCTGCCGTCACTGCGGTCTGGTCCTTAACTGGAACAACCACCAGAAATCTGGAGTAATGGTCCACCATGGTCAAGGCGTATGAGTATCCAGATCTACTTGGCGACAATTTAACATGGTCCAGGGCCACAATCTCCAGAGGACGAGTCGTCCGGATAGGTTGCAGGGGTGCCTTCTGACTACCGTAGTCCTTTCTTCTGAGACCACAGGGTCCACAGTTCCGACACCACCTCTCGATGGAGCTGCGCATCCCTACCCAGTAGAACCGGCATCTCAACAGGGTCTCCAGCTTCCTCCAGCCAAAGTGTCCTGCTTGATCGTGGTACGCTTCCAACACCATTGGGACGTCTGCCTTGGGGACCACTATTTGCCAGACCATTTCATGGGTTCTGGGGTTGACGTATCTCCTGCACAACTTCTCACGGTATAGGAACAACCTGCTTTTCTCGTTCCACAGGAGCTTGGCTGACATAGGTGCATCCTTTTCCAAGGAGGAACCTTCCTGTTTTAACAACTCCTTGATGCGGCTGACCACTGGATCACTGTCCTGAGTCTCTTTCCAGCTGTGATGGGGTAAAGGATTTAATGTTGCACCATACTGCTTTCTGTGGACTCGATGCTCGTGGACTACCCCATTTCGATGGAACGCAGGTAGCTCAATTTCTTCCAGGTCGTCCGATTCTTCTTCCGTATCAGAGTCATGCGGCATTCGGGACAACGCATCAGCATTAGCATTCTTTCGACCTGCCCGGTACTTGATAGTAAACTGGTAATTGGACAACCGAGCCATCCATCGCTGCTCCATGGCACCCAGCTTGGCGGTTTCTAGGTGCGTTAACGGGTTGTTATCTGTAAACGCAGTGAACTGATTAGAGGCCAGATAATGCTTAAATCTTTCAGTAATGGCCCAGACCAGCGCCAGAAACTCCAGCTTGAAGCTGCTATAATTTTCCGGATTCCTTTCAGTTGGCCTGAGTTTTCTGCTGGCATATGCGATGACTTTTTCTTGGCCATTCTGCTTCTGACTGAGAACTGCTCCCAACCCTTCATTACTGGCGTCGGTGTACAACAGGAACGGTTGGCTGTAATCAGGATAGGTTAAGATCTCATCACCTGTAAGGATCTCTTTCATCTTTTGGAATGCTTCAGCCTGTTCTTTACCCCAATTAAAGGGAGGGTTTCTGCTCTTTAAAGATTGTCCTACCAGGAGGTCCTGTAAAGGAGCTGCCTTCTTCGTGTAATCTTTCACGAATCTCCTGTAGTAACCCGTTAGTCCCAGGAACTGTCGCACTTCCTTAAGGTTCTTCGGCTCCGGCCACTTCTGGATGGCAGTGACTTTCTCTGGGTCCGGCGCTACTCCTTCCGAACTGACGATGTGCCCCAAGTATTGTACCTTCTGTTTGAGTAGATGGCATTTTGAGGGTTTTAATTTCATCCCGTACCTGGACAGGGACTCGAATACTTCTGCCAGGTGCTTCAGATGGTCCTCATATGTCTTGGAATACACGATGACGTCGTCTAGGTATAGCAGCACGGTTTCAAAATTGAGATGTCCCAGACAGTTTTCCATCACTCTCTGAAATGTTCCTGGGGCACTGCTGAGCCCAAACGGCATTCTGTCGAACTCACAGAGCCCCATTGGGGTGGTGAAAGCCGTTTTCTCACGATCCTCCTCAGCCACAGCCACTTGCCAGTAACCACTAGTCAGATCGAGGGTAGAAAAGTAGTTAGCCGTTTTCAGAGCAGCTAATGATTCCTCTATACGTGGTAACGGGTATGCATCCTTGTGTGTTATGCGGTTCACCTGCCTGTAATCCACACACATTCTCATACTACCATCTTTCTTTTTAACCAGAACTAGAGGGGCTGCCCAGGGGCTACAACTATCCCTTATCACCCCAGCTTTCTTCATATCATTCAACATTTCTTTAGCCTTCTGATAATGAGCTGGAGGTATGGGCCTATACCGCTCTTTGATGGGAGGATGATTGCCTGTAGGGATATGATGTTGTACTCCCTTAATTGTTCCAAAATCAAGTGGATTTTTGCTAAACACTTGAGCGTACTCTTGCACCACCCGTAATACCCCTTGCTTCTGGTGAGCGGGAGTGGTGTCCGTCCCAACATGGAGTTGCTGACACCATTCCGCCACCTGAGTTGCTGGGTCATTGTCCTCCGCTATTTGACAGGAGTCTAAGGACTCAGCCGGGAGAATAGAATTATTATCAACAGCATGTAGTTTAGCAATAGTTGCGTAACGGGGTAAATTTACCTCATCATCTCCCCAATTGAGAAGCCGTACCGGTACTCTTCCATTCACCACTTCTACTACTCCTCTAGCAGTCATAAGTGTAGGTCTATGTTCTGAATGGTGGGGTTCTACTACAGCTTGGTAATTCTGTCCTCTCAGACCTATGGCTGCCCTGCACCAAATGATCATTTCACTCATTGGGGGTATCACAATAGGATCCGAGTCAGTGACCCGTACATTACCAATTTCGCCGTCGGTAAGCTTCGCTTGCTGCTGACACACCAGGGCCCTGATCTCTCTTTGGATTACTCCTCTCTGCCTTGGTCGGGCAATCTCAGCGAGCTGTTGGAGCAAGAACACAACTTCTCCCAAACAATTACCGATAATGTTAGTACCCAAAATTATATTTAAACCGTTCTCCTCATTTACAGTCTTTACTACCAGAAGCCCTTGGTCTTTCAACTCCTCTCTGCCCACCTTTACATCTACACATTTTGTTCCGAGTACTTCTACAGGAAGACCATTAGAAGCATACACAGTAAAGTCAAGGCTCGGAGGTTTAAGACTGTCCATTGACCAGTACTTGGTATATAGAGCATCAGGTATTAGGGTCACCTGGGACCCAGTGTCTAACAATGCTGGAACAGCAATACCATCTAGAATAATAGACAGGTAGGGTCGCCCGCCCACATACCTGCGGTTCCAGTCTAGGGGGCCTGACGGGTATTCTCCTGGGTGTTGGCCCTTGGACCCAGGTTCTGCCCGTTTAAAGGACACTGTGGAGACATATGACCTTTCCGGTTGCAGCGGTAACAGATGATCTCTCGACGAGGAGGGTGTTGATCAGAGGTTGCTCCTGGGGGTGGCGTTGTCCTCCTCCGGGGGGGCGACGTCTTCTTTCTTCTCCGGTGCATCCACGGAACGTCCTCTGGGCAGTCAGCTAACAAGATCTTTCCTTCCTCCTCTTTCCGCAGCTGCAGGGCACTCATTACAGCAGCCAGATTTTTAGTCAGCTGGCGCACCTCTGAGCGCAGACAGTCCAATTCACTAGGAGGTGTCACCTGCGCTTTGGCTTCAGCCACTAGCGGGGAAAAGGGGGTTACTGCCGGTTCCGGAGTGACTTCACCCTGATGATGTTGGGTGGCCACCTCAGATTTGCCCAGGGGCCGCAGCCCTTTTATTGCCATGTCCTTTAGGGCATCAAAGGTAGCATCCGGATGATCTAAGGACCACCAGTTTACAGTTCTGCGTTCCTCTTGGGATCTCAATCCCTGTATAAATTGTTCTTTCAACATTTTATTCTCGTCGATAGCATTTAAATTGTTAATTTGCTTGAGGGCTCTCAGGGCTCCTTGTAGTCGGCAAGCGTAGTCCCGAATGCTGTCACCTGGCTGTTGTGAACAGTGATAGAAGGCCATCCGGAGATCCGTTTCTGTGCGGTCTTCAAATATGGCATGTAGCTTAAGGAAGATCGCAGGTACCGACTCCTGATCAACGGTATCCCAAGTCTCCACTTCCCTCTCAGCAGCGCCAGTTAGCTGCCCTATTAGCACCGCAGCTTTTTGTCTCTCAGGCATGGAGTACATTTCTAGGATGCTGCATAACTTCCGCTTGAAGCCTGCTAATGTGCCTGGCCCACCGCTGTATTGGGGAAGCCATTTCGCCCCAGGCATATATGGGAGCGTTAGTGGCATGATCGGGACTACCGGACTGGGTGCAGGGCCTGCGCCCCCATCTGGCGCTACAATACCAGACGGTGCGGGATTGGGGCCTCCGGCCGGGGCCGCACTGTCAGCCGGTTGTTGTGACATCTTAGCGCCCCCTTGGTTAAACGGAGCCTACCGGTTTCAGATGCTGCTACTTCACAGGCACCGCAGTGAGAACAGGACCTTCGTCGCAGGCGCTCTGATGTCAGAGCGTTCACTTCCTGTTGCAGGACCTGCCGATGAGTCAGAGCCGGGGGCGTGTCCAAGACTTTGCGCGCTCTTTCAGGTACGCCCTCCTTCTTCTCCAGCGCCTTAGGGCGCGAATCTGGCGGCAAATATGGCGGTATTTGGCGCCAAACAATAGCAACAGTCTTTTTCACCAAAACACTCCACAGGCACACAGGGCTCGCAATGCTGCAAGTTTCGGATCCTGTTCGTGACGCCAAATTTTTGTGTCGACCCGCCACCACAATTGTGGATTACCAGGGCAATGGGGTACTCAGAGCCGAGCCCGTAGAAGTCTATGGGATTGTCACAGGTAGCGGTGGCTCGGTCTGTGGCCCTGGCGGTCTGGCGTATGTTGGGGAAATATTTACAGGGGATAGATATATTTACAGTTCGTGACGCCACCTGTAGTCTTCTGGTAATTTGTACCAGCGCTGCTATAGATCTCTGAGGGGATGGTGATGCAGCTAGATGTCGGGTCCCCTACAGGTGGGACTCTTCCCTCAGGTCGGTAGTTAGGTAGGGATTGTGCAGGCATGCAAATCAATAACTCAGTCTCACACGGTCAGCGTCTTTCCATACCTTTACTTGCAAGATGGTAAGGCAGGTCCCAGGGAGGCTGATGGGGTTGATGGAGGATGAGCTTTGAGGCAACAGCTAAGCAAGTTAGGGGCTTCCTTTACTGTCCAATAACGATGAGTACAACCAGCTTGCAGCGTAGTTCCCTCAATAATTTCAGCTATTCCAGAGCTGTTCTGCCCAGTCAGATTTGTGGTGAAGTCTTCCAATTGATGAAACTAGGTTCTTGCTTTTGTCTGCGCTTGACTCAAAGTCCCTATTTCACCTGACTCCGGTTACGTACTGACTATATGGGGCTGTTTGCCGCGACCTAGGGTCCGGTAAATCCCTGGTTTTCTTACCACTATGCTTGTAGCTAATAGTGATCCTTCGGTCCCCAGTGACCGGTAGCAATGTGCAGGACTTTTCCAAGCCAAAAGCACTTTTCCAATAATCTTCCTTCCACTTTGCCCTTCGAATTGCTCGACTCTTAATAGATAGTTCAGTCTTTCTTCCAGTGGGGCACAGCTCTGACTAGGCTAAGGTGAATTAGACCACCTGTACCAGCCTCCACTTTCTGAACTGCTGACAGGCTCAAACTGGACACGTCTACTCTGTCCAAGGACAGGAAACTGACTGACTAGAATCACTCCCTTCCACACCCCTGCTGGGTGTGTCAGAAGTGTACATGATGTATGAAGAGCCCTTAACTGTTACCTCTCCACTCATCCTCCTGGTATTGTGTACCAGGGCTACACATATGTACACAGTGACTGCACCATCAGAATAGTGAGTGCAGCTCTGGGGTATAATACAGGATGTAACTCAGGATCAGTAATGTAATGTATGTACACAGTGACTGCACCAGCAGAATAGTGAGTGCAGCTCTGGGGTATAATACAGGATGCAACTCAGGATCAGTATTGTAATGTATGTACACAGTGACTGCACCAGCAGAATAGTGAGTTCAGCTCTGGAGTATAATACAGGATGTAACTCAGGATCAGTAATGTAATGTATGTACACAGTGACTGCACCAGCAGAATAGTGAGTGCAGCTCTGGGGTATAATACAGGAGGTAACTCAGGATCAGTAATGTAATGTATGTACACAGTGACTGCACCAGCAGAATAGTGAGTTCAGCTCTGGAGTATAATACAGGATGTAACTCAGGATCAGTAATGTAATGTATGTACACAGTGACTGCACTAGCAGAATAGTGAGTGCAGCTCTGAAGTATAATACAGGAGGTAACTCAGGATCAGTATTGTAATGTATGTACACAGTGACTGCACCAGCAGAATAGTGAGTGCAGCTCTGGAGTATAATACAGGATGTAACTCAGGATCAGTAATGTACTGTATGTACACAGTGAGTGCACCAGCAGAATAGTGAATGCAGCTCTGGAGTATAATACAGGATGTAACTCAGGATCAGTAATGTAATGTATGTACACAGTGACTGCACCAGCAGAATAATGAATCAGTACAGGATAAATACTACAATATATCTACAAAGTGTCTTAACTTTTTAAGTTGCTGAATCCTATTTTAGACTGGAAAATGGTGCTTGAATGTGACATTGAACTTTTACATTCCTATTATAATTGAATTCAAAATTATATTCAACAATAAGATATAAAAGAATACAATTATATGAAGGTAAGGTATAAAGTCTTTGTTCATGCCAGCGGCTCACAGGGCACAATTAAATATAATATGGTTTCCAGCAGGCACGACCGATTTAAAGCATTAAGGTGAATGTATTTAAGTGATTTGCTTTTATCCATTATGTATGTGGAGCCTAAAGATTTTATATATAGATTTTGTGTATAGACACTATATAAAGATTTTATATACAGACATTGTACCTTGATTTTATGTATATTCTTTTTATACAGATATTATCAGTAGATTTTAGGTATAGACTTTATAGATAGATTTTATACACAGACATTATACCTAGATTTTATGTATATTCGTTATGTACAGACATTATATATCAGTATTATGTATAGTCTTTAGATATAGCGCTATGTACCGTATAATCTGCGCGGTCCCAGGGACCCGGACCAATAATCGCGTCACGTCAGCGGGTGAAGGTCGCATATATTACCGTAGTATGCATGCACTGTGTATTTCCGCCAGGGGATAAGTACACAACTGTATTATCAGAGGACTTTTATGGTCACCTTGAATTTAAGACTCATTTGGAGGAAATGTGTGACCTGAATAACCAGCGTCTGCCAAGTCCGCATTATTTTTACTGCAGCGAATTTCAGAAACGATTCATATTAAAGTCGCCTCCTATTAGGTAACAAATTTATCAAAAATATCTTCACATAAACGGATGAATAAATTATTCAGGACATATGTATTTGATGTTCCTTCAGTGGGGAGGCTGGGAAAACATGGCCTTACAGAAAGGCGGCCTCACCAAAGCCCCCAGGACTCAGAGGGTAAAAATCACTGAGCACGGCAGACATTACCTCTCCGGCCATAATACCAGAGGTTTACCATCAAGGTTTCATTGGCCAAGGGCTTTCTTAAAGGGAACAAAAAGTTTCAGTACAGCCTGATGTTGTTGCTTAGGGTGGTACATGAAGTTATTTGGGGGGATATTTATAGGGGCTAGGTGTAGATTTTTTTTCTCAAACTAAAGCTTTTCAGTCTGAGAGAAGACATTTCAAGATGGCAGATATTGGGCCTCATAGAAAAAAAATGGTTAAGGGCTAAACTGTTATTGTATCCCAGAGCAACCAATCAGAGCTCAGCTTTCTTTTTTCAAACCTCTCTGGCAAAATGAAAGCTGTGCTGTGATTGGTTGCTATGGGCAATCAAGTTGGTTTTGGTTTTGTTGACCTTTAGGCCCAGTGTCTTCTACCTTGAAATGGCTGCTTTCACGCTGAATTGACTATGTCCCATTGACTGTAGTGTCTTCTACCATGGCATTCAGAAACAGTCTGCCCAAATAAAAGCACATCACGTGTTGCATTGCCAACATACTGTGTGACATAGTGAAAAGGATCGTACGTGGACAGACTGTGGCAGCAAGAACCCGGCTGTCAGTCACTCCCAGCCATCCGCTGTCACAGTTGTGATCAGAAAAATGTGATCCCTGATATTTAACCCCTCAAATGTCCTGTGTCCATTATTAGGAGGCCAAGCTACAATAACATGATTGCTGTGTGACGGTTATCAGCTAACATGGCAGCTGAAGGCCTAGCAAAGCTCTGCACAGCATGGCCTAATAGACTGCCTGTCAGTGATACCTTTGGAGACTTCATAATCTCAACCGCTAAGTAATGAACAAGCAATTTCAGCTTTTCCCAGTGAGAGAAAAGCCTGAGACAAAAAAATCTAAAATTTAAAGGGGTTGTCCAGGACTAACATATCTGTAGGCTATCAGATCGGAGGAGGCCGACAATCGGCAGTCCCACCGATCAGCAGTTATCTGCTGACACTGCACACATATAGACACTGCACATACACCACACACACAATCACCAGAGTTACACCCAACTCAGACACCACCTACACATACATACAATGATCATGTGTAGCCCTGGTGGTAGGCACACGCAGTACCCTGGAGAGTGTATGGCGAGACGGCGGCTTAATGCTCAATAATCATTCACTCGACACACACTAGACACACCCCTAGGGTAGTGAAGTATACTCTAGAGGGAGTGGTCAAGGTAGTAGGTGTAAGAGTGATTAGTCTTGTTCCTGTCTTTGGACAGTGAGGACGTGTGGAGTAGAGTCTAGACTTCTTGGTGAGAAGACGTTTGGAGGGAGGAAAGAGTCTAGCCTGCTTCATCCCAGTTCATATCGTGGAGTCTGGTATAGGTGTTTGGAATACACCTTAGTCTAGTCAGAGCTGTATCACCTTCACAACACATACTGAGGAAAGAAGAAGTATTAGCACGGAAAGCCTTCAGCATCCCTGTCTAGAGGACGGTATCAGGTTCAGAGACGTGCTCCTGCCTGTGATAACTGAGCATCTGTGGCTAACTTCATTGGAAGGAAAAGGAAAGAAGTGACTGCTCGACCCTTGGCTAGTTTTGAGTGCTTATGTTACCAGCGTGGACAAGGCGAAAGGCAAGTGGATTATAGGATTAGTGCTACAGGATTGCAGAAGTCCAGCACGTTGCAACCGGTCACTGGGGACCGAAGGGTCACTGTTGTTTCAGGCACGGTGACAGGAAAACCAGGAATCTACCGGACCCTAGGTCGCAGCAGACAAGCCCCTTATAGTCAGTACGTAACTGGGGTCAGGGGGAGTGAAGACTTTGGAGTTCTGCAGGACCACGTAAGAATTCAGCTCCTTCATAGGAAGGCCCCTAACACTAAGCTGACTGGGCAGGTACAGCTTTGGATAAGCTGGAGAATAGAGGGAACTACGCTTCATGCTAGTTGCACTCGTCATATTGGAGATAAAGGAGGCCCCTAACTTGTCCAGCTGCCGTCTCAAGATACACTCTCCTTGGATCAGCCTCCTGGGACCTGCCTTATCATCTTGCAAGTAAAGGTATGGAAAGACGCTGACCGTGTGAGACTGTGTTCTTTAACCGCACTCGACTTCACTACTCACATAGACTTTGAGGGACCAGTCCCACCTGTAGGGGACCCGACATCTAGCTGCCTCACCATCCCTCAGAGATCTACAGCAGCGCTGGTACTAATTACCAGAACACTACAGGTGGCGTCACGAACTGTACATACATCAATCCCTGTAAATATATCCCCAACATACGCCAGACCGCCTGGGCCACAGACCGAGCCACAGCTACCTGTGACAAGAATCCCCATAGACTTCTACGGGCTCGGCTCTGAGTACCCCATTGCCCTGGTAACCCACAATTGTGGTGGCGGGTCGACACAAAAACTTTGGCGTCACGAACAGGATACGAAACTCGCGAAATTGCGAGCCCTGTGTGCCTAAGGACTTGTTTTTGTGAAAAGGACTGTTTGCACTTTTGGCGCCAAAATCGCCATTTTTGTCGCCATATTCGCGCCCTCAGGCGCTGGAGAAGAAGGTGGGCGTACCTTCGTGGGCGTCTACCCCCTGTGGCGCGAAGAAAATGCCTGCCCTCTCAAAGTGCTATTACAACATGCGGTCCTGCCCTACAGCAAAGGAGGTCCGCCTCCTCTTCACCTTCCCTGCGAGGAGGAGGAGACGCAAATCCCACCTCCACGGAAGAGACCGGATGTCTCCGCAGAAAGAAGAAAGAATCTTCTGGAACATGATGGAGGCAGGACGTGTGCAGCCGAGTGGGGCAGCGGAGGAAGGCAGGCCCGTGCCCCCGCCAAGCTGCCATCGGCATCAGAGACTTATGCGATCCTGCACCTGCAACAGGCGTTGCTAGAGCTTCAGGAGGAGAACGCACGCCTAAAGATGTTCCAACCTGGACTGGAGGAGATTGAGAGACGCCGCTGTAACCTGCTGAAGTGGCAACTGACGAACACGGCGTCCCCTCCCTCAATGAACCCCCACGATTCCAAAAACCGAAGAGTCTGCTGCCCAAGGCGAAGGAGCAACTGGAGGCTGCCCCGAAAGTACCGTTCCCGATCCAACTGGTGAAGCGGTGGAAGCGGAGGAGGTTGAGGAGGTACAGCCAATCCCGGAACGCCCGCCGGCCAAGAGGCCGCAGCAGATTATCGGTCCCCGGCAGGGACACCGGAGGGGTCCTGTCCGTCACTACCAGATGTGGACTGGGACGAAATGGCGCGCCTGGATGACGTCGCCTACACCGCCAGTGGGAGCAAGAATGGCGGAGTCGTGAGGAGAAAAAGAGGCGTCAGCAGGAGGAAGAGCGGGAAATTCAGAAGAACCGCCAGCGACAATATGCCGAGCTGATTGCCGACAAGGAGACTGTCCGTCGCGACAAAGGTACCTTACGGGAACCGCGGCGGCGGGGGTGTGTGGCTGAGTTCCAGCTCCGGAAGGGCTGGGGCTTTATCCGTGAACCGGGCCTCTACCCAGCGGTCTTCGTCAGCAGGCGTGACGTAGAATCTCACCTGCCACAAGGCCATCCCGGGAGGGACTTAGTGAACGGAGATATAGTCACCTATACGCGGCATTGGGGAATGAAGGGGTGGTATGCCCTGAACGTCGCCATCGTCCGCGACCCCGTCCCAGACGCAGGTACCGTCATCATTACCGCAGCGTCCCCGTTTCCAGTTCAAGCAGCATCCGGCCGTGCCCCAGCATCGCCCCCTGTAAAGTCATCGCAACTAGCGACCCAAAGTTCATCGCAAGTTAAAGCCACCTCCACATCGCCACATGCGACCCAGTCCAGATCGCAAACCCTGACGCGGTCTATATCGTTGACTGTAATGGAGACGCAATCGGTGTCATGCGGAGAGAGTATACCCGTTGCGCCCCTAGAGGTTCGCACCAGAACTGTCGCGACCCAGACCCTGATCGCAGCACATGATTTGCTGGTCTTGGGATCTAGGGCTCATTGCATCATTCCAGCCCCCGGGGTGAAAGATGTAGTGGAAGGTGTATTATTAGAAGATGAATAAATAGTAAAGAGTTGGTGAGATCCCTATCGGATCTACCACAAGTAGAAAGCAGGAAGTTTAAAATGTTTTGAAAAAGTTTTGCACAGGTTATATATAGTGAAATATATTTCTAATTATAGAATGCCCGGCTGGGTAATTGGTAAATGATAAATGATAAATGATAAACAGTTGCACTTTTATAATGTGATTTAATAAAATGTGTCTTTCTTTATAAATGGACTTGGAGGTTAAGGACTATGCTAACCCAGAACTTTCTTGTACATAGTTGCGCTTCGGTGCCCTATCTTGGTTTTACAAAAACCATCCATAACTACCTCTGAAAAACAAAACCCGTATGGTGTGGCACTGAGTGAGGTCTGCAATCGGACGTCCTGCAGCCACCAGGACCCACGTTGAAGGTTTGGTGCGGGTCCTTCACAAGTATATTGTATATTTATTTATTGAATGCTATTTGATACTATTTGTATTTTTCTATAAAGTTTGCAACGTTCAAGATGTACTCACCTCCCGGATGGGAAGATGTTATTGTTGTTGTTATTGCATAAACAAAATGTCTTTTGTATTTCACAGCCCGGGAGTGCTGTCGTTTACCATGGGGGAATGTGTAGCCTGGTGGTAGGCACACGCAGTACCCTGGAGAGTGTATGGCGAGACGGCGGCTTAATGCTCAATAATCATTCACTCGACACACACTAGACACACCCTAGGGTAGTGAAGTATACTCTAGAGGGAGTGGTCAAGGTAGTAGGTGTTAGAGTGATTAGTCTTGTTCCTGTCTTTGGACAGTGAGGACGTGTGGAGTAGAGTCTAGACTTCTTGGTGAGAAGACGTTTGGAGGGAGGAAAGAGTCTAGCCTGCTTCATCCCAGTTCATATCGTGGAGTCTGGTATAGGTGTTTGGAATACACCTTAGTCTAGTCAGAGCTGTATCACCTTCACAACACATACTGAGGAAAGAAGAAGTATTAGCACGGAAAGCCTTCAGCATCCCTGTCTAGAGGACGGTATCAGGTTCAGAGACGTGCTCCTGCCTGTGATAACTGAGCATCTGTGGCTAACTTCATTGGAAGGAAAAGGAAAGAAGTGACTGCTCGACCCTTGGCTAGTTTTGAGTGCTTATGTTACCAGCGTGGACAAGGCGAAAGGCAAGTGGATTATAGGATTAGTGCTACAGGATTGCAGAAGTCCAGCACGTTGCAACCGGTCACTGGGGACCGAAGGGTCACTGTTGTTTCAGGCACGGTGACAGGAAAACCAGGAATCTACCGGACCCTAGGTCGCGGCAGACAAGCCCCTTATAGTCAGTACGTAACTGGGGTCAGGGGGAGTGAAGACTTTGGAGTTCTGCAGGACCACGTAAGAATTCAGCTCCTTCATAGGAAGGCCCCTAACACTAAGCTGACTGGGCAGGTACAGCTTTGGATAAGCTGGAGAATAGAGGGAACTACGCTTCATGCTAGTTGCACTCGTCATATTGGAGATAAAGGAGGCCCCTAACTTGTCCAGCTGCCGTCTCAAGATACACTCTCCTTGGATCAGCCTCCCTGGGACCTGCTTATCATCTTGCAAGTAAAGGTATGGAAAGACGCTGACCGTGTGAGACTGTGTTCTTTAACCGCACTCGACTTCACTACTCACATAGACTTTGAGGGACCAGTCCCACCTGTAGGGGACCCGACATCTAGCTGCCTCACCATCCCCTCAGAGATCTACAGCAGCGCTGGTACTAATTACCAGAACACTACAGGTGGCGTCACGAACTGTACATACATCAATCCCCTGTAAATATATCCCCAACATACGCCAGACGCCTGGGCCACAGACCGAGCCACAGCTACCTGTGACAAGAATCCCCATAGACTTCTACGGGCTCGGCTCTGAGTACCCCATTGCCCTGGTAACCCACAATTGTGGTGGCGGGTCGACACAATCACACCGCGCCCATACATGCACCACACACACCACTGAGACACATAATGCATACACACGTAAGGGAGGGACAGGACTGTAGTCGTGACCTGGATTACTGTAACATCCATGTCCGGCCCGTTCCCCACATGAAACGGTGTTCTTCCTCTGGCGTACCTGCACCTCCAGATTCCACTCCTCCTGGGCACCTCCCAGGCACCGACGGCCCCTCTTCCAGGCGACCCCCAGTAATGGAGACACAGTCCAGAATAACTTGAACACACTCTTTACTTAACTCTTCACACATTACATCCACAGTTGGCACAACAGGTGTTACATTCGTTTCCTTATCTGTCCCTGCTTTGCTGTCACTTCTGTGCAGTACACGCCCCGGACCGGACCATGCCAGACTGCTCCCCAGTTCCTTCCAGGCCTGACCTCGCTATACTGACACTTCCTTCAGCCTGATTCGCCTCAGAACTGAATTCATCAATCACTAAGTTTGCTGGCCCCGGTGAACCATCCAGCCCGTCTATACCGAACTCGTCGAAGCTCCAGCTCCCTTCACTTCCTTGGTCCAGCCAACTTCTGCCTTAAAAGCATTGGCCCAGGCGGTAAGACGCCACATCTTTCTTCTCTGTACAGGCCCACTGCGAGACTATGCAGCGGCCGTGGGTAACGTGGGTTGCTGTCCTTGAATGTTGCGTGGCTGCCGGTTGTCCGGGCCTAAGCCCTTGTAGACACTTGGGCACGCTGGCCCGTTTCAGCTAATTTCCTACAAACTCCTGTCTTACTACCCGGCAGCCCCTTCTACACTTAACCCTATGTGAACTACCTATCAGCTATACCTAACAAGGCCCACTAGTATGCCCCACCTAGTGGCCCACAACAGCACTACACTTACCCTAAGTATATGAGAACTATACACTAAGGTGCCCTCCTCAAGTGTCCCCAGAAGAAAGCACCTAACTGTCCCTAAACTGTACATATGTAAAGAATATCAAGCACATTACATAATACAAATATTATACAAAGGAACACAAGACATAGGCAATCATATATATATACATAATGGTAACATATCATGAATGTGGCAGTACCATAACTATTAGCAGTAATACATAAGATTATGTAGCAGTACCACTGACTGCTTATAGCTACACAATGATTATTTAAATAAGAAACATTAAGTACACTTAAGGGGTGGGGCAAAACAGTAATACTCCTTCACCCCCTTACACACACACATCACACCTTGCACACACACCATAGACACACAATCACCACTCACACAAACATTGCACACATACAGCGCGGACACAAGCATACACTACACACGTCACACATAACACACGACACAGATGCTAGTTACTGCTTGCACATGCACCACACACACACAATGGACACACATACACTACACACATGATACACACACAACTCACCCACACATACCACATACACATCAAACACATACACATCACACACCTGATATAGACATGACATGTGTACAAACACACATCACGTACGCAGACACCACACAAATACTGCACGCACATCCATACACAAACACCACAGACACTCATTTATCACAAAGCACATAGACACCAAAACACAGACAACACTTACAGATAACACACAACACTTGCACACACCACATATACCACACACACATTGCATACACACATACATACATCACACACACCCACACACCACAGACACTCATATATCACACACACTGCATGCACACATACATACATCACACACACCACACTCATATACCACACACACTGCATGCACACATACATACATCACACACACCACACACCACAGACACTCATATATCACACACACTGCATGCACACATACATACATCACACACACCACACTCATATACCACACACACTGCATGCACACATACATACATCACACACACCACACACCACAGACACTTATATATCACACACACTGCATGCACACATACATACATCACACACACCACACTCATATACCACACACACTGCATGCACACATACACTGTACATACATCACACACACCACACTCATATACCACACACACTGCATGCACACATACATACATCACACACACCACACACCACAGACACTCATACACCTCACACACAGCACATGCACAACACAATCACACACATGTCACACTTGTACACAGGTTATGCCTTATTTACTTCAGTGGATTTTCAGTACCACATACAATCCATGGACAGACATGAAGCTGTTTCTGGCACAAAGAAGCCATGTTTCCTAATTATTGTTCAAACCTCTAAAGAATAGATGCAAAATTCTATAAGAGCAGATTCTTGTTCCATGGAATAATATTGCTGACTTCTGGAGCGAATCGATCTTCGGAGCAGACTCTGAGGGATTGGGTGTAATGATTTACTGCTTCTTTGAACAGGTGGATGGATCAAATGCTATTTTCTTAAAATTCAATTTTTTCTCAGCTTGAATCTTCCGCTGATAAAATTGTGAGCACTTAAATCATCAATCAGACATAGCGAGAATCCTTCTCAGCCTGGCCTGACAGGACCACGCGACCGGCGGGAATAATTGTCCTGTTAACTGGATGCTCTTATATTCCATCACTTCACCTTGGGCGTTGTGTTCACCACAGGTTTTATACAGTTATCGATGGATCTCTATTGTTCTGGTCATTTACAGCTAGAAAATAATCTGGTATAACGATGTCAAATGTGATATAATATCAGGGTTACACTGTTTATATCTTCATTCGTTTCAAAGGAGTCACTCAAAAGTAGCCTTATGTGGAAACAACAAAGCATACGAGCCTCCTCCACTGCCGTGATTGTCGTGCCAGAACTGATAGACCTCGGGATGAGTCGACTTGTTGACTCCAATATTTTGCCTGGACGTCCACCTCTTGGCTTTTGAATGGATGGACGGCCTTTATTTTCATATTCTTCCAGCTATCATGGCGCTCACATGATGCAGTTTGGCAATTTTCTTGGCCAAGAGACGACTATCAATGAGCTGGATGATGCTGTTTCCCTTTTCTTGGGAAATCTTCTTCATGGCTGTTCTTCAATTCAAACCAGTGACTTTCACTTGTGAATCAACCCAATGACACACTGAGCTATTAGGGAATTGAGAACAGGTTGTAATTTGTAGTATTCAGGAAGAAAAAGATTTTTCCACCACCAGAAGCAAAACAGTAACAATGCAGCGACATGATGAGAATCTGCATAACTACCATATTTTTCGGACTATAAGACGCACTTTTTCCCCAAAAAATTTGGAAGGAAAATAGGGGGTGCGTCTTATAGTCCGAACGCAGGCTTACCAGGGGGTTGCGACAGTGGTGTAGCAGCGTCTCTTTCTCAGGGAACCGGCGGCGGCAGAAGTGTGGCGATGCTGAAGCTTGGTGTCGGCAGTGAGCAGTATGGAGTGCATTACTGGTTTCCCTGCGGCCATTTTTCTGAAGCCGTGGGCCGCTGGAGGCGGCGCGCGTGCAGATTTAGATCTCGGCTGGGCCTCTCGCTCTTCATTTTCCTGAGGCTGTGGGCTTCAGGAAAATGGCCACCGGAGGCCGCACGTGTGCAGATTGAGATCTCGGCGGCCCTCGGTTTCAGGAAAATGGCCGCCAGAGGCCAGCCGTGCGCAGATTGAGATCTTGGCGGCCCTTAGCTTCAGGAAAATGGCTGCTGAGAAACCAATGATTCACTTGGCTCTGCTCATCGTGGACGCCGGGCCGCAGCATCGCCACATTTCTGCCGCCGGCATCCTGAGGAATTGACCCTGCTCCATGCAACGCACTCTGCTCTGCCTTACCGCCGACACCGGACCCGCAACATCGCAACGCTGGGATACCCCGGGACTGCAGCATTGCCCCACTTCTTCCCCGCCGGCTTCCTAAGGAAGTGACCATGCCTCCTGTGACCCCGCTCTACCACCGCCGGCCCTCAGGTAAGATACCTTAAATTCAGATGATAAGACAGACCCCCATCTTATAAAAATCTTTTTTTTGCTATTTTCCACCCCCAAAATTTGGGGTGCATCTTATGGTCCGGTGCGTCTTATAGTCCAAAAAATATGGCAATCATATGTTTAATAGTTGCAAGTCACATTTATGTATGAGATAGCCAAGAGGATTGTCTATAAAATGATAGTAGTGTCCGTTAGAAGCTGTAGTGGATGGTGAGATCTGGAGCCTGAAAGTCAAAAGTTCAAAACATTGTTACCCTTTTGCTTGTCAGTGTATACCCATCGGGATGGTCCTATCCTGTCCTAACCTGTCTCTATTAGTAAAACTTTACCTTGTGTCAAACAACACCAGTGTGAATAAGGGCAGAGCAGGACAGGGTCCAGACTGAGACACGCATCCATGGCAAGCTATATAGAGGAAATACTTAGCTCAGAAACAACAAGGTATACCCATTGATACACAAGGTAAGGTTTTAATACTAGAGACAGGTTAGGACCGTCCCGATGGCTACACCTTGTCGTGGTGGGATGGCTTTTATGCCTTTTCGCTTTTGCTGTGCGTGGGAAAATTGGCAGCTCTTTCGGGAGTCCAGTTAGTCACCCAGAAGAGTTGGCAAAATTGATGTACCTGCACAAGAAGGCATATTCTAAAAATTGACCTGGAGTGAGAGGAACACTTTTAAGGCCTCCTCTGCGAATGGCATCACTATAAAACCCTTTCTGTGTAATAGGCCTATGATCGTTATGTGCTGACAACTTGCATTTTTTTTTCCTTTTCTTCCAGCCGCTCATAAACTCATTGAAACGTAAAATGAAAAGCATCGGGCTCCGTCTTACAGGATCAATATTCACTTTGTACTTTCAATTCTTTAAAACTATTTTCAGCTTTTTATTTGCAGATTAGGCTGATAAAAAAAACCTCTCAAACATTTTGATGCTTTAACTATTGGAAAGTATAAACTTTCCCTGACCTCACAGACCGCAGCTATAAAATAAACGCGCATTTCCAAGGTCATTGAATTGTTTAAAAAATACATTTACTTAATGGAAAAATGTTCCTCGAGTCGAAGTTCTCACAGTGATCGCTACGTAATGAGGTTTTATTTCCATCATATTGGATCTGTTATTTTTACTTGGGATTATCCACTTAAATTATGGTTTTTTTATGTGGTTTTCCCTTAGATTTAGTCCACAGTTCAATGCCTATGATACACTAACAATAGTTTAACCCACAAGGACTTATTTTAGATACTACCGTTTCACATTAGATCATGTTTGTCCAATATTCGGTGATGATTAAAGGGTTTTTCCCATTTTTATATATGAGTACTGTCGGATAGTTCTTGTAAATATAAGCGATGTCGCCGTTTACTGCTTATTAAAATTTTCAGCCATTCTTGAGATATTGCCATTTTTGTTTTCAGCACATTGCCTTGGAGACCGACCACTGCTGCTGGACAGCCGAACATGCGCAACGCTTACAAGTTCTTTTCTATTGATCTTGTAAGCGCTGCTGCCTTTTAGCGACCATTAGAGGGAGTCTATGAGGATATTGTATACAGCTTTATCATTCAGTTTAGGGTATAAACTGTGTGGATTAAACCTCTGTGCTCCTTCTAGTGCCGAATGTCAGACTTTCTATTATTGTAACGATGGATCTAATTTTTATAATGATATCTTAGAAATGTATTTGATTTTTTTGCCTACTGGAGTAAGATGCGCCAAATTTTATGATTTTTCTTCTCCAGAAAAGTGCTTACAGGAATAATACATTTCTCTTTTTTTATTTGTTGTAATGATCTTTATATGAATACTGTGCAGTACTCTGCTGCCATTTTGTTGTGAGGAAGGGTAATGTCTGGAACAGGCCAAGTGACTGCGAATAGAGCCCTTCCTTATCGACAATGGTGGAGAAACACGGGTTGGATGGTTCATTGATGAGTCAAAAGTGTGAAAAATGGGTTAAAAATGACAATGCCTTATCAAAGATAACAATTATGCATTGTCAGAGCTGAAATCATAGTTCTACGCTGGGAGCTAAGCTTTTACGTAAGGGTAAAATGCCCCAAAATCCAGGAAAGTATGATAGACATTGGGACATCTTGACCTCACACCTATAATTGGTGTCCGTTTGTCTTTATCATAAGCCCGCCGCCTCTGTTCTGTTCAGTGCAGATATTACTGTCATCGTTTTTCTATGTCATTAGACATTTTATAGAATAATCAACATTTATTATCTGGCCTCGCTCACTAAACTAATTTATAGTGCACTAAGCCTTATTCATTTGTCTCCTCTTCTGATCTCAGTCTCATACATCAGGTCTAATTGCCCTGCTTGTCACCATGTTATAATCTCCGATTCATCAGTGTTCCTCCTTAACCTTGTGAGAATTTTCCAAGGCGCGCTCTATAAGTCAAAACTGATGAATGCTAGTGAGTTTGTATCAATTCAAGAGTTTTTGAAAAGGCATGGTCTTAGTATGAGATCTCTAATGGTACAGACTTGTCTAAGAACAGTACAATGGTACAGACTAGGTATGAGACTCTATGATGGCACAGGCTTAGTATAAGACTCTACAGTGGCACAGACTTGGTGTGAGACTCTACCATGGCGCAGACTTGGTATGAGACTCTACCATGGCTCAGACTTGATGTGAGACTCTACCATGGCGCATGAAAAAATAACCGTGTGCACAACCAAGAAGGTGCCAGAGTAGGTTCCCACACCGTATCTAATAGAAAATGAACTCGGCACTCAACTTTAGTATAGTGAGAATAAAGATTTTTATTCACAGTAGTAACACGAAACGTTTCGGTCCTATATCATGGACCTTCATCAGTCACAGATACTACTGGGAAGGGGGTTGATCCACATAGGGAAGAAAGAAAGGGCTGGATATAGCCTGTGTTGGTGGGTGAGATGAGGAAGAGGACAATGCCTCTATTGCACTAGTAACCTGTTGTGAAGGAGTCCTGTAGTGAGGATAGGTCTCTGCATTGGACGCGGTGTCCACCGCTAGTCTGAGCGCTCAGACTAGCGGTGGACACCGCGTCCAATGCAGAGACCTATCCTCACTACAGGACTCCTTCACAACAGGTTACTAGTGCAATAGAGGCATTGTCCTCTTCCTCATCTCACCCCACCAACACAGGCTATATCCAGCCCTTTCTTTCTTCCCTATGTGGATCAACCCCCTTCCCAGTAGTATCTGTGACTGATGAAGGTCCATGATATAGGACCGAAACGTTTCGTGTTACTACTGTGAATAAAAATCTTTATTCTCACTATACTAAAGTTGAGTGCCGAGTTCATTTTCTACCATGGCGCAGACTTGGTGTGAGACTCTACCATGGCGCAGACTTGGTGTGAGACTCTACCATGGCGCAGACTTGGTGTGAGACTCTACCATGGCACAGACTTGGTGTGAGGCTTTAAGATTGTTCACACTTGGAATAAGACGATACTATGGCAAAGACTTACAACTTTTGGAATCAATGATGGCACAGAGTTGGTTGTGAATCTACAATGGCAGAGACTTAGTATGAGACTTTTTGATCATACAGACCTTGGTATGAAACTCTACAATGGCAGAGATGTTTATGATACTCTAATGGCACAGACTAGATATGAGACTCTATGATGGCACAGATTTGATGTGAGACTTTATGATGATGCTGACTTGGTGTGAGACTCTGATGTCACAGTCTTGGTCTGAAACTCTATGATGGCAGAGACTGGTATGAGACTCTTCAATATCACAGACTTGGTATAAGACATTACAATGATACAGACTTGGTTTGAGACTCTACCATGGTGCAAACTTGGTAAAAGGCTCTACAATGGCATAGACTTGGTATGAGACTCTACAATGGCATAGACTTGGTAAAAGGCTCTACAATGGCATAGACTTGGTATGAGACTCTACCATGGTGCCGACTTGGTAAAAGGCTCTACAATGGCATAGACTTTGTTTGAGACTCTACCATGGTGCAGACTTGGTAAAAGGCTCTAAAATGGCATAGACTTGGTATGAGAGTACCATGGCGCAGACTTGGTAAAAGGCTATACAATGGCATAGACATGGTATGAGACTCTACAATGGCGCAGACTTGGTATGAGACTCTACCATGGTGCAGACTTGGTATAAGACTCTACAATGGCATAGACTTGGTATGAGACTCTATCAAGGTGCAGACTTGGTATAAGACTCTACAATGACATAGACTTGGTATGAGACTCTACCATGGTGCAGACTTGGTTTAAGACTCTACCATGGTGCAGACTTGGTATGAGACTCTACCATGGTGCAGACTTGATATGAGACTCTACAATGGCACAGACTTGGTATGAGGCTCTACAATGACATAGAATTGGTATGAGACTCTACCATGGTGCAGACTTGGTATGAGACTCTACAATGACATAGACTTGGTATGAGACTCTACCATGGTGCAGACTTAGTTTAAGACTCTACAATGGCACAGACTTGGTATGAGACTCTACAATGACATAGACTTGGTATGAGACTCTACCATGGTGCAGACTTGGTATGAGACTCTACCATGGTGCAGACTTGGTATGAGACTCTACAATGACATAGACTTGGTATGAGACTCTACCATGGTGCAGACTTAGTTTAAGACTCTACAATGGCACAGACTTGGTATGAGACTCTACAATGACATAGACTTGGTATGAGACTCTACCATGGTGCAGACTTGGTATGAGACTCTACCATGGTGCAGACTTGGTATGAGACTCTACAATGGCACAGACTTGGTATGAGGCTCTATAATGACATAGAATTGGTATGAGACTCTACCATGGTGCAGACTTGGTATGAGACTCTACAATGACATAGACTTGGTATGAGACTCTACCATGGTGCAGACTTGGTATGAGACTCTACAATGACATAGACTTGGTATTAGACTTCACCATGGTGCAGACTTGGTATGAGACTCTACAATGACATAGACTTGGTATGAGACTCTAGAATGGCACAGACTTGGTATGAGGCTCTACCATGGTGCAGACTTGGTTTAAGACTTTAAAATGTCACAGAACTGGTATAAGACTCAACAATGGCACATAAATGGTATGAGAATAAATAACGGCATAGGGTTGTTTGGGAATCTGTGGTGGCACAGATTTAGCATAACACTTTAAGATGAGTCAGTCTTAGTATGAGACTCTATGATGGCAGAGACATTTATGAAACTCTGATGAAACTCTCTTGATATGAGACTATCTGGTGGCACAGACTGGTATTAGACTCTAAAATGGCACAGACTTTAGGCCCAGTAGTGTAGCTATCAGGAGGGCAGAGGGTGCGCCAAGGCCCCCCACTCAGAGGGACCCACTTGAATCTACTGACACTATTAACTATATCAGTGTACACAGCACGGCAATAGTTAAAGCCTGCAGTAGAGAAGGGATACATCGTCTTTCCGCACTACCCGCTCTCTGTTCTGTAGACTGTAGGTCGCTCTAAGCCTGTGGCCTACAGAACAGCAGGTGATGTGCCAAAGTCAGAGTCTGGTGCAGTGACGTCATCGCGCCACGCCAGGCCTCTGATATCCTGTGCATGCGATGACACCGCATTCATCTGCCGGCACTTTGCAGTGTGTAGTTGTCAAGATCCTGGGTTAGGTGAGTTTAGGATTTTTTTTATTTAAAGTGTGTGGTAATACTGGGGTGTGTGGCCCCCTCCAGTACTCGGCACGCTTAGCCACCCATCATTCCCAGAGAAGTTTTTTAATAAGCCCTCCTCCTCCCATCCAAGTTTTTATCCTCTTAATATATTGCTATCACATTATATAACACTGTGCACTTACAATTGCTCATTTTTTCTTTTCACATAGTTAATTCTTCTCTTTTCTCTGCTCTATGTAGAAACAGGAAGACTCTTTTCCTGGCATTTATCATTCCCCTCTTCACCTCCTGACTCAGCTGTTCCTTCCTCCCTCATCAGGGACTTTTGCAGTGATGACTCATGACTCATACAGGGAAAATTGACCTCCTGTTTTCACATAGAGCTTAGAAGGAATCAGCTCGTTAGTTGATGTCAGAGACTTAATGGAAAAGAGAAGAATTAGCTGGGTAGAAAGACAAAATTAGCAATTGTAAGTGCACAGTATATTTGAGCTATATACGAGGTGTGAGCCTGATTTCCTTTCACTTCACCATTCAGGTGCGTTCTAGCTTGGCACATGGAGAGGTAGGACATTAGTGATATGGACCATCCATATTTAGGTGCACCTTGATGTGTTTGGATGTCTTTTGCACTTTTTGTTAAAAACCCCTCACTAATAAGTTTCTTATCTCTTTAACGTTTGCAGCGATAGTGAGTTCATGTATCATTAATCGCATTGTGCTGATGCATTATGTATGTAAATGTTTGGTCACTTAGCGTATTTGTGCAGTCACCTCTGCATTCATTTAATACTAATAAGGCTAAGTTCATACTTGGAGTTTTTGCTGTTTTTTTTATACTTTTTTATTTTAATTTTCAGCTGCATTTTACAGTACTAGCAAAGTCTTTGAGATTTCAGAAATCTCATGCACACTCATCGTTTTTTTTGTCATCAGTATTTTGTGCATTGCATGTTTTTTGGACATAGAGCATGTCACTTCTTTCAGCATTTTTTCAGTGTTTTTCACCCATTGAAAGAAATGGGTAATGAAAAAGAAAGCAAGTACAGTAGTATATGAAACCCATTTATTTTTGTGATTTTTGCAGGTTTACCATCTTGTCTTGGTCACCTGAGATGGCAGTTTGGATTAGCACAGTTTAATTAAATTAGTGATGTGTAAGAAGTAAACATTGGCCAACAAAGGTGTGAGAATTGAACAATTCAAGTGGCTGACCAAGGTGTGAGATTGAACAATGCCTGTGGCTGACCAAGGTGTGAGATTAAACAATGCCTGTGGCTGACCAAGGTGTGAGATTGAACAATGCATGTGGCTGACCAAGGTGTGAGATTGAACAATGCATGTGGCTGACCATGGTGTGAGATTGAACAATGCCTGTGGCTGACCAAGGTGTGAGATTAAACAATGGCTGTGGCTGACCAAGGTGTGAGATTAAACAATGCCTGTGGCTGACCAATATGTAAGATTGAACAATGCCTGTGGCTGACCAAGGTGTGAGATTGAACAATGCCTGTGGCTGACCAAGGTGTGAAATTAAACAATGCCTGTGGCTGACCAAGGTGTGAGATTAAACAATGCCTTTGGCTGACCAAGGTGTGAGATTGAACAATGCATGTGACTGACCAAGGTGTGAGATTGAACAATGCTTGTGGCTGACAAAGGTGTGAGATTAAACAATGCCTGTGGTTGACCAATATGTGAGATTGAACAATGCTTGTGGCTGACCAATATGTGAGATTGAACAATGCCTGTGGCTGACCAATATGTGAGATTGAACAATGCCTGTGGCTGACCAACGTGTGAGATTGCACAAAGTGTGAGCAATTCAATGGCAGTCCAAAATGTGAAAGTTAAACAGTGTCCTACAAACTCAATGCACTGCCAGTGTCTTAGGTAAATTATTCCAGACCAATTCACCTCCCTCAGTTGTTACATTTGTATGTGTATTTTTTCATGAACATATGGCTTGCATTGGTGACCTTTGTTCATGCTTCTGTGTTGGAAGCAAAGCTGAACTTTGGGATCCTAAAAAACGACACCAAAACTGCACCAAAACATGCATTTTTGACGCTGATTCTTTTCTGCAGAGTGCAGGTTTTTCTGCAGAAAAAATACACAGCAAAAATGTCTAGTGTGTACTTAGTCTTAGACTTGTTTTTAGCTTAATCTTAGACTTGTTGAGACTCTATGATGATATACACTTGGTATAAGCGTCTAAGACATTGCAGACCTGGTATGAGACTCTATAAAGGCACAGACTTGGTATTAGACGCTTCGATGGCACAGAATTGGTGGGAGACTTTACTATAACACAGACTTTGTATGAGACTCTACAATGTTAGAAGCTTGGTATATGTGCCTACGATGGTATGAGATTCCATGATGCCATGGACTCCTAAAAGATTTGTGTCCAATTTCTTCACCATTTAAGATTACGATACTTGTGGTCAGTGAATGACTCTTCTTTACAATCGGAGGCAGTAAACCTTACAAACAATGCTCTGTGAGCTAAACAGCCTGACACATTGTAGCAAACTAGCAGAGACGTTTGTGGCTGCTGTGTTTAGCTCATTATCCGGACTGGATACAATGGTATCCACTTCTCAGCTAAGTCCAGAACTTGTAAAAACCATTGAACATGTCAAGTAAGGTGTGGAGTTCCACTTTTTGTCACCTTGGCGTGTCTGTCATGGTAAGAAATGTACAGAGAATCTGCTTTTCTCTTTATGTGGCTGATGGAGGGTTTCCAGACTATTGCTAATCTGCGAAATGCCAGACTTGTCATAGAAATTTTGCTCTTTGGTTCCGTAGAAACTCTTCTAATAAGATAAATTGTGCTCATGTTTTTCAACAGGTTTGTTCGTTTCGCTCCGATGGCTCTGTCGAAAGATGAATTTCAGATGGTTTCCTCAGTTGCTATTTTTTCTCTCTATTGGTTAAGCAGGAAATGTCACAGAGGGTTTGAGATTTGCATACAGAGTTCTGGACCTCAAGGTTAAAAAAAGGATCTTTTGGCTGTAAAGGATTATCCCTTTTAAGGTTTCACAACCCAAATAGACAAACAAGTCATAACAAGCATAGGTGTATTTCTACCTGTAGCTGCCATAGCATCTGCTGTAGAGCTGGGATGTCGGGCGGCTCCGCTCAGGTGCAAGAACATTGTTCCTTTTAATAGAAATAATTAGAAATAAGCAAAACATTTAAAATTCAAATTCACCAGATTCATCTGATTTTCCCAGGAAATTCGATACATGGTGAATCAAAAGTGACAATATTCTCTTTTCCTAACACACTAATCTCCTCCACTGTTGTGCTGTCGCACACAATCTGTACAGTGTCTTAAGTGATTTATGGTTTATCTTTGTAGGTTGTGTACTGTGACGTCCTCTCACTATCCAGATTCACCACAATATGGCTGCTGCATACCCTACCTCAGCTTTTAGATAGGCTATGATAGTCCATCCTGAATGGCTGTACAGTGATAACTAGCTGTGAACTGTGATGTCCTCTCACTATCCAGATTTTACATAATATGGCTGCTGCATTCCCTGCCTCAGCTTTTATATAGGCTATGGTACTCCATCCTGAATGGCTGTACAGTGGTAACTAGCTGTGAACTGTGATGTCCTCTCACTATCCAGATTTTACATAATATGGCAGCTGCATTCCCTGCCTCAGCTTTTATATAGGCTATGATACTCCATCCTGAATGGTTGTACAGTGGTAACTATATGGCCATGTGATCCTATTATGGCTGATGCACTCTTCTGCAATGTGGAATATAGCAGCAGTTATTTTAGCAGACTGCTATATAGAATATACTTGAAATGAAAAATGAAGGGTCGTAGTTCACAAATTGGCCAATTTGTAAAAAAAGATCCTTTTTTTAACCTTGAGGTCCAGAACTCTGCATGCAAATCTCAAACCCTCTGTGACATTTCCTGCCAATTGGCCAATTGGTGTGAGCCCACCAGCCATGACAAGGCGTGGTTTACCATTGGACAAGGTGACTGCTTCCACATTTAGTGGAGCACCCCTCCCACCAGTCTGAGGCTGTAATGTAGTTTAAATGTCACATCTTCAATGTTTGCAGACATTTTGGCGCTTATAGAGGCTGCTGTATATTTTGAGTTGCATATGATGCAGTCGTAGCTACTTGTACCTGTTAGGGGGCGCTGATCAGTTTTTGTTTTTTTGAAGTTATAATGCAGTTAAAATGTGGATCCTATTGCTTTATGGTAATTTTCTAAGACACTTTCATAAAGATGCTTTCACACTGCGTTCAGGCACCTGTTCAGTGGTCCCATCGGGGCTTGCGTATGCGCCGATGGGGCCTTAGACTATAACGGTGCTGGCAGAGCAAACATGCACTCTTCCATTCATCATTTTTGACCGTATACCGTATATGCCTACTGGAGGTCGACATTGAGACGTAGTAGACTGCATCTGAGTGTCCACTTCCAGTAGGCGTATATACCCGAAAATGATGCACGGCAAATCACACGTTCACTCTGCAGGCCACATTATTGTCTATGGGCCCGCCAGCGCATCCCATTTTGCAGGGGATTCACACGGAAACCCCGACGGGGCCACCGAACGGGAGCAGGAGCGCAATGTGAAAGCTCCCTGAGAAATGCAGTTGCTGCTTCTCGGTTTTCCATCTTCCCCGCGCTTCTGCATTGTACAGTATGACAATCACGTCCTTGTTTCTGCAGTGGAATGTGTTGTGTAATTATTGGCAGCGCCACATGGCAGTATATTACGTATTCTGGGAGCTTCTCATTCTTCCTGTTAGTGATTTCACAAATTCTCTGAGTTTATGGTGTGGTAAGTGTTTTTATGATGAGTATCACAATTCTAGATGCAGTGAAGATGTGATGTTGAAGAGTCGATGCATTTTTTTCCGAATCTCAAGTAGATATGTGATCGTATATTCAACAGCCATAGAGATTATAATAAAGTGAATATAAGGATAATGTGCAGAGCGCTCACACAATTCTGCAGTTTTTTTTAGTAATTTTGTACATATTGTATAAAATGTATTTGGGAAACAAATGGTAGCTGTCTTTCACTGCTGTGCTGTCACACACACAATGTGTACAGTTTATTCAGTGCTTTATGGCTTTCTGTTACTATCTCTGTTTCTAAGCTGTGAGCTGGGACATCCTCTCACTCTTCAGATTCACCCTACAATGGCTGCATCATTCCATATCTCGGCTTTTATACAGGCTCTGATAGTCTTTTTTGATTGACTATGCTATATCACGTGATGCAATAGCTGTAAGGCATTATCGGGAAGTCTGCGTGGCTGAGTCTGAACCTTATTTTTAAGCGTTGTTTTTTTTTTTAGCATCACACATGGGCTATGAATACAGTTTATGGTTGTGCTGGATTCTCCAGAGAGGAGGTCTGTTTAGCTACTTTCCCCTATAATGTCCATTGGACATGAGCGAATAAAATTAATTTCAAAATCTAGGAAATTCACTGGACTGACTAATTTGAGCAAAAAGCCAACAGCCAACATAATGGCCACTGCTATTTTACACAGCCACATCAGTATTATGTGACCTCACGCTCAGCCATGCAGACTTCTCCATAATGCCTTACAGCTATTCCTTCACGTGGTATAGCATAGTAAATCAGAAGGAACTATCAGAGCCTGCATAAAAGCCTAGACAGGGAATGCAGCAGCCATTGTAGGGTGAATCTGAAAGGTGAGAGGATGTCCCATCTCACAGCTTAGCAACAGAGACAGTAATAGAAAGCCATAAAACACTGAATAAACCGTACACATTGTGTGCGTGACAGCACAGCAGTGAAAAACAGCTACCATCTGTTTACCCATAGCCATATATGCTGAGATACACTAGGATATTACTAAGGCTATATTTTTGTTAAAGTACTTGAAAGGGGTTTAATAAAGTCCCAGAGAGTTACACAAGTCTTGTTAGGGTAATTTGAGGTTTTGAAGTACTTGCGATTCACCGTGAATATTTTTGCAACAAATCACATTTTTGTGAAAAATTATACAAAGTTGACACATTAGATTCATTAATCTCTAATGTTCGTTATTACCACCTCTAGGTCTGACTGCTGCTTTTTCCCCCTTTCCTAATTTTCTACTTACAGAAACTTTACTGTAGTCAATAAACCACGAGCAATTATTGATAGATTACAATAGTTTGACCTTTTGAGCCATTTCCAAAATACTGATAAGTTACAGCATCCAAATCACAACGAGGTAATTGGGTCTTATGAAAACCAAATTATATTGTTAGTTGAGTTTTTTTAATATTAAGATGCTGGACCTTTAACCAAATTTTCCATATTGAGCTAGACAAATGATGTAATCATGGCTGCAGAGAAGAATAAAACTTTTTTTTAATTGACACCCATTAATCAGGAGATCTGATAGAATGGTTTGTAATGTGACACAATTAAACTCAGCTGCATTGTCCCTCCTGCCACACTGACTCATGCAGGATGTTAGACCAGGAGATCAGGCTGTCATGCATCTCAAACACTGAGAAATTTGCTCCAAACTATGATGGGGTGTGTCCTTTTTCTCCTGTATTTTTCTGCTTGCTTATGATTGGTCGGTATCGTACAGGGAGAAGAAGAACACGCCTCCAATGAAAACTGTCTGGTAAAACCCAATTGCACTTAAAAAAAAGTTAACTCATTAAGTGCTAAATATTTTTATTGCAAATATCTCAGCAATGGAGAGCTGAAATTGCAAAAAAATATTATTATTATTATTATTATTCTGCTTTGTAGCCACAATTAAATCGTGTGTCCAGTTCAATTTGAACAATTTCATGGCTAGCCATGGCTGGTGCAGGACATAATGATGATTTTGGTCTCCAAGCTCTCCGGCTATTTTAACTCTTCAACTTCGCTTTTTTCTGTTCCTTTTCATATGTTCAGTATTGTGTACTGAGTCATTTATTAAAGGGAAATTCTAATGGAAAAGATTTCACACATTTCCACAGGATAGGAGATGAATGTATTATCCCTGTGGGTCTGATTTTAAGGACTCCGAAAAATTGAGAACCATTAGTCTTCTTTGTGAATGGAGTAGTAGTGCACATTCGTGACCATCAGCCAATCTGCTTCAATGGGATACTTCCATCAGTCCTTTCAAAATCAATGAAGTGGTGGCCACACATGCACACTACTGCTCCATTTATACATGGTTTTGGTCAATCACCAGAATCTACATGTGGAGTACATGTGAGAAGCCAGAAAAACGCAGCATCTGATTGCTCCTACTTTGGCACTGAGAAGAAGCACATCACCTTCCTTCCTTCCTTTACATGGGTTTATTTCTTCTGGCAGAACAGGGTTAATAGGCCATGTTGGAAATCCCTGTGCTCACAGATGAGCTTGGTTAGCCACTCCTCTCCCCTTTATAATCTGGGCTCTGTTACAAATCCTTGTCAGAGCTAGCATTTGCTGCATGGCAAATGCAGGGAGAGGAGTTCATATGAGTAGGAGAGTTGGAGGAGTTATCTGTGACTGTTGTTTGGTTTGTATGTCTGGTAACTCCCTATGCTTCTCTATATTGGTTTATTCCCCTACCTTCACGCCCCGATGCATTCCTCTGTTATATGTGATTGAATATTTTGTATGCCTGGAGTTTTCTGCTAAACCTTGTTTGTGTTGCCTTGTTTGTCAGGTTGGTGTACTACGGTGCACAGTAGCGCCCCCTCTTCCCTGGGTGGGAGAAGTGAACAGACAGAGGGTTAACTCAGGAGATAAGGCAAGGGTGGAGGCCCTGGCATCTTCACCTTCAGAAGTATCTTGAGGAGTAGAGCGAGCTAGGGCACCCCCTAATGTTAGGGACAGGAAAAGAGCCCCTTGTCCCAGGTCACCCTACAGCTGTGTCTTGACAACCACCTTGTGAAAAATGCGGGAAACAACTTTATTGCATATTTTCCAACTTTAGAGATGAGTTTGCTCCGACAGCATGTCAAGTGCTTCACCCAACACCTTTTGTCTTATCCATTTAATTCTCTCCTCCAACCGCAATGCCTGTTCTGCCTCTGATGAATGTTCATGTGGATGCTGAGGCTCTGTGATGACAGACCAACCTGTCTTCATGCACAAAAAGCCTGGCAGATGCCTTCTTCAAAGATTTGTGGCTACCTATGAGATTTGCAAACTGTTTCAAGTATCTGTGACATCTCCTCTTTTTCTAGGAGTTGGGGAGAATGCTTTATAGCCATTGGAACGCCATTTTTTTAGCACTGAGCACTAACCCATGCAAAGAAAAATTCTAAAATTCTGGCGACCGGCAGTGACCACAAGAGGGAGCTTAAAAGCGTACTGCATACATAGTATACATTGAACGCTATGTAAAAACAGTATGCAACAAGATTCTAAGGCTCCCCCTAGTGGCAACTACAGGTAACCAGAATATTACAATTTAATTCCTTCATTCATTTAGTCGATATAATGTAGCATCAAACACCAGCAATTGGAACTTTATATGTTTTTGTTTTACTGACGTTCAATAAGAGTAAAATAATGATTTGAAAAGATTTGCAGTTCTACATTACAGCACTGAACACCAGCAGCTGGTGACGCCATATCCAACTGATCCCTAATGACACAGAAGATAATGTAACTGGAGTAACTGCCAAAGAACGGCACAATCCCTGTTAGCCATGTTTTCATCCAAACTTAATTAATCGCTTGATTACTGGACACCTCTGTGAATAGTAAACATGCAGGAGGTTTCGTATTCAGGTCACCACACCTACTGCGGTGCATGAAGCCGGAATCCATTAGATGGGCTAATAACATAGGAAATGACACAATGGACGCAGTACTGCAGACACCTGTGAGCAATCACATCAACTTATGGGACTAATGTTGTGTATTTTCCACAACCTCATCCCATACTAACATTTATTTTTTTTTATTAAAGAGAACGCATTCTCAAAAAATTACATTATTTAAGTTTTATATTCTAAATATATTTACCAAAATAAGTGTTTTTTTTTATTGTATAGTTCTTTTCGATTATCCCACTATCCACTTAAGATAAATCTTGAGATATTGCCGTTTTCACACTGGTAACTGGAGTAGACACAATAAGCTCAACTTCCTGTCTTTTGCAACTCACATGTCAGCTTTGCTGTACAGACTGGGACAGAATGAGCAGAGTCTCCTCATAAAGTGGTTCTATGAAATAGATGGCCCATTAATATTGGATTGGTGGATGGTGAACAACATTATTTTCTCATAATAACAGCGCTTATGAAGGGTGGGAATGGGATATATTAGCTGCAAGTGAACAGTCAGTTTTTTTGAAGTTGAGGTGTTGGAAGCAGGAAAAACGGACAAGAGTAAGTATCTAAGCAACGGTTAACTTATATCTGGACATCTCAAACATAGTAGATTTGGTGGGGTGTTCCTGGTTTGTAGCAGATCTTGTGGGGTGTGCCTGGTGTACTATGTTTTGTGATGTTTCCAGTATGCGGAAGGTCTTGTTAGGTGTTGACAGTGTATGGCAGTTCTTGTGGGGTGTTTTTGCTATACAACAGGTCTGTTGGAGCATTCGCAGTATACGAAAGGTCTTGTGGGTGGTGTACCAGATATATGGCAGGTCTTATGGCATGTTCCTGGTATATGGCAAGACTTCTGGGCTGTGCCCGATATATGGCAGATCTTATGGAAGTATATGGTATACTACATGGTTTGTGGGATACTTTGAGCACCCACATTGCCCCTGCATACAGTATTTGCCCACACATACCCCACTATATATAATATAAGACCACACACAGCCCCTTATTTTCAGTATAAGCGCCCCTATATCCAGCATGAGCCCCCCTATATCCAGTATGAGCTCCCACATAGCCCCCTATATATACAGTATGAGTCCCACGCATTTACACATAGAAAAAAAACATAACTTGCTCCCATTCCCCAAGTGCTCTGCTCCAGTCTGTGCAGTGTGCAGAGGCTCCGAACAGAAGATGCGATGTAGCGACGTCGTCTTCATCCTCCATCATTACATTCACCGCCATCTGCATCCTAAGGACTAAGAATACAGATAGCGGTAAATTATGGGACGCCGGGCAGGTAAGGGCGGCTGCAACGTACGTCTCGTGGGCCAGTGTTTTCAGCTCTCATGCTGTGCCAGGCGGGACTGCAACAGTCAGAGGGATGAAAGTGGCCAGTGGGATGTTTAAAGGTACAGTGACATGTTAAAGTTTGGGCACCCCTGGTCAAAGTTAGTGTTATTGTGAAAGCAAGCAAGTTGAAGATGAAATGATCTCTAAAAGGACTAAAGTTACAGATGACACATTTCCTTGTATTTTAGGCAAAAAAAATAATATATTTTCATTTCTTACATTTTAAAAATTGCAAAAAGGAAAATGGGCTGATGCAAAAGTTTAGGCACCCTGCATGGTTAGTACCTAGTAGCGCCCCCTTTTGCAAGTATCACAGCTTGTAAACACTTTTTTGTAGCCAGACAAGAGTCTTTCAATTGTTATTAGAGGGATTTTCCTCCATTCTTCCTGGGAGAATTCTTCCGTTCTGTGGGATTCCTGGGTCGTCTCGCATCCTCTGCTATTCTGAAATCTAGTCACAGATATTCAATGATGTTCAGATCAGGGGACTCTGAGGGCCATTGTAGAACACCCCTTAGAAACACCAGTTAGTCATTCAAATAGTTAAAATCAACTGTTTTCACACTTTGATGCCAGGTCTGATTGCCAGAACCCATTTGGGCCAGGCTGGAGTGACCAGAATTAGACCTGGGGTATCACTATCTGTGTGTCTGTATTGTGAGATCAGAGGCCCAGAGTCATTTAACCCTTTCCTTTGCTGCCCATTTTTCTGCCAGTTTAACAATTTTTGCAGCTGGTGCATTCACATCAGGGCGCCTTGCTGCATTGTATTTTATTATTGAGATTTTTGATTTTTGTAATTAAACCTGTAAAAAAAAACAGAAAAAAATGTTGCCAAATAAAAAAAACAACTTCACCATCATCAAAAAGGTCCAACCTCCAGATTGATACATTTTACCTGTAACAGGATTTATTAAATTAGATGTAACTGTAACAGATCTTCAGCTTTAAGATGTGGTATTTCTGTAAAAGCTTTTAAATGGCTCTCACTGGATATTTTCCATATGAAATTCCTTTAAGAAAAATCTTGTTTCTTACAAGAAAAGTAAGACTGCCTTCTATGTACAAGAATATAACTACTATAATACTGCCCCCTATGTACAAGAATATAACTACTATAATACTGCCCCTATGTACAGGAATATAACTACTATAATACTGCCCCTATGTACAAGAATATAACTACTATAATACTGCCCCCTATGTACAAGAATATAACTACTATAATACTGCCCCTATGTACAGGAATATAACTACTATAATACTGCCCCTATGTACAAGAATATAACTACTATAATACTGCCCC
>JARQOD010000006.1:12526752-12552551 GCA_033576555.1 Oophaga sylvatica | reverse complement strand
AGAAAAGAAATTGTGAGCTTCTAATATGGCAACTGGTCAAGCTAAAAGCTAGGTCAATTTCATTTTTAGCCGTTTATAATAGGAAATGTTTACAATGTTATATAAAAATAAAAAATAATAACTGAAAACTAAATGATCACTATTAGATTGTTTTATATTTTTAAACGTTTCGTTTGTATTTTTAATGCCGATTAACTTTTCTGGAAAGTTTTTACACTTCCATATCATCAGTTAGAAAAATAATCTAATAAAATATTGTAAAATGTATTATTGTATAATAAATGTAAAAAAATAAAATAAAGAGTTGTATGAAAGTGACAACTGCGCTGCGCATACGCAGTAAATCTAGGGGGAAATAGTAATACTAGACGAGTCAGTGTCCTATAATTCTATTACCAGATTATTAATATTATTATTTTTATTTTTTTTTATTATTATTATATGACATTTGGGGTTCGTTATGGTTTTGATCATTGTTGTTGGACAAACTTATAAAGGTACAATTTGACTGTTGACTGTTGTGATAACACCTCGTGCCGCCCGGATACCGGAGCTGTCACTTAGCGGAACAATGAGAGATTTCTCTAGATTCCGTCTCCTTTCTTTCTAGGCAGAGATGAGGTCGTCCTGTTCCTGAAATTGCTCTGCCTGACATTTTCTGCGGATACAATGTACTCGCTAAGATTCACTGTCCAAAAATGTAACCAAAGTGATTTACAGTCATCAAAATACAATACGATTCTCCCAGTAGTGATAGTCACACGACATATTCTCTTCATTTCACATCACTTTATTTTTATTTTTTTAAAGGGAATCTATCAACAAGTGTTTTCTATGTAATTCGAGAGCAGCATAATGTAGGAACAGAGACCCTGATTCCATGATGTGTCACTTATTGGACACTGGCGCTTACTGTATAAATACAATCAGTGTTTTATCAGCAGGAGATTATCACTACAGGACTAGGTACCTCGTGCCTCCTGGTCCAACTACGTCTCCAGCACTGATTAGCAGTTTTCTGTAAATATGCAGTGTGCACAGAAAGCAGCCAATCAGTGGTGTGGGCGGGGTTATACACAGCTCAGCAATCTGAGCTCTGCTAGATCTGTAGCAGAGAAAACAGGTATTGTATCATAGCTGCTGCACCCAGGAACCTAAATGACACATCGCTAGAATCAGGGTCTCTGCCCCTACATCATGCTCAGGTCAGATTACATAGCCAAAGACAAAAATATAATGATTGAATACCCTGCAGTAAACAAATAAACAGCATAGTGAACAGTATAGGGTACTTAGTCAACATGTTTTTTGATAAAAAAAAAAAATGAAAAAGCCGTCCCACCTCTTCACGGTGACCTTAATTGGGACGGTCCTAACTCTGCTATTAAAAACTGTCAGATTACATAGCAGATTCTTTTTAACTTTTTTGAGGGGTTAAACTTCGTGTCAGCCCTTGACTAAATCAACTGTGTCCATCCTCTTGCAGCAAAAATAAGCAGATTAAGCATCCTTCTCAATGGAAGGAAAAGCATGGACAGACATGTACAAGATGATTGGACACAACCCCAGAAATTGTAAGGTTATGTTCCCTCGCACCATTTTTGCAACGTTTTATTCTACAACAAAAACGAGAGACGTGGCTGGAAAAATGCTGCGTACGATATGCACACACTTGTCACATTTTTACGAGATTTTTTTCGGCATTTTCACTTGCTTTTTCTGAAAAAACACTGAAAGAATTGATGTGCTACGTCGTGGCAAAAATACAGAAAAAAAAACCCCGCAGGGTGTGCACGAAATTTCAGAAATCGAAGTGATTGATTACGCTCATACTGTAAAACGCAGTACATTTTTATGCTCCAAATGTGAACATACCCTAAGTACGTGTCGCGGGACAGATGTAGAAATACAGGGGATGAAGAACCTGGGCCCCTGAATCTCTCCTAAGGCTAAGGAAGGACCCTGTCTCTCCTTAACTTGAGGGTACACTTGAAGGTAGTGAGGCCCAAGTCACCGACCTGTCCCTGTCTCCTGTTTAGCCCTGAGCTAAACCCACCAACCCCCTCCCCAGGAGGTGAGACAGGGAATAAAGTGAATTACACCAAAACAACAAAAAAGACAGACACCTAGGGGTTGAATAACTAAATAATAAACACTTAGCTTGCTCTGCTGCAATGCACCGAACAGCAGAGTAAGACACCAAATCAGGGAAACAGCAGAAGTACCACTGCGCTCAGCAGCTCCTGACTTCAGCTTGGTTGGTCTCCAAAAGGTAGCAATATCACCAACAGTCAGCTAACGCCTCGGGTGACCTTATAAAGGATGGTGTGAGTGGTCACCGCCTTCCCCTGACAAGTCAGCAGCAATGTAATTACACCAGCGGCCACCGGGGGAAAAGACTGACATTAACCCCTGATGGCCTGAAAGGAAAAATGTTTTAATATGCAAAGAGAGATCTGCCACAGATCCAAAAGTGGATTGTGACAGTACGCCTGCAAAACACACATGATCGTTTTAGGAAAACATATAACCCCGTACTTATTGAGAATAGCGAAGTTTAGGGAGGAAGGGTTGGACCGGAGCATAAACGTCCCCAAAAATGTTGGCAAATATACAACTTTAAATATAATATCTAATATTTCATAATGAGGTTTTATATATATAAAATAAAAAAAACTCTTACCTCCCCATTAAAGAAACAGAAGATTGTAGCAACAAGTAATCCCTGAAAAAGAAGAAAACTGTATCTATTACTCTCATCGATACAAGGAGACAGAAGTATTGGATTAATAAGAGAATCATTTAGCTTAAAGGGGGATTTAAAGGGTTATTTTCATCTCCATAAAAGATTATTGTCAGATAGAGTTTGTAAATATAAACACTTTTGCAATTTACTTCTTGTTAAAATTTTCAGACGCTCTTGAGATATTAACACTTTTCTTTTGTTTACATCTTGTTACCTTAGAGACCGACCACTGCTGCTAGACTCCGGAACATGCACAATGCTTACAAGCTCGTTTTTATTGAGATTGTAAGCACTGTTTTGAAGCTGGTTAAGGTCACTGGAGCAGGCTGTTACCTCCTAATCATCAGCACAGTGCTTACAAGCTAGAGAGCAGAAGTGGTCGGTTTCCTAGGCAAAAATCTTTAAACAATAGAAAAGTGTTAATATCTCAAGTACAGGTGCAAATTTTAATAAACAGTCAATTGCAAAAGCGCTTTATCTGGCAATTTCCGTCTATGAAGATGGGAATAACCCTTTAAATGGGTTTATGAACAGAGAGCCACTGTTGACCATAGGTTGTATCATTTTATTATCTTTTTACTAGCACTTGCTGTTTACTGTTACTTTTTTACAACATAGTATTTTTTTACTGAGACATAGAAAAGCACAGTAAAACAAACGTATAAAAATACTCTGTTGTAAAGAAGTAACAGTAAACAGCACGTGCTAGTAAAAAGATGATAAAAAAACAGGGTGTTTGGTTGATGCGTTTTTTGCAAAAAATGTATATTAAGCCGCTCTACCAAACGTCAAGGTATACCCGTATCAGAGCAGTCCCTGACTGATGTATTTAAAAAAAATGGTCATGTGTATAGTACGCTGCTGAGAACGGCCTTTATGTGCATGGCTCACAAAGGAGGGGTGGAAAACCTCCCTGATCTTGCAAAAACAAGAAACCAATTAAATACAATAGAATACGATAAGGTCTATAAAAGTGATCAAAATGAATCAATAGGAAAAATTTCCTATTGTTGCCAGGTGCCGGCCGGCAGATCTCGGCGAGTGCACTGTGCATGCGCCCGCCATTTTCTTCCCAGAAGAAGACGCCGGCGGCAGGGGGACTTCACCTCGGGATGCAGGGACACCGAAGGTACCGGGGGGGATCGGGGGATGCCATTTCTTTTTCTCTCTCCTCTGATGCGCAATCACATCAGAGGAGAGAGAAATTAAATGGGAAATCTGACTTTTTTTTTTAGGTTGCCGTTATTCCGTTAATAACGGCAACCGCAACACTGGGGTCGGTAAAAACCGACCCGAATTATGTTCTCTTGGGTCTCAGCTACCCCCGGTAGCCGAGACCACAGAGAAATTCTGACTCTGGGGGGCGCTATACACTTATTTCTCAGTGCCGTTAAAAAGCGGCGCCGAGGCATAAGTACCCTTAAGAGGCGTATCGGCGGTCGTTAAGTGGTAAATGGGCGGGAGTAAAACAAGTCTGTGCAGTAGATACAGGCGGTCTCTTGTACAGCACCTGTGCTTGGTGGTATCTAACACTGAATACTGTGTGCAGAATTAATTAGGGTATAATTGAGAAACGGCTGAAATCTGAATGTTACCTGATAATGCATCAATATGTGCATAATATAGTCATAGATTTCTCCTGCCAGTCGATTCTCCGGCCTCCACGGAAAGATGACAAACTGGATACCTAGCAGTGGCACCAGAATTAACGTAGCCCTTACGGCTTTCATGTACATGTTGGACTCTGCGCGGTGAGTGTCGCGTAACTTCGTCACGAGGACGAGAACAATGTTCAAGAGAAAGAACAAGTTGACCTGTAAGAGATGAATTCAACATCAATATGATTTCGTATGATGAGCAATCCATGACTAACCCATCACCATCACCAAAGGAGCTCAATAAGCCCAACATCTCCGTTACCATACATGATGGAAATCCTGGACTGCAGACGTCCATCACTTCTCATGAAGGTTATCCCAGTCACTAACTATCCAGATGTTGGTCTAAGCCAGTCATTCCCAGGCAGAGATATTTTCTCAAGTATAGATGTCGACAAAGCCGACCGGAAGAGAAAGATCTGCTCTTCTGACGTGAGGCCAAATGTAGCAGGACATTCGCTACCTGAGCCCGGCAGAGGTCGTCGGAGGGCAGAAAAAGCTGGTGGTTAGCAAGAAACAGAGAACGTAGAGCCCATTCTAGGTTGGTCTTGTATATCAGTAGTAAGTGATGTCCCCACTAGTGATGAGAGAATCTCAAAATCCAAATTCGGCAAATTTAAATTCAACCCTCAAACTCAATTCTTATCAACTTTATCTAATGTAAATCAGATGTGACTTATCTCTCCAGGACCCAGAACGAAATAATTGTAGGTAAAGAAAAATGTATAGCAAATGTATGTACCACAAGGCTCTGTTTTGGGCCCTGTATTGTTCAACATCTTTATCAATGATTTAGATGAAGGAATTGAGGGTAAACTGATCAAATTTGCTGATGACACAAAGCTAGGAGGGGTAGCTAATACTAGAGAAGAGAGAGAGAGGATTCAAAAAGATATACATAAACTGGAGCAGTGGGCAGCAACTAACAGAATGGATTTTAACAGGGAAAAATGCAAAGTACTACATCTGGGCAATAAAAATGAAAAAAGCATATACAAAATGGGAGGAATAGGGCTAAGTAACAGCACATGTGAAAAAGACTTGGGTATACTAATTGATCACAGACTGAACATGAGTCAACAGTGTGATGCAGCAGCAAAAAAGGCAAATGCAATTCTAGGATGTATCAACAGAAGCATACAGTCTAGATCACGTGAGGTCATTATTGCCCTCTACTCCTCTTTGGTCAGACCTCATCTGGAATACTGTGTCCAGTTTTGGGCACCACATTTTAAAAAAGACATCAACAAACTGGAGCAAGTTCAGAGAAGAGCCACCAGAATGGTGACCGGTCTGCAAACCATGTCCTATGAGGAACGGTTACAGGATTTGGGAATGTTTAGCTTGCAAAAAAGAACACTGAGAGGAGACTTAATAGCTGTCTACAAATATCTCAAGGGCTGTCACATTGTAGAAGGATCATCTTTATTCTCATTTGCACAAGGAAAGACTAGAAGCAATGGGATGAAACTGACTGGGAGGAGACACAGATTAGATATTAGAAAAAACTTTTTGACAGTTAGAGTGATCAATGAGTGGAACAGGCTGCCACGAGAGGTGGTGAGTTCTCCTTCAATGGAAGTCTTCAAACAGAGGCTGGACAGACACTGTCTGGGATGATTTAGAGAATCCTGCTTTGAGCAGGGGGTTGGACCAGATGACCCAGGAGGTCCCTTCCAACTCTACCATTCTATGATTCTATCTTCCCCAGACCTTCTTCTGTCCCGCCACACCTCCCCGCTCCAGTCGGGTCTTCAGTACGACTTTGTCTCCCAGCAAGTCTGTCTAGGCTTCATGGCATTATGACGTTGAGTCATGATGCCAAAGATGACAGACTAAAGGGTCAGACTGGGATTCAGCGGCGGTGTTCCATGGCCAAGAGAGTTTAGTACACTTTTTTACATTTTTTTTAACCCTTGCAGAATCCAGCAAAATACCAGCCAGCCATTTTGTTGGATTGATCCAAACGAATTGCTATAAATTCAAAGCAAATTTTAATTTGTCTTAATTTGATTCGCTCTTCTCTAACCCAAACGAGTTGTTCAATACGTGCTATCTCTCACAGAAAGGGAGACTCTGAGAGAAAAAAGGGACGGAGTCCCAATATAGTGGACATATCTCCTGGATGCAATGTGTTCTTTAACAGATACTCCAATCTCACACACACTAATTACTGTGTACCTTTTCTTGTAGCAATACTTGAAAGAGACAGGATTGGGTGGAAACGTTGCTTGCTTTCTGCTATCTTCAGAACCATCTATTTTTTATTTTTGTTACATTTCTAGTGTGGTGACCACTGTAAATACAATTTTGCATATTTTGCATTCACCTATGAGTGCTAACGCTGACCATACACATTAGACTTAATCGACAGTTTAATGACTATGGAGGCGCAGCCCAAAAAATATGAGCAGGAATGATGACAATTAGGCATATCTGGTTTTGGTCTGCCAGTCGCAATGTTTTCCCTGACGTGTCAGCCGGGGGGTTTATCATAGAGAACACAGGAGCGCTCATTTGGCCGAGATGACTATCTTCCTGCGTTTGGAAGAATCGGCTGAGATGACTATCAGCTGAACGATCCTTCGACCAACAGCCATCTGATGAGTATGGCCAGCTTAAGCCTCCCAGAAACTACAGCTCTTCCGTGTGCAACACGAGAATTCTTGGTGATAAGATGGAGTTGCAACGTACAATTGCTTGTGGGGTGGAACGGTCAATGAGAAGTATAAGGGATGTCGACTAGACATGGATGGCCTCAAAAAGGGCACGGTTATTATTACATCACAAGCATTTATTACCCGGACAGTAAGCTAAAAATATTGGCAAGTATTTTAGAAAGGGTCTCTGTTAGTTTAGGGTGTCTAGTTTTTATTGTTGCAATGGTCTTCCTCACCCTTTAAGTGCCCTGCTGGGTGAAAGCTAAAAAATACACAGTATATCTGTCCTTTGAAGAGTTCTATGGCCCGCGTTCTCTGTTAGATATTATCTGTTTTCCACACTGAATGTTTTAATTTCTTCTCTGCCGAAACGTTACGTTCCAGAAATAACTATGTGTTCTCCATGAATGTGCTAATAATCAGTGAACGGGCAACCTAGCCATCATCTGCCGGCGGCTTCACAATTCCTACACTTCATTTCCAAGACTCATTGAAGTCAAATGAGAAAATATCTGCAATGTATCAGTGAAAGAAAATCCTTCTAATCCTGTGTTATACCCAAATCCTGAATCACTTCACTGGTAATTTCCTGAATGACTTTACCAGGTAATTTACCGGTTCTTCTGTGCGTCTATTCAAAGCTGAGATGTTTTACTAAAGAGATTTTGCACCAGCCTCCTCTCCCCACAAAATAACAATAATCAGTCTTCTATTACAGCTTCATGTACCAGTATCTGTCAAATTTAATGCCTTGGTCTAAGGGAATTTAACGTATCTCTGCTATGTTTTTTTATTTTCCTTATCATCTTGGAAATTTTTGTCACTAACTAAAAGTATAAAACTACATTAAAGGAAATCCAACAGTAAGATTTACCACCCAAACCACATATATATGAGCACTCTAATTTCTCAAGAATGCGGCAACAGATAGAAGATATTAAAGGTGTCGATGGATTTACATTTCAAAGAGCTTTAAATTCTATCTGTTGCTGCATTCCTGAAAAATTAGCTTTTTAATTCACATGCGAATGCATTATGTCATCCACAAACTACCATAAGTCATTTATAACACTGGTCTTCTCTTATAGGTGTTAGATTAAGGAAGAATGTTTTCTGTCCTTCCAATATTACCAGGGGTCATAATTCTCCCAAGAACACATTGAAACAAAGATCTGTTGATAGACGTCACTAAGCTGGGTGGACACAGGGAGTGTCCCTGACTTATTATGCAGCTATCAATTCTATTCTTTGTTATGAACCGCCTAAATTTATGAACAGAATGCCTATATTCATGAAAGGTATAAAATAAACAAACACTCCGGCAAACCCCTGGAGATTGTTATAAATCACAAATTTTGCATTTCTTATTCTCTCCGGCCATAAACTGAATACCATAAACATTTTAGTTGGAGTTAGAGCTGCTCTATTATAGGTAGTGGGACCTTCTGGAGTCTCTCAGGCTCCGGGACCTACGGGAAACTGAATATGGACTATGAACAGTCGTGAGAATGGGGCTCCAAAATGCCACAGATTCACTGTGTACGGGACTATCAGAAAGAAGTAATAACTTTCAGTTGAGACAACCCCATCGCACCAAATCTGTTGGCAGTTCAGAGGTCCGCTAAATGTCTGCTGATCTTGTCCATGTCGCTCTACCACTAGCACCACCTAGTACAGCAAGCTACTCTATAACTCAGTGTCTGACACTTAACAAGTTCTGCGACAGACCAGGGTTAAATGCCAAGCAAAAACTAATCTACAGGCAACCTGAATAGAGGTTCTTCCTCCACGATGCCTAAAAGGCAGCTGGACTCTGCTCTACACTGATGAGGGGCAAACACCCCGAAACAGTCTGTAGGTATTCCTCCCTGGTCAAGGCTTATTAAAGTCATTCATGCTCAAGGTGAGAAAACCAAGTAAGACAAAAGCCAGCACTCCGTCTATTTTGAGAAAATTCCGTGAATATTGTAGCTTTATTCCATAAGTTCTTAAACCGCTGAACACAGATCCTTAAACACCGACGCATTTCAGAAGTAAACGTCCTCATTCGTTCATTTGCTATGAATAAGGAAATTTACTTCTGAAACGCGTCAGTGTTTGAGGATCTGTGCTCAGTGGTTTTAGCGCATATGGAATAAAGTTACAGAGTTTTCTCAAGAAGGATGGAGTGGCGACTTTTCCCTTACTTGATTATACTGACATGCTCTGCTCAATCTGCACAGCACCCTGGATAATGCCAATATGAGCGTGGTGAACTATTGGCTTTCCTATATTAGACTTTGCGAGTTAGCTCTCTTGCAGAGCAGAAGAGACTATTTCGCATACTTTTCTCCCATGGAGCACTGCCTGGAAGACTCTATACCCAGACAATACTCTTTAAATAGAACCAGTACATTCTGACTGACGCGTTTTGAGCCACACTGGTTCTAATGAAGGCAGAGCGAGATGTAAAGTCTGTAATAAAAACAGACCAAAGTGATTGCCGCGATAACATAATGTACATTTGTAACGATCAAAGCATTTTGCATAATTCCACACCTCTAGACGATAGGATGTGAAATGAATGGCATTTTTATTGACTGTTATTGGCGTTATTTCGTTCTCACTCCTTTAGCAGAATACAAGACTCTTACCAGCAGTGCCGCCATGATTGGCCCATGCACAATGTATAAGAGATGTGTCTCCACGCTCATCCAACAGCTGCAATAAAGCAAAGTTACAGTTGTATTTACAAATATGAATGGAAAAAAAGGAAAAAGTGAAACATTAAAGAGGGAATCCAATTAGTCAGACCCGATCCATTGACAGGTAGGAATCAAAACCTGTTTCCCCTCCCAAACCACCAGCGATCAGTGATCTATAGGAAAACTCATCACTGTTGCTTCTCCACTTTTCTGTAGTATTTTTTTCTGTTTTAGTGCCTGTATTATTATTCTACATACATTTTGCCACTTTTTAATGTCTTTCTTTTTATTTTTCCTTGACAACTTTGCTTACCCAGATGTTTTAGACAGATTCATGTTTACCAAAATGTCACTTTTTTTTGGCTGATCTCACTCCAGTCACTGCCCGGAGTAGTTTTTCAATTTGACACATTTTTGCTACTTTTTTTTTTTTTTAAAGATTTGCAACTTTTGCTACTAAAATGGTAACAAAAACTGGTTAAATACTAAAATAAAGATTTTTTAATTATTTTGTTTCATGAACCGCTTTTACCATTTTGAAGAATTTTGCGCAAGAAACATCTGCAAATGCAAGACACAAAAAAAAAGAAAAAGAAAAGTGATTTCAATAAATCAAAAATGATGAATGGGGCTGTGAGTGTTTAGATTTCCTATAGCGCCACCACAGGAGAACTGAAGCATTACACAGTCCCTTTCACACTAATACATAGTCTATGTAATACAGGCCAGGAGACGGTCTCCAGAGAGCGAGGGGCTCTTTATATCTCCACTCCACTCATGGATAAAAGGCGAGTGTCCTAAATTCAGGCCTATGAATATTTGTACTAATAATACACATAGAATAAATAATTTAAGCATCAAAAATAATTCATTACTTACTTGTCATTAAAATATTTTGTTCTGGCAAAGGCATGAATTGATGTAGGCACTAACGGGAACCCTGAAAAACATGAATGCATCAGATGGATTTACAAATAATTTCCTTAAAGGGGTAGTGTCACAGCAATTTGGGTTCAAGCCACATTAATTAACTGATTTCTCAAGGTTTAGCTCAGAGCGACCATGAAAAAAAAGCGGATTTTGCAGAGGGAAGTCATCCTCAACCCCTTTCTTTTAAAGTGGGGCAGGGGTAATTTAATTTGCCTGGTGTAAATGCCGCTGTTCTCCTGAATCCGGCGATGTCTTTCTTTTGTTCCTGCTCCTCTCCGTTCCTGAGATATGGCCCTCTCTTCTCGGTATGTGGATCTGGTCTTGTTAGCCAAATGGGTGTGATCCTCAACTAATCTCAGTGGGAGTCCTTTAGAACCCACCCAGTTGTCTAAAAATACTAGATTTGTGTACAAGGAAAAAGAGTCCATATCTCAGGAACGGAGAGGCGCAGGAAGAAAAGAAAAACAGCGCCGGATTCAGGAGAACAGCGGCGTTTACACCAGGTTCAAAGTATGTTCATAGAACGTGACAGGTTCTTGTTACATAGTATATAAAGTGATGTGAATTTCAGACTTACCCCAGCCAAGGAGATAATACCAATGTAGATGCTGTTCTTCAGCAAATACCGCCACCACTATTAACGTGTGGAGATAGATCCCTTCACACAACATCCAGAAATAATTACATCCCATCATATACTGGTGGAAGAACTGGAGAACCTTACAGCTGACCTGGAAGATACAATGTCGTAGAAATGTGTCACTCAACACCAAAGAGAGTTACTTCTGTGCTGTCGCCCATGAAAAACAACATTTGGGTTATACAGGATGTCAAAAATTTTTGTGTGTGGGTTCTGAGAGTCTGCTTATTTTTTTAAATTTTTATTTCCACATTTATTATGTTCATATTTTGCTATATGAGGATTTAAATTCTACACAATTCTCAAACTTACCTATGATTTTCCCTTTTCCTTAGTAGAACAGTTATTAATTATTAACGACACCATAATATTTAATATATGAGATTAAGACCTTGTAAAAAAAGGCGACTACTAGAGGATCTCATGGCCTTACATTAGAGCATCTATTCTAGACAGTAAGAAAATGGAGTTTATGAATCTGACATCATTTCTTATTGTGTTTATCAGACACTGAATTTGGAAATGATTAGGAAATCAATAGTGGAGCTTAGTAAAACCAGAGATGTATGAAGAACTAATTGGATGTGGATGGAAGAATGATCACCGAAGAAACGCGCGTCGCAGCAACCATATTATCATATAAAGGACTCGAATACGTAATGCCAGACGGCTTCCAATTCAGAAGAGGACTAAAAATATATAAAATGCAGCTAATAAATATTTTATTTTGGTATAGGATATAAAAGTCCGTAAAAATGCAGTACCAAGTGTGTAAGTTACGGGAGCCTGACCTCGGGTACCCATGACAGTCCCTTAGACAATGAACGGAGTGTTCACAACTTCCACATTATATTCATCAGAGCTCTGTTCTCGGGATCAGTGCGGGTCCCAGCCGTTTGGCCTCCAGGGATCACTAAGTTATCATCTATTTTATAGTACAGTGGATGATTTACAAACTTGGTAAAAACGTAAAGCTGAGCGAATCCGCCGAAACTCCAATTTGGCAAATTTACTTGAATTAGTTTGGGAAATTCAATTTTCTAATTGATTAGATGTGATTTGAAATTGACATTTAAGGATGTTTATTAAGCGCTGAGGTCCCTCAAGACTCAAGAGCATAATAAACATAGAGTTAAAGAAAACATATCGTCACTTTTCATGGCTCTTCCGCGCAGGTTCGGACTGGCCCATGGAACAGGAGAATTCCCTGGTGGGCCGCCGTGCAGTAATATGTCCCACATCCTTCTATATGAGCAGTAATTACTTTAATACACGTGATTCACTATTTACAGACAAAGGCAGCATCAAATCATTCAATAAACTGCCCGCTAATGCTATAGCTGAGCATAGGGAAAAAATGTAATATTTGCATGTAAATGAACAGTGGGCCCTAGAGTTACTTTATCGGAGGACTCTTGGCTCCCCAGTCTGACACTGCTTAGGCGCCACTAATTTTTTTTCAATCCCTTCTCAGCCCAATAATTAATCAAGCGAAATGGCAGATGGCCGGCCGCTATTTTCCTGAATTCAAGAGCATCGAAAAGCCAAAAAAATTGTATTCTCTTGAATCAGAATTGTCTGTGATGTTCAAAGCAAATTCAATTCACTTCAAATTGATTTGCTCATCTTTAGTAAAAAAAACAAAAATACCCAGACCATAATTCATTAACGACAAAAGCGTGGTGGTTTATCAGGAGTATCTTTTCTTTTGCTTCTGGGTCTCTTTTTTTGTGATACATGGATGGTTTCGTATTATATTTGTTTTATAGAAATGCATTTTGGCATTTTATATTTCGATACTGCATTAGAATGGGGTCAGCGTTTTATTTTTGGCAGTTTTCTTATATTGATGTACAGTCTTGAATTATGGGGAGGCTTTGTGCACTTTTTGTATGGCTGTTTTTTTACTCTATACATTTATTTTTTTAGCTAAATATGTCCCCTTAGAAGTCAATGAAGATCTATGAGTGACAGTCCCTAATTTTTTTAGTATTATTTTTCATTTTTTCCACTAAAACTGGGGCAATAAAAGCGGCTTCAGTTACAAGGGACAACAGTTACCTGTGATTACATTAGGTCTGATCTGGATCTATTTTTTTCTGCTTTTTTCTCACCCCCCTATTTCAGCCTCGCTTCTCCACACATTTTACATCCCCTTATTGGATGAACATCCTGTAGTCACAGTAATATGTGTCTGGAGCCCAGAAAGTCTCGCTATTTTTAATACCTCCTGGTCATTCCTGGAAGAGTTGGCACGTAAGTGTTAAAGGATTGTCTGGGCACTACAGACACATTGTGTTTAGTGCCAGAACCGCGGGGGTGGAGCATAAGAAAACAGTTCTCATGATTGGTCATCTGAAAATTGTTGTGTTATGCTCCACATACTAATGTCAGTGTAAGCCCGGATGTTTTCTAAATTATATCACCAATTCGGAAAATGTTCCAAAATGTGTGAGTATACGCATTGTCACATGAAATGTGTAAACTCACAACAATCTTTAAAGGGGTTGTCCACTCTCATGGCAATAAAGTTTCATTTTTTTTTAAATAATGAAAATCTTTTTATTGTACTTTGGCTTAAATTTCTTGACTCTTTTTCATTATCTCGATTTACTTGGTAATATTCTTGTTAACATTTAGAACTTGAAAACTTTCTCTGACCCATTGCGACCCATAATTATAAATAATTATTTCCTTCACTGTATAAGTGTCCTCTCTTATCCCTTATTATGTGTAACTTCGTATTTTATTACATATCGAGTCCTCCCTTATTAAGTATACTATTGCCTTTTATCATATACAGTGTCCTCCCTTATCATGTATAGCATTATCTTTTATTATATGCAGTCTCCTCCCCTATTATGTATAGCTTCTTCTTTTATTATATAAAGCGCTCTCCCTTAATCTTGGATATAGTGTATTTATTATGGTTAGTATGTGATCTAAGTGGTCGTGTTTTAACCACCCTTACTATAGGAAGCTTCAAAAGAAAAAATGACTTAGTGTCATGGGTTTACCGAGACAGAGAGGGCCAGAAGACTGTAGAGTCTGATTTCACATACTCCTGCACTGATTAAAAGAACTTCACCTTAACCTTAAACGGTGCATGTTTCTGTTAGCAGTGAAGGGGTTAAACTGTTCAGCTGAGAGTCTCTGAATCTTTCCTGCTTGGATGATCTCAGCTGTTCAGTATTGGTCACTCCCCTCTGCCTATCGTGAAGCGGAGGTTGTTGGTAGAGGTGTTTTCAGTGTTGATCTGTGACTGTTGTTAGGTGTTTCTGCTATGTGCGATTCATCATCCTCTTCCATTTTGTTTACCTCTCTTTTCTCCAGGGAGTGTTCCTCTCTGTTGTTTGTGAGTGCATATTTGTATGTTTAGTATTTTTATTTATTTCTGTAAGTCTTCCCTTGTTAGTCTTGTTTGTGTATATACAAACACTGTTACTCCTACCTTCCCTGGGTGGGGGAGGGGGACAGATATAGGGCTGATTCAGGAGCTCAGCAAGGTACGTGGCCCCAGCATCTTCACCATCAGAAGAAATCTGGAAAGCGTGAATAGCTAGGGCTCACCCAGCGTTAGGGACAGGGAAGGAGCCCTGGGTTCTCCAACATCAGAGTTATGACACTTAGAATCTGAGGGCTTCTAAAACTATGTCTTTATTTGTAACCTGGGACAGCAAGGAGTAACAGGGGCAGATAGGCACCAGCGCCTTCCACTAAGTAAACAGAAGCAGCCAGTGGACCATTACTTATTCATCTTTTCTATTTGACACATTTCTTGATGTTGTTTTTGACTTAGCTACATCTCCATTAACACGGCCAAGACACACGAGGGGAATGTGAAGAATTTCCCTTTCTTATTTATTTCCAATATTGATGTAAGACATGAACCCGTCAAAATTCAGACCCTCTGATGTTATACGAAGAAGTCAACTATTCTCCTAGGGCACAAGCAAAGCAGCAAATACAAATAAATCATATGGTGCAATTTAGTACGAGTCTGCATTAAAGGAATTCCAGCTTCACTTAAAGGGGTTGTCCAGTATTAGAAAAACATGTCCTCTGTCTTTTATAAACAGCAACACACCTGTTCACAGATTGTGCCTGGAATAGCAGTTCTGTCCCACGGGAGTGAACGGGCTGCAATACAGCAGACAAGATGAGGCTAGGAGTGGGGTGACTTTTGCCATGTTTTTATAGACTTTACAGACTCCCTACACTCATCGCTGTCCCCAATCTCCTCTTTTTCTTGTCCTAATCTGGCTGTTCATCACTACAATGACACTCTTAGAAGCACCCTTGACCAAGTAGCACCACTCACCCTCAGAACTTCCAAACACACAGTAAAACAGCCCTGGCTCACATTGCAAACTCGACTTCTTCAGCGATGCTCTAGGAGTGCTGAACGCCTTTGGAGAAAAACCCGCACACCAGAAGACTTCATCCACTTTAAATTCATGTTAAGAACTATAATGCAGCCCTTCACCTCGCCAAACAGACCTACTTCACCACACTGATCTCTTCACTAGCCAACAACCCCAAGAAACTTTTTGACACTTTTCACTCCCTCCTCAGGCCAAAAGCACAAGCCCCTATCACAGACATCTGTGCTGATGACCTGGCCTCCCATTTTACAGAAAAAATAGATACTATCCATCAGGAAATCTGCTCTCAACCACCAAGGGCTGTGACTCCCATCCCACCCTGCTGTTCCCCTGGCTCACTTTCCACATTTGATCCCATCACAGAAGAAGAAGTCTCCAGACTCCTCTCTTCCTCTGTCCGACTACATGCACTACCGACCCCATTCCCTCACATCTCCTCCAGTCTCTCTCTTCAGTTGTCACAACTCACCTAACTACAATCTTTAATCTGTCACTCTCCTCTGGCATTTTCCCATCTTCCTTCAAACACTCCATCATTACTCCACTACTAAAGAAACCCGCTCTCGACCCTTCCTGCACAAACAACTACAGACCGGTCTCCAATCTCCCCTTCATCTCTAAACTTTTGGAGCGCCTAGTCTACTCCCGCCTCACCCGTTACCTCTCCACTCACTCCCTCCTAGACCCTTCACAGTCCGGCTTCCGCCCCCTACATTCGACCGAAACTGCACTCATTAAAGTGACCAATGACCTTCTTACAGCAAAACGTAACGGTGACCACTCTCTGCTCATTCTTCTCGACCTTTCTGCAGCTTTCGACACGGTTGACCACCGTCTCCTACTGTCTAGGCTCCAGTCTCTAGGTATTAAGGACACTGTTCTCTCCTGGTTCTCCTCTTATCTTTCTGACCGCTCCTTCAGTGTTTCGTTCTCTGGCTCCACATCATCTCCTCTTCCTCTCACTGTCGGTGTACCCCAGGGCTCAGTCCTTGGCCCCCTTCTCTTCTCTCTCTACACGGCCCCAATTGGACAGACCATCAGCAGATTTGGCTTTCAGTACCATCTTTATGCTGATGACACACAACTATACACGTCATCCCCCGACCTTACCCCTGCTGTACTACAGAACGCCACTGACTGTCTGTCCGCAGTCTCCAACATCATGTCCGCTCTCTATGTGAAACTCAACCTCTCCAAAACTGAACTTCTTCTGCTCCCGCCGTCTACTAACCTCCCTAAATTTGACATATCCCTCTCCGTGGGCAGCACCATAATAACACCCCGGCAGCAGGCTCGCTGTCTGGGTGTTATGTTTGACACCAATCTCTCCTTCACCTCCCATATACAATCTCTTGCCCGCTCTTGCCGCCTACACCTAAAGAACATCTCTAGAATCCGCCCTTTTCTCACCTTGGAAACAACAAAAACCCTCACTGTAGCATTGATCCACTCCCGCCTGGACTACTGCAACGCTCTATTACTTGGCCTCCCCATTACTCGACTATCCCCTCTCCAGTCCATCCTTAATGCAGCAGCCAGGGTTATCCATCTGGCTAATCGGTACTCGGACGCGTCCGCTCTTCGCCAGTCCTTACACTGGCTGCCCATTCATTATAGGATCCAATTCAAAGTACTGGTTCTCACCCACAAAGCTCTCCACAGTGCAGCACCCCCCTACATCTCCTCCCTCATTTCTATCTATCGGCCTAACCGACTGCTGCGCTCTGCAAACGACTTTCGACTAACCTCTGCACTAATCCGTACCTCCCACTCCCGACTCCAAGACCTCTCCCGCGCTGCGCCAATCCTCTGGAATGCTCTACCCCAAGAAATTAGGACTATCCACAATTTTCATGGTTTCAGGCGCTCCCTCAAAACACATTTGTTCAGAGCGGCCTATCACATTCACTAATCAAAGTCATTCTATGTGTAAGTGTGTATGTGTAGCCCATTCACTATCTCCATCCATCCCTCACTCCCTCAAGATGGCTGGACCATCATTGTAAATGCACCATTGTATATAAACACCTGTACTTTGTATCACCCCCACCTCATTGTAGATTGTAAGCTCTCACGAGCAGGGGCGGCTTATTTTGCTTTAATTATTGTATTAACGTTGTTACTTATGACTTGTGTTCTGAAACTGTTAAACTGTAAAGCGCTGCGGAATATGATGGCGCTATATAAATAAAGATTATTATATTACTTATTATAAACTCGAACAACCTCTTTTAAAAGGACAAGAACTGAACTCCTATCTTTAACAGGACCTTAGATGTTCGTGACAGTATCAGATTGTAGAACAACTTTAAAGGGGTTTTCAAAACTGGAATATTGATGGTCTGTGATCGTACAGTATCTTCCATGTAGGGAGAAGGATAACTGTGCAGCTAATGATCTGCTCAATCATTATGGAAGCAGTCAGAGGGCTTCCATCCCACCTCTATGGCCGCTGATCACATGTCAGTCCCAGCCAGAAGGGTAATCTTGAAGGCACATAGGAGACATGGACAGTGTTAGAAGAGGATCAGATAGGTTTGGTAACATAAGCATGTTTTTTTATAGCTTTTTTAATTAAACCATTAAAAAAACAATACAGAGAGAACAAATAATATATTACCTTTATCAAGGTATTTTTTTCATTTTTTATTATGCTTATAAAAACGAGTTATTGACTTCTGAGAGGCAGTATTGTGGGCATGCTCTGTGAAACGCGCAGAGGTCACTGTGCAGGGAGAGAGAGAGGAAGAGCTGCCCCAATTTCCTATTGTCAGTGTTGTGATCTTGCGTTATCTGCCTTCAGCTGTTTAATTGCGGTCATACCTTTTATTGCAATCTTGCACAAATTTAATTTAATTTCCTGTATTACTGTCTAACGACTTATCGTTGGGTTTATTACTCTTATTATTGGGTTTATTACTTGTTTTCCGGAGTTATTCTTTACGTGATGTCCTTGTACTGTATTACCTAGAATGGGCACAGTTGTGCTTCATAAAACTGTAGTTTGACTACAATGACTCATAAACCAGTGCTAATAATTACGTTAACATTCTCAGATTACGTGCATCAGGAATAGACCGGAGAGCGATTAGGATTTTATGATCCATTCTGGTATATGATGAGCAATAAAGAGACAATTCACAAAGAGCAGGACAGAATCTCCAGGCACCGGTGACTTGTTTACCCTTTGGTTGCATCATTCTTGTAGCAGAGGAAAGAACTTATATCTGAATCATATGGAATTAGAGTTGCAATGAGCACCAAAGTAGCAAAAGGCATTGTCAGCACTTGCTAGGATATTCCACCAATGTACAATTGTTCTGGGCATGAACCATATAACCTATTTTGCTATAATGTCTCCATTCTGTTATATTGTCCTCCATCTTGGTATAATGTCCCTATTCTGTTATAATATCCCCATTCTGTTGTAATGTCCTCCATCTTGGTATAATATGCCCATCCTGGTATAATGCCCCCATTCTGGTATAATGCCCTCATTCTGGTATAATGCCCCCATTCTGGTATAATGCACCCATTCTGGTATAATGTCCCCCATCCTGGTATAATGTCCTCATTCTGTTATACTATGTCCCTATTCTGTTATAATATCCCCATTCTGTTGTAATGTCCTCCATCTTGGTATAATATGCCCATCCTGGTATAATGCCCCCATCCTGGTATAATGCCCCCATTCTGGTATAATGCACCCATTTTGGTATAATGACCCCCATCCTGGTATAATGTCCTCATTCTGTTATACTATTCCCCATCCTGGTATAATGTCCCCCATCCGAGGGTGCACATCCAGGTGAAATTGGCATCGGCAGACAGGGCCCACCTCTCGCATGGGCCCAGTCACACCCTCTGTGACCGCAATCGTTACATCCCTGCATGTGACACTTTTTACTCAGCCGCTTGAATGACTAAATGGGCTCATCATGGATCCTTAGAAGATAGCCAACAGGAAAGAAACAGCACAACATTCTCCTAGCACCACTGCCATTTTCTTCTGGGGATCACAGTCATGACCGGTCTTTATTTTATCCCACTGGGCCCCTCTTCGCTCTCTAATTTTCCTCCTCCTCTTTAAAGAGTTGTCACTTTTTTATTTTTACAAAGTAAAGAGAAATGTCAAGCACCGGAAGCGCAGAAGCGCGAAACGGCCGTAGTGCGTACCTTGCACATGTCTCCCGAGGCTGAGCTGCACTATGTTCAATAAAGCAAGTTGAAATCGCATGGTAAGTGCCATCTTTCATTCTTCTCGCATTTGTTTTTTTATTTTTACGTTGACGGAGCTATGGGAAAGTTTGTTTTATGCACTGTAATTTTTATTGATACAATTTTGGGGTTGGTACAACTTTCTATCTTCTTTTTATTATCTTTTTGAGAAGTAGTGTCAACCCAAAAAATCAGATTCTGACGGTTCGATCTTAATTTTTGGCTTTTGACATTCTTTTTATGCGATTAATAATTTTATATTTTAGCTCAAATATTTGATATCGCCGGGTGCGAAACTATGCAATTTTTTTGTTTTATGTTTCAGGAATAGTGAGTGATATAAACGTTTATATTTTTAAAAAATATTTGCCTTTTTTTAGATATATTTTTGTCTCCTTATGAGGCTTGAACCTGTGATCACTTTATCATTGGTACAATGCACTGCAATCCTGGAATATTGCAATCTATTGTAAAATCACCGTTCTTCTCTAAAGCGCAGACATCAGCTGCGAAACGTACAAATGTGCAATGACAATGCCAACAGCACCCTGCAATCGTGGTTCGGGTGAGCAGGATGTCGACTGGTCGTTGGAAGAGCAGCATCTAAGAGGTGAAACTGCTGTGATGGGAGCTGGCTCTGTTTGCAGCAGTTAGGCTAAGGTGCTGGCTGTACAGGGTCTCATTCATATGTATAGAACTGTGCTGCGGTTCCTCTATTGCCGGAGTGCAGCTGTGCAGGAACAGATTGTGAAGGGGCTCATTAGGGCAGTAGCCTGCTTCATTATGGGGGTCCCAAAGTTAAGGCTGATTATAACTGACTGCATACCCTAGCGACATGCCATCACTTTGTGCTGTGGTCCCTTCATTCTCGGGATCGGTTGGGGCCCTAGACATTGATTGGACCTCCACCCATTGTAACCTTGGGCAGATTCTAGAGATAAGCCATCACTTTGTGTGTGGTCCCTTCATTCTCAGGATCGGTTGTGGTTCCAGAAGTTGGACCGCCACACATTGTAACCTTGGGCAGATTCTAGAACTATGCCATCACTTTGTGCTTTGGTCCTTTCATTCTCAGGATCGGTTGTGGTCCCAGAAGTTGGACCGCCACACATTTTAACCTTGGGCAAATTCTAGAACTATGCCATCACTTTGTGCTTTGGTCCCTTCATTCTCAGGATTGGTTGTGGTCCCAGAAGTTGGACGCCACACATTGCAACCTTGAGTAGATTCTAGAACTATGCCATCACTTTGTGCTTTGGTCCCTTCATTCTCAGGATCGGTTGTGGTCCCAGAAGTAGGACCACCACACATTGTAACCTTGGGCAGATTCTAGAACTATGCCATCACTTTGTGCTTTGGTCCCTTCATTCTCAGGATCGGTTGTGGTCCCAGAAGTAAGACCGCCACACATTGTAACCTTGGGCAGATTCTAGAACTATGCCATCACTTTGTGCTTTGGTCCCTTCATTCTCAGGATCAGTTGTGGTCCCAGAAGTTGGACACCACACATTGTAACCTTGGGCAGATTCTAGAACTATGCCATCACTTTGTGCTTTGGTCCCTTCATTCTCAGGATTGGTTGTGGTCCCAGAAGTTGGACACCACACATTGTAACCTTGGGCAGATTCTAGAGATATGCCATCACTTTGTGCTGTGGTCCCTTCATTCTCGGGATCGGTTGGGGCCCTAGATATTGATTGGACCTCCACCCATTGTAACCTCGGGCAGATTCTAGAGATAAGTCATCACTTTGTGCTGTGGTCCCTTCATTCACTTTATGAGACAGAAATACTCCTTTATGTCATCGTGATACACTATACAGGAACAGATAATTCAGCCTTGGGCTTTGTGCTGACCGCATTCACATTTTTGAGTTCCATTGAGCAGTAGAAATTTGCAGTGAAGGGTTTACGGGTCAACGTCTGTACCTCTCATCTTGTCTAGAGGCGTTCTTTATCCGCATAGAAGGAAATTGAAGGGAGACAGTGTGAGACCTAGAGGTGTATTACAAGTGACGAGTCGCAAAGAGATTGAGTTGTCTGGTGGCAAAAGCACAACATTGTCACAAGAAAGTCAGGAAAGTTTCTCAGCTCACTGATCAAGAGTATGTGAGGAAATAAGAGGAGCGTGAAGACGTCCCCTGCTCAGCCTGAGATCCTGCCAGAGCATTCTCCAATAGATGGATGAATTCTGCATGGAAGTGAATTCTCCTGGTAGATAACGCATGCTGTCCATCTATTTTTAGAGGACCAGCTCTTTAGAAGGCATCAAGGAGGTTTAAGTCGCACCTATCCTTTTGCACAAAATATGTAGAAACGCATCGTCTTTCTGCTTTGGATATACATAAAATTCTAATATGTACAAGAACTGTTCTGATTCCCATGCTCTATAAATTGCTATCCTCACTTTTTTGAATGGATGGTTCCCCTCAATCAGTATTCTGCCAGTACTATAGGTGCTGGAAAGTCCTTTTTCTCATTTCCCAGAATACTTTGTTTTTGCCATTTTTCAATTGCTTGCCTGCCCTGAATGGAAATTTCATCTCTGTATTATACCTTCATGAATTATGACAGACAAGAGAGCAGAAAGAGAGAGGTAAAGACTTGGGACCAAATCCAATAAACAGATAACGGCCTACCCCACATCTTGTAGCGATAAAGACCCTTCTCTCTTCCTGTATAGACACAAACCCACCCCACATCCTGTAGAATCAAAGACCCAAACCCACGTCCTGAAGAAAGACAAAGCCTCCATTACCTGTAATCAGTCGCAGCTGTGTGTAGCCCTGGTGTTAGGCACACGCAGTACCTGGAGAATGTGTGGAGAGATAGCAGTTTAATGCTCAATGAACATTCATTTCAGCACACACTTAGACACGCCCACAGATATATAAAGTCTAGTCACATGCAGCATCCAGGGAGTGATTCAGTCAGTTTCCTGTCAGGAAGACAGAGGAGGGATTGATTGTGCAGTTCAGAAAGTGGAGTCCAGTACAGGTGAGCCAGATCACCTCAGCCTGGTCAGAGCTGTGCCCCACTAGAAGACAGACTGAGACATTTATTAAGAAGAAAGAAGTGAGTTGCAGATATACTTCAGTCTCCTGTCCCAAGGACAGTGAAGGTTCAGAGACGTGCTCCTGCCTGGAAGATTACTGAGAGTCTGGCAACAAGCTCAAGAAAGGAATTAAGTAAGGGACTGACTTTGTTAACCTGTGAAGTGAGAAATGCTTATGCTACCAGCGCGGACAAGGCGAAAGGCACAGTGGTAGAAATTCTGAGTGCAATAGGATTGGAGAAGTCCTGCACGTTGTTACCGGTCACTGGAGACCGAAGCATCACCATAGCTTCATGCATGGTGGTAGGAAACCCAGAGGCTTACCGGACCTTAGGTAGCGGAAAGCAGCCCCTAAATAGTCGGTACGTAACTGGGGTCAGGGGGAGTGAGAACCTTGAGCCTGATCAGCAAGAATAGGAACTCAGCTCTCTCACAGGAAGGCTCCGACCACAAAACTGACTGGGCAGTACAGCTTTGGAATAGCTGGAGTTATAGAGGGAACTACGCTTCATGCTGGTTGTACTCATCGTTGTGAAAGTAAAGGAGGCCCCTAACTTGTCCAGCTGCTATCTCGAAATACATTCTCCTTGGATCAGCCTCCCTGGGACCTGCCTTACCATCTTACAAGTAAAGGTATGGAAAGACGCTGACTGTGTGAGACTGTGTTATTTACTTGCATGCCTGCACAACCCTGCCTTAACCATCGACCTGAGGGAAGAGTCCTACCTGTAGGGGACCCGACATCTAGCTGCCTCACCATCCCCTCAGAGCTCTACAGCAGCGCTGGTATAAATTACCAGAAGACTACAGGTGGCGTCACGAACTGTAAATATATCTATCCCCTGTAAATATTCCCCCAACATACGCCAGACCGCCAGGGCCACAGACCGAGCCACCGCTACCTGTGACAATCCCCATAGACTTCCATGGGCTCGGCTCTGAGTACCCCATTGCCCTGGTAACCCACAATTGTGGTGGCGGGTCGACACAAAACTTTGGCGTCACGAACAGGATGCGAAACTCGCAAAATTGCGAGCCCTGTGTGCCTATGGAGTTGTTTTTGTGAAAAAGGACTGTTTGCACTTTTGGCGCCAAAAATCGCCATCTTTGTCGCCATATTCGCGCCCTCAGGCGCTGGAGAAGAAGGTGGGCGTACCTTCGTGGGCGTGTACCCCCCAGTGGCGCGAAGAGAATGCCTGCCCTCTCAAAGTGCTATTACAACATGCGATCCTGCCCTACAGCAAAGGAGGTCCGCCTCCTCTTCACCTTTCCTGCAAAGAGGAGGAGACGCAAACCCCGCCTCCACGGAAGAGACCGGATGTCTCTGGTGGAAGATGAGAGAACGCTCTGGAACATCATGGAAGCAGGACGTGTGCAGCCGAGCAGGGAAGTGGAGGAAGGCAGGCCCCGCTCCCCAGCCAAGCTGCCACCAGCACCGGAACCATCCGTGGTCCTGCACCTGCAGCAAGCGTTGCTAGAAATTCAGGAGGAGAATGCACGCCTAAAAAAGATGGTCCAGCACCAACCTGGATTTAAAGAGATCGAGAGACGCCGGCGTACCCTGGAGCAGCGGCGGCTGTGGGACGCGGTGTTCTCCCCCTTCGATGATCCCCTACGTCTGGAGTTACCAAAACTTCTGCTGCCCAAGGCAAAGGAGCAACCGGAGGCTGCCCCCGAAAGTACCAATCCTGATCCCACCGGTGAAGCGGTGGAGGCGAAGGAGGTTGAGGAGGTACCGCCAGTTCCGGAACGCCCGCCCGGCCAGGAGGCCGCAGCAGATGATCGATCCCCGGTAGGGACACCGGAGGGGTCCTGTCCGTCGTTACCAGACGTGGACTGGGACGAGATGGCGCGCCTGGATGACGTCGCCTATACCGCCCAGTGGGAATGTGAGTGGCAGCGTCGTGAGGAGAAACAACAACGCCAGCAGGAGGAAGAGCGGGAAGCTCAGCGGAATCGACAGCGGCAACATGCAGAGCTGATCGCGGACAAGGAAAGTGTCCGTCGAGAAAAAGGTACTCTGAGGGAACCGCGGCGGCAGGGGTGTGTGACAGAGTTCCAGCTCCGGAAGGGCTGGGGCTTCATAAGAGAACCGGGCCTCTACCCAGGGGTCTTTGTCAGCAGACGTGATGTAGAATCCCACCTGCCGCAAGGTCATCCCGGGAGGGACTTAGTTAATGGAGACATTGTTACATACACACGGCACTGGGGAATGAAGGGATGGTATGCCCTTAACGTCACCATCGTCCGTGACCCCGTCCCCGACGCAGGTAACGTCACCATTACCGCAGCGTCCCCGTCTCCAGCTCAAACAGCATCCGGCCGTGCCCCAGCATCGCCCCTGCAGGCTCATCGCAAATGAAAGCAACATCTACATCGCAACTTGCGACCCAGTTTCCATCGCAATCTATGACACGATCAATATCGCTAACTATAACGCAAATTGAAACGCAATCGGTGTCTCGCAAGGAGAAAGTACCCGTTGCGCCCCTAGAGGTTCGCACGAGAACTGTGGCGACCCAGACCCTAATAGCAGCACACGACTTGTTAGTTATGGGATCTAGGGACCATCGCATTGTTCCAGCCCCCGGGGTGGAAAATGTATTTGAAATAATTAAACAGTAAAAGAAAAACCGGTGAGATCCAGATAGGGGTCTACCATAAGTAATGTTGTAAAAAGTTTAAGAATGTTTGCCAATTTTTGCACAAGTTAAATGTGTATATAACGTATATATATATTGCCAAAAATAGAATGCCCGGCTGGGTAATTAGATAAAAAGTTTTTGCACTTTATTATAATGTGATTTGATATAATGTGTCTTTG